>JAHXMU010000803.1:65336-92978 GCA_019455685.1 Philornis downsi
AGTAGATTTGATAACTATACCTAAAGTACCTAAACTGCTATATGTTATTGCAATCTTCTCAAAAGTTGAAAAGTAATCAAAAGTTTGCTGAAAACTGAAGCAATGATTCCAATGAAAATGTATATTTTCATCTTAAGCAATGTAGTAGATTTGATAACTATACCTAAAGTATCTAAACTGCTAGATGTTACTGCAATCTTCTCAAAAGTTAAAAAGTAATCAAAAGTTTGCTGAAAATTGAAGCAATGATTCCAATGAAAACACACACAATATAGTAGATTTGATAACTATACCTAAACTGCTAGTTGTTACTGCAATCTTCTCAAAAGTTGAAAAATTATCTAAAGTTTGGTAAAAATTGAAGAAAAATTATAATGAAAATATATATACCTATATTCTCAAATTAAACAATGTATTGCGTTGTATAAATACACTTGAAACGCCTATACAACTAGATGTTACTGCGATCTTCTCAGTGATTGGAATAAAACTTATATTTTCGCCTTAAGCAATGCATTACATTTTAAACTACAATTTTGTTTTTGTACCTCAGCCGTTTCACCCATAAACTAAAATACTGAAATTTGTTTTTGCCAGCGGTTGACGCCTCTCTGCGTATCCATTTATTTGCTCTAATTAGATTTTTCTCTTATTATTATTATTTTATTATTAAAGTTCCTTTATTGTATGTTATTGTTATTGAAAATTAATTAAGAACAATTTTTATAGATTCACCTGGCTACTTCTTTCAAAATGTAAATAACCATTATGTACTGGAAATTTTATGTCGATATAGCGGCAGTTCCTCCCCTTGGATTGTAATTATAGAGAAACCACCAGAGTCTCAAATTTCTAGATAACCGAAAACGTTGCTTGCTTGGAATAGAAACCACTACAGTGGCATTCATTATTCGCCGCTCACAGCGCCGTCATCACCATTAGCTTAAACCTCAACATGTGGTTTCATTCATCTTGTGACTCAATTCAGTGTGTTTCGATTCCGAAGAGATATTGGATTTGATTTTTGTTTTCTTTTTAATTAAATTTACACAATTCACCACCACAATTTACGGAGATCATTATTTCATAATGGAAAAAATGGTTGGTTCACCTCGCTTCAGAAGCTAGACGACGCATGAGATTAATAAAATTAGTGTATCTGTTTGTTATCTGGCTTTAAATAATTTTAGAAGAAACAAAGACCTTTTTTCGAACGCCACACAAACCAACAACAAATTTCAGTCTTTCTTTCCTCCCCTGAATGTTTTGTCTCAGTACGAACAAAACAGATACGTATTTTTCAATATTGCCCGCTAATTTTAATTATTATTTATGTTGATTCTTGACGAGATGCCGAAGAGGGTCAGTGAACTGAAGTCTACTGAATTTCTTAATGCCCATAATTGGGTATATGTTGGGTCAATAATGGTCAATCTTTTATGAATTCCCATCTGTAACACACATCCAATATAACTATGTCATCTGTATCAAATTATTAAAAGACTGACTTGACTTTTTCATTCATTATATGAATGTTTGAAATGATAGCACAAACTTATCACAACGTTTGGAATTTCAAAATGAAGCACACCAAACGGGAATTATGGGCAACATTTACATAAATGCGGCATTAAAATGTATAATATAATAAAATACACAATATACAATGGACAATATACAATGTAAATGAGAAATTCTAAAAAAAATGAATAGAAAATAATTAATGAAATGGGGGAAAAATATTTAAATTTCATAATTTTTAACTTTAAAGATAATTTTGAAAAGGGGCCAAATGAAATCAGATCGGAATATATTTTTTAATTTGTTTTAGTGTTTTAAAAATTCATAAAATTTCTATTCTAAATTCGACAACCAAATCAAAATTGTATTGAATTTCAGTTCTTTTTCATACAACCAAAACCAAAAGTTCAAACAATTTTGATTTCCATTCAGTTTATCAGATGATTTGTTTGCATTTCATTTGAATTTTTTCAGTTGATTAAGCCTGAAAAATTATTGAGTAGCTGTGAAAATTTCCAACAGCCTGATATTTATAAATTTAGAAAATAAATTACACACTTTAACCATTTCGCAGTTTGGCGTCGAGCCGTTCCCTTCTACGGTCTTCTCAAAAATTGGAAATTAATCAAAGAATTCTTTAGTAAAAATTCAAGCATTGATTGCAATGAAAATATATATTTTCATCTTAAATAATGTGTTACATTTGATAACTAGATGTTACTGCAGTCTTCTCAAAGATTGCAAAGTAATCAAAAGTTGGTGGAAAATTTAAGTAATGATTGAAATGAAATCATCATATCTTAAACAATGCATTACATTCTATAACCACAATTTTATACCGCAAAATTTTGTTTTTCTACCTCAGCCGTCTGCCGTTTTCAAAATTCATAAAATTTCTATTCTGATTCCGACTACCGAATCAAAATTGTATTGAATATTATTTCTTTTTCATACAACCAAAACCAAAAGTGCAAACAATTTCGACTTCCATTCAGTTTATCAGACGTTTTGTTTGCATTTCATTTAAAATTTTTCAGTTGATAAAGCCTGAAAAATTTTTGAGTAGCTGTGAAAATTTCCAACAGCCTGATATTATAAATTTAGAAAATAAATTACACACTTTAACCATTTTTACCATTTGCAGTTTGGCGCCGAGCTGTTTTCCCTTCTACCAAGAAACAAAACTAGATTTGATTTAAGTTTTGATTCAGATTAAGTTTTGATTCAGATTTCTCCATAGAGAAACATAATCAATTAGAGTTTCTAATTTCGTGTCAAGCAAAAAGCGAATTATAAAGCGAATTATTTCGCTTTCGGACATAAATCAGAAACAACTTAAATAAATTTATGATATCAAAACCGAAAGAAACAAAAGTTTCGTGAACGTCCCTGATTTTAAACAATTATTGCTATTTTACCACCATTAATATTTTTACAATAATAGAAATATGTCTTCATACGAGCTTCCTCAATCAAACACTTAATTTTTGATTAGAAAATTTTAGAAATTTTTGTTTAGAAAATTAAACAAAAAATTGAATCTGTATTCAAATTTTTCTTGCTAACCAAAAATAACATATAGTAGTTTCAAAGCCACTGGTCTGGCAAAGCTGCTAAATACTTATCATCTGCAGTGTTATTTATTTAGTTAAAAGTATGCCATTTACGAATATGGATCGTTTAACAACCGAGGAAAGCGTAAAAATAGTTAAAACTTACTACAAAACTGGTGATTCAAACGTGGGCTTTCAATCGAATAACATTTTCTTCAGCGATAAAGGTCATTTCTCACTCGGTGGTTACGTCAACAAGCAAAATTGTCGCATATGGGGCTCGCAGAATCCAGAAGTGATTGTGGAAAAACCATTGCATCCGGAAAAAGCGACAGGTTGGTGTGCATTATCTTATCGACAGTGAACCCTGACCTGGGTAACGGCTGTGCCGACTAACCGCGACTCGACTACGTCTGTTTCGTCGTAAATGCCCCACTTTTCATCACCAGTCACCATCCGGTTAAGAAATAAGTCAATTTGTTTGTGATTCAACAGCGACTCGCAAATGAAAATTCAATTCATGAGGTTTTTTTTTTTTTTTGCATCAGCTCATGTGGCACCCATGGATTGAACTTCTTTTTTTATCCAGGCCTATTCGAATGATTCCAAATAGTTTCTTGTGCAATGTTTAACTTCCGGGAAATGGAAATAGAGCATACATAATGAACAGACTTATTAATTTCCATTAATTTGTAGATATTTTCGTAAATTGACCTTTTACAGAGTTTTGTATCATTGACATCAACATTTCTGGAATTTTACCAAAGAAACTAATATTGAGCGAGATTGACAGTTACCTGGCTTGAATTTTCGTTTTTGCTGAAGAAAAATTTTAAAACATATCGTATTTTCTCTTTACTGGTGTCCATCTTTGAATTGTGCTCAAACAATACTAAGTAGATTTTTGAGTACGAAATAAGACATCTTATCTAGCGTAACTCGATACGCGAGATATAGGTTACTAAAGCCATCTGTTGGAAAAATAATGCGCTTCTTTCTACTATAGCTTATATCGTCCTACATCGATTTCGGGCCATATCGTGATGTCAAAATTAACTGCGCAAAATGAATTGTGCTCAAACGATACTAAGTAGATTTTTGACTACGAAATGTTGTCTTATCTTATCTAGCGTAACCCGATCGCATTTATACTACGCGGGATACAGGTAACTAAAGCCATCTGTTGGGAAAATAATGCGCTTCTTTCTACTATAGCTTATATCGTCCATATATCGCCCATATCGTGATGTTAAAATTAACAGCGCAAAATATCAACTAGCGTAAAGTTAGTCTTCGGCTCAACGAAACAAATTTGCGACTCATACTCACCAAAAAAGTTTAAAAATAGAATGCGAATGAATGTGAGAAGCTCCCCATGTCTCATTCATGAGATGCAGGAGAATTTGTTCGTAACTTAGCAAAAAAAATTAGCATCCGAAAATGTTAAACAGATCAGCGCCGCGTGATCCGAAAGTAGTTAAAGTTTGGATAATCATCATTTGAATTTTGAATCAATCATTGCTAATAAAAACATATATTTTGAATCGTTTTTTTTTTTTAATCGTGATACCGAATAATCTTTGAGATTGACTAATCACACATCCCTAATTTGTACTTGTAGTTTTTACAGATTGGGTTTCTAAACAAAAGTTATTATAGACGCGGTTTAGGTAATTTTAACAAAAAGTTTTATATTACTTTTTCAATACGTGTCATATTTATTCCTAAATATCACATCATCGTATCAAAATCGCAGCTGAGGCTCTCGGCAATAGCTTTTAAAAATCTCTTTTACACTAAATTCTATCATGACCCCCAAAGCCGCAAGTCAGTGATCATTTCTCTTTTATATCTGATTAAAGGCCAACATTGAATTCATTTGTTTCTATTGCAAATTTTCTTAACAAAAATCAACGAAATTATGATTTACATTTCTTGTCTTTCATCAAAATCTTAAAATATGGCAAAACCGTTGTCTATAAACTATAAAACAACAAAAAAATAAAAAAATCTGGCAAACATTTCTCTAGCATTGGTCTGGTCTAACAATCTCCAGCGACAACCTGTTGTTATTACACAGAAAACAATTTCGAAACATTTCACGACCAACTGAAAACGCCAACCGAACCGCCTTTTCAAAAATGTTTTATATTACTTTCTGCTTCTGTCTCATGTTAATTCGAATATCACACAACATAAAGATTATGTCGAAACGGGTCTGATCAAAAAGAGAAGGAGAAACAAAAAGCAGCTAAACGATTTCCCAAAACAAAAAAAAACTGACACTAAACTGAGACTAAATAAAACCAACCTAAACTAAAGCATTTTTGTTATGGTCTTTATAAATTTGTTTCGTTTTGTTGTTGTTGTTGTGTTGCGTTATATTGGCTGCTAGTTGCTAACATGTGTCACAACTTTCACCTTGACCATTTGCAGAGGAATCGGTTGTGTTTTCGTCCACAGTGTTTTCTTCTTCTTCTTCTCCACCGAATAGACCAGTCCTCAGCAAACACAACCACCGCCAACACTTTCGGTAAATTAGCTAAAATTTATTGATTTTTCTAAATGTTGTTATTATTAGCATAAAATGTTGCAAATTGTGAAAAGTTTTTGACAATTTGTAATGGCTGTTTAGAAGCCGCTGTCTTGCCAAAATTAATTAATAATAACAAAGCATAATTTAGGTTCATTAAGAAGTATATTTTTCGTTTCTTTGGAGATCATAACTTATGGTTGTTGAACTTGTTGGTTATCGAAAAAAAGTTGCAAAATTATTTAGTTTCTTAAATCGAATTGGACCATTAATTGACTTTTGGAAGTTTTCTTACCCCAAAATAATTCAATAATTGCAAGCCTCATTATGGCCAGCGATTTTTCAATTACATATATTCGAAAAGAAAACATATAAATTCGAATATTTTGCACCAGAAAATAATAATTTTGAGTAATGAGTTAAATGAAGTCTAATCTTGTTAAATGCAAAGATTTCTATTCATATTTTACCATCCAATTGCCTCGTTTAAGCTCTTTACTATTCAAGCGATTGCGTCAAAGTTTTGGCCATTTGTTGCTAATAGTTTATGAATGGATTGTGGAAGGCATGATAGTTGTGCGAGACAGAGTAATTTCGCTAAATGTGATTTAGCTCATTATAAGATTAGTTTAGTTTAAAAAACAGAGTTATTTTGTTGTCCGAAACCGTTGAAACCGATTTTTTGAAATGCTGTCATTAAACAACATTGAATACTGCTTATTTACTTATTACATATTAAATTTTATACAATTTTGAATTTTTGAAATATATCGTACAAGAAATTAAATGTGTTTAATTAAATGAATTTGTAAAATCAATGGATACATTATTTGCTATTGTAAATTTCTTTACTATAATTATGATGAACAACTTCTATTGTGAATTAAAAATGGAACATTTCGAAGACGCGAAAGAAAATTGTAAAGATGCAAAAAGTTTTAGCCATCAAACATACCGCTAGTTGGTACTATCGCTCAATACCAATAGATATAAAAATTTACTTACAATCTGCAGGCGAAACGGTGGTCGTCCAAATAAACCCACTTATTGGACAAAACTCCAACTCGGGTTTTTGTTTTACTTTATTTTTCCTCCTCTCATCAACAAATCAAGTTGTAATTTCTCATAAAATATGAGAATATTGCATACTAGATTGTAAGTCATACATGCGAGGGCGGTCCCAAAACAAGCTGAGCCGACGTGCAGATAACGCCATTAGGTTCAAAACAATTATTTTGGTGAAAATAGGCAACCTTATACAACATATGTTTTAAGTTTCAAAGCGCCACGTTGTTTAGTATTTTTAATTGAGACGTCAAACATAAACGACCTCAGTGAAAACATTGAAAAAATTGGTCATTGTTATTTAATTCAATATTCCTATTTAAGATGTCTCAGTCCAACCAATATTAAAACCGAGCTACATTCTACTCTGGGAGAGTCTGTTCCTTCATTTACGACTGTAAAATATTGGGCAGCAGAGTTTAAACGAGGCCGTACGAGCAGCCAAGATGACGCCGTAGTGGCCGAGCAAGACACGGTTAAGAAAATCCACAAAGCGTTATTGAATTATCATCGACTGAAGCTATGATTATACGTTATCTAGCCCAAATGATAGATATTTCAAAAAGTACTATACATTGTAATACAATTACCGAAGATTTGAAGATGAAAAAGCTGTGCTCAAGATAGGTGCCGCGCTTGCTTTCAATAGAGCAAAAACAGCGTCGTGAAGATTTTTCAGTAAAGTGTTTTTGCGATGTTTCACCGCAATGAAGCCAAATTTTTGAGTCAATTTATAACCATGGATGAGACATGGACCACCGCTCCACAGCTGAGACAGAGGAACAGTCAAAGCAGTGGACTGGAATGGGAGAATCGTGTCAAAAGAAAGCGCAGACGGCTTCAACCGCAGAAAAGGTCAAGGCATCTATTTTTTGGGATGCGCATGGGATTATTTTCATTGATTATCTTCAGAAAGGATTATCTTCGCCATCAACGGCGAATATTATGCTAATTTACTGCATCTTTAGGTGGTCAAATTAAGGGGAAAAGGGCGCATTTGGTGAAAAAGAGTTGTTTCATCGAGACAATACTCCAGTTTACACATCCACCATTGCGATGGCCAAAATTAGTTAATTAAAGTTCATTTTTGCGCAGCCTATTTCTGAGGTTTAGCTCCCTTGGACTATTTTCTGTTTCCAAAATTAAAAAAAGGCTCGGTGGTAAAAGTTTTGCTAAGAATGAAGACGTCTGCGATTGATGAATATTTTAAGAAGTTTGACAGTTGTTGCTATAAACAACAATGGCTTCTATACATTGAATATCGCTGGAAAATGTGTATCGCGTTGAAATGAGATTATGTTGAATAATAAAGAACATTGTTCCCAACTTTTTTGTGTCTTTCGTCTGCAGCGCGAATTGCCACAACCATTGTTTGAATGCTTTGCTTAAAATCATACAAAATCGTTGGTTTTTTTTTATAAACTTTCTATTAGCCATAACCCCACGATTAGGTAAAATATTATCAGGAGACCTTGGGAGTTTCTTGAAATCGGTATTTCCACTGCAATTCTGTCACGACAAGCCTGACAATGCGATAATTGTTGAAAAATTGAAAATTGCGGAAAAAATTCAATATTTTTAGGTAACACCTTGGTAGTAACATTCATCAACTACCCTGTTTTAAACATTTATTGTCATGCCGCTTTTGAGTTAAAAAATGTGTAGTAACAAGTGGCTAATAAATTTCTTTTAAGCTATCCGAACCTGACTTAAAAAAAAAATAAATTTTGAAAATTTTAAATTTAAAGAAAAGATCTATTGCATTAGTTAATTGTTGAAAATATTAATGTCATCGAGCAAAATAGGATGTTGGTTTTAAAAGTAATCGATGTTTCATTTAAAGTCTCTTTTTCCAATAGGAATTTTATGACAGATCAAACTGTCGTCAACTTGTCATATTGGCTTTGTTAAGTATTGTCTTATATTTCATAGTGGAAAGACTTATCGCGGCATTGCATGTGCAAATTATGCTTTTCCTTTTATGGCTAAGCAAAGTCCAAAGCCTACGTATATAATCAGACTATAAGTGAAGAATTTGAAACCGGTTATACCCATATTATTCGCCATGTACCGTTTGAAAAGTGTTTTAAAAGAAAAAGTTATGGCCATAGATATTTCTTGGACTTCTCATATAGGGAAAAAGTTTCCACATTTTAGAAGGAAAAGTGTTTTCCTTACAAATTTCCATATAGAAAATTGTCTTTCTAAATAGCAGTATTCACACTGAATTTTTTTTCTAAGAGCTTTTTGTTTCTTACATACACTTTTCGAAATCCTGCAACGTACCAGCGAAAATTGGAATCCCAGGATTGCACATGTTAAAATAAAAACAAAAAAACTTTTGTTTCACACGATTACCTGAAGAATCGTTATATTTTTTTATTTTTCCAAATTGCTAAAGAAGACAATTTTCTTTGCAAAAATGGCTGAAAACAAATTTTTCATATGAAAACCATTTAAGAAGATATGTGGTGAAAAAGTTAGTCTTTCTATTTCGCCTACCTGAGTTCATACTGTGGAGGACGCTGTACCAATCTATTTTCAGAAAAGTGGCCTGTCACAGACGACATTTTATCATATATATTAACTTAGTCCAGTTTTCTAGTAAAAAGTAGGTTATAATTTAATATTTGTTCGACACTTATGGCCACAAATAGAAAAAATGATTGAATTTAAATGATTATTCTCTTTAATTTAATAATCACAGTTAAAATTTTTGGCTCAGTCTTTGTATGGACAAGTTTTTTTGTATTGGGCCGATTTTGTCCAATTTCGAACTTAACCCGCCTATGACATATTTGTAACAAATTTTTGCCTTCTAGACCAAACGGTGCAACCTCCATTGGGCCGATTTTGTCCAATTTCGAACTTAACCCGTCTACTATATATTTGTGACAAATTTTCGCCTTCTAGATCAATTGGTGCGGCCTCTATCGTGTTTTTAATACACTTGTGAATGGTCGCAACAAAATACAAAATATTAAACGTACACCGACGATCAGATCGCAGATGAATATTTCTAGTCGTTACAAACGTAATGCAAAATGGGCGACGTAATGTCCATGTCTTCCGTGTCGAGCCATATAATATCGATTATCATATTTCTTTGGTGCTTCACATTGGCCGATATACCGTTTCGAAGAAAAATTGACCATTAATTTCGCTTCTAAAAGATTTCGTCAGTTTTTCCCAAGTCCCAAATAAAAAAAATTTTTTAGCGGGCAAGGTAAAGACGAAAAAATTCGGAAAAAAATTCAGAAAATAAATTTTTTTTAAATTTTTTTCTAAATGATAATTTTCCATAGGAAGAGTTTCAAGAAGTCGAACGAAATCAGTTGTTGATTACGCCTTTCCGTAAGAAAAGTGTACATGAGATTTTTTTCTATTTGGACTTTGCTCATATAGGAACGTGTCTGCTTAGAAACGTTTGAATAGAAGTCAAGAAGAAACGTTTCCATATGAAGAGTGTTCAAATAGCCAAATATTATACAACTTAAGTGGTCATGAATACATTTTCGTGTGCCAAAACTGTATGAGAGGACATTTCCTGTACGAAAATTTATATGAAGACACTCTACGAAATGAAATTTTCTCTCCACACTGCTGTTTTTTGTCTCTCCAATCTCTTTTACATGATAAGATTTCATTCACAGTTCCATTCTACTTATGAAAACTGTATGAGAACACTTATTTCTATTAGGCTCTCCACATAATGTGCACGAGTATAAGTCCCTCCATCCTTTTGGCAATTCCCCTCTTTTGTCTTAAGTAAATTGTCATTAATTTTGCTTACATTGTTTATAATGGATGACTTTGTAGTTTACTGCAAAACCACTTCCTCTTTCCAGTGAAGAGGTTCATGTACCAACTGTGGCCACCTCCTACTTGAGTTGAACAATAAAATCATCATGAACATGAATGACTTTCAATGGAAATGTTTTACTTTTGCTAATAAAATGCCAATAACAGTCAAGGAAAGAAATGAAGGAATCCAAACAGAAGGTGAACTTGAGTGTTGCACAAAGTTTTCTGCTCCAATGAACCATGGAATTGACAGTTTTCTAGCAAAAAATTCAATTCAATTCGATGCCAACACTGACGACATCTCCTGTTTGGGCTCGGCAACGTAGCAACAACTGCTTAGTTTGCAACCTTTTATTTAAGCCAAGCGTAAAACAACAACACTTCTTCTAGTGCTTTTGGTATGGAATTAACCATCAACCGAAACCGCTTAAGAATTTGCCAAGACATTGTGTAGCGCTGGCAGTAAACGTTTCTCTTTTAATTCAAAATAAATTGCAAATTTAACGGTTTTTCACATAAGGCAACTTGTTAATATTAAGCTGACATTTTTGACGACACTTCAGATTTTAAGTCTAGGAAATAACCATAAACAACACTTTAAAGAAAATTATGAGCTGTTTGTTTTTCATATACATATTTCGTTGAAGTTGGAAACGGGTTTTGCAAAACGACAAATCTATCCACGGCTATACAAAAGTAACCTGCTGGAATATCATCCATCCAACCATTATTCTTCCAGTTTTGTTGCGAGTTTTGTCATGAAAAACGTTTTAATGATGCGTACGCTGTGCATGAGGTAAATGTGTCAATGGCTGACTGACTGACTGACTGACAGTAATGAAATGAATGAATCGACATCTCCCATGAAGACAGTAACCGTAGAATATTTGAACGAACAACGAACCGACTGCCACCAAACATATCCATTTTCCATTGTCAGATATTCACTGAGAATGAATTTTCTGCCGCACCGGCATTTAATGACATTGCTCTGGATTTAAGCCATGGTAACTGTTCTTGGATGTTATTACATTTTTGCTTCGTTTCGCAATAGGCATAAATAATGCTTATATAATAACATTGTCATTATTATTAATCGCAATTTGGTATTAACCGAAAATAGCATTTTTATGTATGTTATCAATATATTACAGAGAAAGTTTTCCTTAGACAACGTCAGTATAGAAAAAAGGTATTCATGGTTGCAGTCGTAGGGAAAAATATCTTGCCATACAGAATGTGTCATACAAGAAAATTTTCCATTTCTGAAAATATATTTGTATTAAAATGTGTCCTAGTCACTTGTTAAAAGATTCTTTCTATAGAATATGATACTTTTCAAATAGAAAAATAGCCTATATAAAGAAAGTCTCTTCTTGTTCAAGTTCTCATAAGATGTACCTTTTTTTCCTAATCATTTTTCATGTAGAAAAGAGCTCTCGTAAATATTTTTCATGCCGCGAAACTTCTTCCTAGAAAATATAGTAGTTTTCTTAGAAATTTCTCTTATTTCTGATCATAAATTTTCATACAGAAAAGATCTTTCCTACATATCTCTTTCATATCTCGAAGCTTCTTTCCAGAAAATATAAGATTTTTCCTAGAAATTTCTCTTATTTCTGATATTTAATTTTCATACAAAAAAATGCCTTAAAACAAAAAAAAAAAAAAAAAAAAAATTGATCATAAATATTTTATACAGACTCTTAGTAGATTCTATATCCATATCGAAAACCTTGTTCGTCCCCATTTTTCACATTCAAAGGAACTTTTCCGAAATAGTTTCTATAGAGAAAAGCATTCTCTTTCGTATAGAAGTGTTCTTTTTAAGCTTTCATATAAAAAAAATAGTTTTCTAAAGACTTTTCATGTAGAAATGCATCTTTATAAAAACTTTCCATATGAAAACACCTTTCACAGAAAATTTAATACAGAAAACTGTATTCCTAAAAACATTTTTCTTATAAAAAAAAATATTTTTTTAAACTGTGCAGAATAATGTTATTCTAAATCAATTTTCATACAAAAAATGTTCATAGATATTTTTCGCACTTACACTTTTCGTATAGAAAAGTGTCTTCCTATACACTTTTCGTATAGAAGAGTGTCTTCCTTTCCGTGTAGAACCGAATACTCCTAGGCCATATATGTATATAGAATTAGACTATAAAAATTAGACTATAGAATTAGACTATAGAAAATAGAAAAAATAGAAAAAAGAAAAATCTCCTCTCAAACACTTTTTGTACAGAAAAGTATTGTAATAGAAACTTGTCGTATAGAAAAATCTCCTAACAGACTCTTCTAGTATAGAAACGCCCCCTAAAAGACACTTTTGATATAGAGCATTGTTCCCTTGGACACTTTCTTTGAGGAACGGCGTTCTCTCACATGCTTCTGGTGCAGAGAAGTGTCCTCTTAGACGCTTTTCATATAAAAAAATTTGTCCTCCTAAACAGAAACTTTGTCCTAGACACATTTCGTAGAGAATATTCTCCTAATAGACACTTTTCGTATAGAATGGTGTCTGTCTGCACACTTTCCGTGTAGAACAGTGTCCTCTTGGACGCTTTTCATATAAAACAAATTGTCCTCCTAGACCCTTTGCGTGTAGAAAGGAGTTCTCCTAGATACTTTTCGTATAGACACTTTTCGTGTAGAAAAGTCTCCAAATAGACACGTTTCGAATAGAAAAATTTCCTAATAGACACTTTTCGTAGAGAAAAGTTTACTAACAGACACTTTTCGTATAGAAAAGTCTCCTAACATACACTTTTCGTATCGAAAAGTGTCCTAACATACACTTTTTGTATAGAAAAGTCTAATAATAGACACTTTTCGTATAGAAAAGTCTCCTAACATACACTTTTCGCATAGAATAGTCTCCTAATAGACACTTTTCGTATGGAAAAGTCTCCTAATACACATGTTTCGTATGAAAACGTGTCCTAATAGACAGTTCGTATAGAAAAAATCTCTTAATATGCACTATTCGTATAGGAAGGTTTCTTAATAGACACTTTTCGTATAGGAAAGTCCCCTAATATATAGTTTTCGTATAGAAAAATCTCTTAATAGGCACTTTTCGTATAGAAATATCTCTTAATAGACACTTTTCGTATAGAAAAGTCTCCTAATAGACAGTTTTCATATAGAAAAATCTCTTAATAGTCACTTTTCGTGTAGAAAAGTCTCCTACTCTTCTCCACTTTTTGTATAGAAAAGCTTCTTAACAGACATTTTCCGTATAGAAGTCTCGTTTATACCAAAAATGTCTTACTAATTATTTTTCATATAGGAAAGTCTCTCCCGCAGGCACTTTTCATAAAGAGAAGTGTCTGCCTAAAAACGGTTGGTATAGAAAAATGGCCTCCTACAAATTTTTCGTATGAGAAATTGTCTTCTTATATGAATTTCTTATAGAAAGATGTCTTCCCACTCAATCTTTATATTGAAAATAATCTTCCCACACACCATTCCTTTCCTACAGAAAGAGACATTCATATCGCATAGAAAAAAAGCTCACGAAACCAGTAAAAAAGGGGAAGTTATTCAAAAAGAATCACATTTTCACCACTTCTATAGATTCAATCCATGCATATTTATCACTTCCAATGAAGTAGTTTTGAACCACTTCCAAAACCACCGTATTTAGAAATTGTTTATATTTTCATTTATGATTCCTAACAATTAAAATAAAACAGGTTCCAATTAAGTGCTCCAAAAAGTATTTTTTAAAGGACTTAATATGCTCCGAAGACGTAATTGCAGGTAGCAGACCTAAAGAAGTACATTTTAAAGTTTCTACGAAAAAATTCATAATATTAACCTTCTTTAATATTTTTATTTTATTTTATTTTTTTTTCTATTTTGTATTTTTAAAAAGTACAAATACTCAGAGAACAAATAAAGCATATACATTTCTATGTCACTAAGAATGTCGGTGTTCAATACTGTGGAGTGCAGTCCATGGCAGAGGATGTATAAACTTTGGCTCTACGAAATATTAGGTGCTCTTTTGTGTATGTCTGCTCGGTTTTTTTTATAGAAAGTACCAAATCCGTCGAAATCTGCGACCAGTTTTTTAAGAAACTGACTTTTATACAAATAAAGATATAACAAAAAATCAATTTTTTGAATAATGGAAATTTGTTTTGAATTTTCATTACACCTACTTCATTCATGAATATATATGGGAAGAGGCATCATACAATAGCGCTTGCCTCCTATAACAACCCTGTGTTAATTTTATTGGTGATTGCAAAAATTTTCACCACTTCCCTATTTTTACTAATGAAGTCAAAGTGTTCAAATAGATTTTAATGGAATCTAATCATTGATTTATCTTCTCAACAATACATATTTTTTTTTAACAAGATTTTGTTTTCTATTAGAAACATACCCACAAATTTAAGCTCTCATTGGCTTCAACAACTAAATTACGAAGAAGCCTAGAATAATTTAATGCATTTTATTTAATACATTTACGGACAACAGTAATGTAGTTACAATACCTTAGTACCCAAAAATTGTTATGAATTGCAATTCCTTTTTTTTCCATCGTTGTCTTACCTGCAATTGAAAGAAAAAGTAAAATGAATTAAAACTTAGCTATTAATATAATAAAAATGGCATACTAAGAAAATTATGAAATTAATCTAAAGTTAGATGCAATTAATGTCAATTAACGTTAAAAAAAAGAAATCTGGGTTTTAATAAACGATTTATTTTTTACATCAACTTGGCAAGCTTTTGTAAATGGCATGGAAACGAATTCAATTTACATGCTTCGTATACACATGTAGAGGCGGCGTTATTTTATGTCAAATAATCTGATAATTAACGTATCAAGTGTACAACTAAGTTCACTCTGTTTGCCAAGAGATGGCACCAGCTGTAAATGGTGGTCAATTTTACCATAACCTAAATGTCATGTGCCAAGCTTGGGCATATAGTAAACATACCGCCTCAACACAATAGCGATTTTTTTGACGTCATAGTCTTTTGGTTGTGTGAATATGCATGATTTTGTGTTAAATAGTCGTCATATGCGGGAAGTATTGATTTTCCAAACTAATGTTATTCACAATCAGTCATAATTTTATTATTAATTGCCCAACTAAGTTCCCCCTGTTTGCCAATAGATGGTGCCAGCTAAAAGTGCTAGTCGATTTTACCATAACCTAAATGTCGTAAGCCAAGCTTGGGCATATAGTAAACATACCGCCTCAACACAATAGCGATTTTCTTGACGTCATAGTCTTTTTGTTGTGTGAATATGCATGATTTTGTGCTAAATAATCGTCATATGCGGGAAGTATTGATTTTCTTCTTTCAATCGAAGAAAACGGCGTCTGAAGTTCATCGAGAGCTTCAAAACGTTTACGGAGATGCTGCTTTAAGTAAAACAACGTGTCAAGATTGATTCCGTCGCTTTAAAGACTGTGATTTTGATGTTGACAACCATTCGCGTGAAGGAAGACGAAAAACCTTCGATAACACTAAATAGACGGCATTGCTTGATGGGGATCAGACGCTTCCTTGCACATATGTACTTTCATTCTTTTGGGGTATCTTTGCAAATTTAAAAGTCCAAACTAATGTTATTCACAATCAGTCATAATTTTATTAACTAAGTTCCCCCTGTTTGCCAATAGATGGCGCCAGCTAAAAGTGCTAGTCGTTTCGGCCATAACCTAAACATCATGAGCCAAGCTTAGGCATATGGTAACCATAACGCCTCGACACAATAGTGATTTTCTTTTAATGCCATACTCTTTTGGTTGTGTGAATATGTATGGTTTTGCGTCAAATAATCATCATATGTGGGAAGCATTGATTTTCTTCTTTCAAGAAAACGGCAGCTGAAGCTCATCGAGAGCTTCAAAAACGTTTACAGAGATGCTGCTTTAAGTGAAACAACGTGTCGAGATTAATTTCTTCGCTTTAAAGATAGCGATTTTGCTGTTGACAACTGTTCGCGTGAAGAAAGACGAAAAAACGGAATTGATGGCATTCCTTGATGGGGATCTGTGTCAAACGTAGGCAGAGCTTGCTTCAGTATTAGGAGTTACCTGCCAACTCATTTCCAAACGATTGCATGCGCTGGTAATGATTCAAAATTAAGCAACTTGGGTTCCTTATGGGTTGAAGTCAATGGACGTTGAGCGTCGTTTTTTCGCCTGTGAACAGCTGATTCATCGACAAAAGAGGAAGGATTTTCTTCATCGTATTGTAAAGGGGGATAAAAAAGGGACTCATTACAGCAATCCAAAGAAAAGGAAGTGATGGATTCTACGCCGTCGCCTCGGCCGAATATTCACGCTGTGAGTGTTATGCTCTGTATTTGGTGAGAGTAGGTCGGTGTTATTTATTATGAGCAATTGAAACCAAGCGAAACCATCACTGGGAATCGGTATCGACTTTAATTAATGCGTTTGAGCCAAGCTCTGCGCGAATTACTGTCTCACACGCAAATATATAAATAAAATTGAATTGTCAAGCTAATATGTTCGCGCAAATTTAATTGGTAAAATTGACATTCAGTCATAAATTTAAATAATTTGACAAAATTTGTGTCAAATCTTCTATGAGTATATGGGAAATTTGATTCAGTTCTGGGAAAGTCATGCCAAAATTTACGCTAAGATGAGTAGTTTACCACTCAGCAAAAAAGGTGGAAGTTATTAAAAAAAAAAAAAAAAAAATCACATTTCAACACTTCTAAGGATCCGAACCGTTCATGTTTAGCACTTCCAACGAAGGACTTTGAAACTATTTCCAAAAAAAGAAAATCCTTCCTTTCCATCACTGGGGATCGGTATCGACTTCAATTAATGCGATTGGGATCAGCTCTGCGCTAAAAACGCCCACAATGCGCGGAGAGGCACGAAACAGTGATCTTCAGCATGGCAACGCTCGCCCTCACGTTGCCAAGCCCGTTAAAATCTACCTGGTAACGTTGAAATGACAAGTCTTACCCCATTTGACATAATCTCCAGATATTGCGCTGTCCGATTATCACTTGTTCCGTTCGATGACACACGGCCTGGCTGATCAGCAATTCCACTTATATGACAACATCAAGGAATGGCTAAATTCGTGGATAGCCTCAAAAAATGAACAATTTTACAGAGACGAAATTCGAGCTTTACCAGAAAGATGGGAAAAAGTAGTAGCTAGCATTGGGCAATACTTTCAATGAATCATTTGTACACATGTTTTCATAAAAAAGTTGCTTTTTTATAAAAAAAAAAAACAAAAAACAACGAGAGCTTAGTTGCGCACCTAATACAAGGACTTGAAAACCAAGTTTGAATTTCGGAAATTTAGTTTTTTTATTTTGCGTGAACTTGAGCTGACACGGCGAAATGGAAGGCAATTTTAAATTAGCAAGAATTCAATTAAAATTTATCCTCCTCTTCATCACATGAAAAATGATGATCTCTTGTTTAATGATTTCTCAGATATAAATAAGATGCAAATTCAAATTAGATCAACGGATGGGTTAGGACTCACATTCACAAACTCACAATTGGTGAGTTTAAAAACACATTCTGCCAAAAGAGTGCCTGGAATTGGTCAATAAAACACAAAATATTTAACTGTCCTTTTTGAATTACCTGCTAATTAGCACTTAATATGAAAAGATTTAGACAAATTCTGAACATTTCTTAATATGCTTCCATTTAAATTATATTTCATTCAAAAAAAAACATGTGTTCTCACACAACAATCTTTCAACCTGAACAAATTGAACATGAGTACGTTGCTGACATGATCTTTCCCTCCAGCTCTTCCAGATCATTTTGTGTTGGCGTAAGTAGTGCGTGTCTTTCTCCTTCCCCTCCCACCTGCCTTCTCACCATTTGCCTCTAACCAATTTATTTGTTATTCTGACTTGATCGCTAAAAACACGCCTTAAATCTCGTATATAATTAAATTATAACATCAAATGTGCGGTGGTCAAAAGTTTCACATGTTGGAATCAATTCATGTTTATGTTAGAATTTATAAATTAAAAAAAAACAAATTTAATAATATGTTTCACTACTTGCGCAATTGTTTACAATGTTTATTTAGCTACTCTCTAATTCACCCTACGAGGAAAGTGTAAAAACGCAAGTTGAAAGTTTTTCACAAGGGAAAAATGTAAACATCTGATGAGTACGAAAACAGTAGAACATTTCTAAACTATGAAAACTGGGCAATTGAAGGAAAGCGGAAAGGCGCAAATGGATCATACATACATGTTGAAAGCTCTGTGGGAGAGGTAATTGAAATAAATTAGTAAGAAGTACTTTAATATGCTTGGAGTTCAGTTCCGCGTTCTGTAAAGAAATGAACTTTTACACATGATTTTATCGGCCTTAGTTCTTAATTTCAGAATTGGGTATTGCTTGTTATTTAGTGAAATAAAATTAAGTGAAATAAAATTAAGTGAATAATGTACAATTATTCATAAACTTCTATACTATAGGGTGATTTTTTAAGATTTAAGTTTTTTAGGTTGGCAGCACTGGTTGGTAATGACGTCCAAACGTCATCTGTCAAAGTGAAAAATATACAGTATGCTCTGCCATTTCATCATGGAAAGACTAACAAACGAGCAACGATTGCAAATCATTGAAATTTATTATCAAAATTTGTGCTCTGTGTCAAATGTGCATTGTTTGATGGCGACCACTTTATGGTTGTCATAATCGACCTGCTGAATCAACAACTCGTGCTGTTATCTCCAAATTTCGCACTAAATTTACTTTGTTGAACATAAAACCATCGACTCGCTTGCGTAGAGTACGTACCGATGAAAATATTGCAGCCGTAGCGACCAGTGCGGTCGTGAAATGTCAATTCGTCACCGTTCTCAGCGATAGGGCATGTGTAACTCAACCACAAGGAATTTGTTTTGCCCCAATTGCTTGAGTCGAACTTGGTTGACATGTAGTTTCATCAGTACGGTGCAACATGCC
The DNA here is from genome assembly GCA_019455685.1 of Philornis downsi. Lineage (NCBI taxonomy): Eukaryota > Metazoa > Arthropoda > Insecta > Diptera > Muscidae > Philornis > Philornis downsi. The sequence goes on from JAHXMU010000803.1 coordinate 84,785, forward strand.
ACACTGCTCGTGAAAGAATGTGGGATGAATTTGGTGAGCAGCTTATCTTTCGATTTGGCCCTGTGATTTTGCGATTTAACGCCTCTCGATTATTTCTTGTGCGGTTATGTCAAGTCGTTAGTCTATGTGGACAGACCGAACACTATTGAAGCCTTACAGGATAACATAACACTTCGGTCTTGTTTGGATTTATTCCAAGATCGTTTTCCTCTGTCCACTTCTTTACAGTGAGAAGGCCCTTTGAAGAATGTCTCTGAGTGTTCCCCAAAACTTCCTTAGGGCTACTGCTACATCAATGTTAACTTCAGTTGAAGATTTTCATGGCCGAATAGGACGAGGCAAATCTCCCACCACAACTCGAATGCACTGTACCACTCGTATGCACCACTGTACCACTTTTATGAAAGCGATTCACTGTATAGCATCTGTAACATACAGGAACTTTATTTGCAATACAAAACTTGAGATAAACTTTTGCTTGATATTTTTATCCATGGTAAAAATTGCAAACTATAATTGAGGTGACTATAATTGAGGTGAACTGAAGAAATCTATAACTGTAAAGAAACCAAATAACAAATCGCGCTTAAACTCCGCGCCAGTGTAGAGAACAGTTGTGCCAACTTAGAGAATGTCGAAAGATTTTCGACAAATCTCTTTAGCCGGGATTTTTAAATAATCAACTCTCCCTGACTTGTTGGCAGGTATTTTACGGCAGTCTTCTTCGGAAATTCTAAAGTCATTATGACATAATAAGACCTAATAAGATCATCCTCCGATTGTATTAAAGGATAAATATATAATTTACAATCCAAACCTATCAAATCTCCGCAAAGACTAAGTTACAGTTGAAATTTTGTGTACTAGTGGCTACTATTTTCCTTTTAATTTGAAAAACTCCCCATATATAATATTCTTTATCATTTCTTAACACTTGTTGTATTAACTATTGTGTGTGTTATTAAAAAAAATTGTTAAAATTGCAACCATTTAATCTTCAACTTGAATATTAACCTCTCATCATATCTTTGTCAATCCTTAGATGCAATCAAACAACTTATATTAAGTTTGCAACCTCTTCTCAAATGATCATGAGTTAGTTGTGATGATCATGGGCATCCGCACCGCAGTTACCATAATATTAATAATTTAATCGCAAAAGATATTTGATGCAAATCATCATAATTATCATAATCTACCAGGTCAGATTACCATCAAATGAAAAACGTCTTCTTCTTTCTGCTAATTCATCCAAAACCAATTTGTTTTCCTTTCATGTATTTTAAACAATTGTTTAACGGTTTTCATTGCATTCGAAGTTTTTGCCATTTTTTTTTTGTTTTCTTGGGTTTTGACAAATGCTCATCACCTATTCAATTTAAAAAATTTGCAATAATACTTGGCTGAGAGAAGGGAGCAGGGTTGCTTTTCTTATTTCCTTTCATGGCATCTGACTGTCTGAAAACGGTCAAGATCACTGCATGCGAGCGTATTGAATTGAACGAATAGCGTTTATTTTTTTGGCCAACCAGAGAGGGACTGGTTGGATGATTTGGTGATTTGTTGTTTTTAGCCGTATATGCATAATAAAGCAATCTTATTTGAATTGAAAACTAACATCCTCATCTTCGTCATTACGCTGTTGGCTACTATTAGAATCAGGGTCATGTATTAAGGAACAGTAGTAGAGTTGAAGACTATGCTAGCTGGGTTTCACAAAGATTTAAAGAAGTTCCAAAAAGATTGGAAGATATTCTACTGCATGAGATAATAGAAAAACTTTCACTAAGAAATATGCAAAACGAAACATGTAAAAAAGATTCTCCAATCCAGTGGTTTTGTACAAAATCTGATCGTTTTGAAGTTTTTCCAAAAACTGATTGTGCCACTCTGAAAGTTCTCCCTGCTCATTTTTTAAATTTTTTCGATTTTCTAAATATGTTTTTTTTTTTCAAATCATAATTATGTTCTAAATAGAGAGTGGGAAAAACAATACAAGTCCTTAATGCTGAAACGATTGTTAGCACGCACGAGTATAGCACATATGAATGCAAATTCAGGTACCTATGCGACAGTCACCTTAAGTGACAGTCACACATCCACGTGTTGACAGCCACGAGCTGGAGCAGAATTGTTAGTATACGCTACTACTGTGCATATAACCGTAAGTTTAAGCACAGAAAAAGCCATTTAATTTCTTTGAAAGGCGACCGCTTCGATGAAATGACGGCAAATTCAAGTTCTTTAGCAATTTCCAAGTCTAGTAAAATTGAGAAACTTTTCCCGTTCAACTAGTTGCCTATTCAAATACTGAGTTGGGTAACATTCGAAATAAAATTCTCTCGATAAATCTCCTAAGAACATACTGTCTGTACTGATCCAATAGTATGCATAAACATACCAATATTTTGGAATATTTGTTCTATATAAAAGTTCCCACATCTGTAAAATAACATTTTGAAATTCCACTAAAATATCATTATAGGCTTTTAACAAAGAAAATTACACAATTTTAAAGCTTTTTATTTTCATAATTTATTTTTTTTTAATTTGTTATTAATTATGACTTTTTTTTATTTTTATTTTTTTTTAATTTTTTGCATTTTTTTATGTAATAGTCTTGTTTTCCCAAAGTTTTAGAAATATTTTCAATAATTTTTAAATTATTTCATAACAATTTGCATAATTGTTACAAATTTATTTATTTATTAGCGGTTTTGATCAGCAGAACAAAATTCGTATCTTGCACACAAAATTAAACAAATTCCCTTGCATTCCGTAAATCGGATATGAGCAGATTTCGTATTTGAGAGCTCTTGAATAATGAAAAAAAAGGGTCGAAGATATGAGAAATGAGCCAGCTACGTTACGCACCGTATTCTTCAAATTGGTTATGTTTTTTCCACTATGTGGCCATTTCCTTGCGAATTTCTAAAATTATGTCATTTGCGCGATTAGTTGATCACTAATACGGGTTACAATAATATGGGGTTATCCAGTTGCTTCAAAACCACCGGTCTGGCAAGGCAACCAGCTGTTAAATGTCTGTCATCTCATTTAGAGAAAGATTTGCCATTAACGAATATGGATCGTTTAACTTAAAACTTAGTACAAAAATGGTGATTCAAACGTAAACTGTGGAAGGAATTGACAAGATTATAAAGAGGAGACTGGAAGCTTTACAAATGTGGTCAGGCCATTCCAATCCAACCCAAATAATCCAAATTTCAATTGAGGACGGTATGGCAGAGTCTACGGGGGTTTAACCCCAAGTCTCACCGTGAAGGCCTTACCCATGGTGTGCGACACACTGGGCATATTACAATGCGATTAATAGCCAAGTTAAAGTTGAACTATGGGCTGACAATTTTGGTACTACCGCAATTGTCAGCTCTTTCTTCCAGCCAGGATATACCAAATTGATTATGACAGTATGGAACACAATCAGGTGAGGAACTCAGTCCCGGGGCGTCCTGATCCTCCCCGCTACCGGCCAAAATCGCCGGTTGGAGCTGTGTAGCAAAGCAGCAGCAAATTGTGATTTATACACCATGCTTCACGAGATTCGTCGAACTGTGACAAAAGAGTACAGACTGGACCTTTTTACATACCTGCAGCTGCGGAGACCCCAGGTAGATGGAACCATCCATGCTACATTGCAAGAATGCAGTATCATCACGGGTGGGAGACGGGGAAAACTCTAAACCTCTTCCGTTCGGCGACTTTGAACTCCAACCATGAAATATAGACATAAGAAAAACCCATGTCTATCCATACCCCCCGAGAGATCAAAAAGATACGGACAGGACACGAACCCGAGAAGACAGTATGGCAGTATGATAACCGACTTTTTTGGCCTGGAATTGAAGATTAGGAACTGGATAATATGTTATTTCAACAAGATAGTGCCACGTGGCACACAGCACAAACGATTTTGGCTTTATCGCATGAGAAGTTTCCAGAAAGCCTAATTTCACGTTTAAGTAACGTCAGTTAGGCGTAGACGTTAGACTTTTTTTGTGAGGCTACGTCAAAGACTATTTTCGTGGATAATTCCTAAACGTTGGAGCATTTGAAGACCAATATTCGTCAATTTATCGCCGAGGTACCGCCCTAAATATGCGAAAAAGTGGTCGAAGACTACCCCAAAAGGATCCAGTACTGCAACCAATCCAGAGGTGGTCATATAAATGACATTTGTATTTTGTAAGTTAAGGTCCAAGTATTATAATGAAATAAAAGTTCCATCGAAATCATAGCTTTGTGTGTGTTTTATTCAATAAAATGAATAACTCATATTTCAGTTTTCATGCGTAAGTGCTTTTACTGATTACTCATGAGCTGTCAATAATCCGATGAGCTTAATTAAGATTAATTTGTGGGTAGTATGAGACACTTGTATGGTGAGTGAGTCACGCATTACTCATCAAATACGAACACTGAATGTGAATGAGCTTCTATCTCTCTCTCTCTCTCTCAGAATCTTTTTTCAGACTAACTGAAGAGAACACCGTAAATAGAATATGATTTTATGAAACTATTTTTATGAAATTCTTAAATAATTTTTGACATTTTCCATATCTTTTTTTTTTGCGAAAATATTTATGAGTTCTCTTTTTACACTTTGTGAATTTTGTGTGTTGTTTTTAGAACTCAAGAGCTATAATTTCATATTTGCTTCTTTCATAATTTTTACATCTTGACAACGTAAAACCTTTTTCGATAATTCTTTAGATGTGAACATCAATTAAGAATATTTTTCTAGTAATTATGAAATTCGTTTATAAAACTAATGAAAATGAGGTAAACTATAAAATTATAAATTTTTTTAACAAGAAATACCATTTTTAGTATATTTTCTTATAGCTTCTCTGGATTATTTTCATAATTTCTCTAAAATTATGTACTATTTTTACAAAATTTTCATGATGTTTTGTGAAGACAAAATAAAAGAATAGTTTAGAAAGCTACTTCGAAATTATGATTTAAATACGTACAAAATTTCCGAACATCTGTGAAAGTAACACAAAAACAAGAAAAAATGCTTCCACGAAAGCAGAAATTCACTAAAAATTTTAGGGGAAGTTAGCGAAAACCTGTGTAATCACCGGTAAACTTAATACTGGTTTATCATAGAACGTAAGCATTTTCCCAGGGTGCCTTTTCACTACATTTTCATGAGTGTGATTGTAGCAGTGACAAAACAAAATTATTTTAGTGCTTGTTTTCATTAATTCTGAGATATTTTCTTCCTGATGTCGTTTTTCCATTTGGAAATTGGCCCAAAAAGAAAGTTCCCTTCTCTCTTGAAAGAGCTTCCCATAAGTTGTTAACATAAATATGGAATATTTCTAAAGAATTATACTGTTAACATTTAGAGTAGATCAACCTATATCGTCTTGATTTTGTATCCAAAAAAACTTATACAACTTTCAAATATAATTTTCGACTAAAGCTACCTACTATGTTCCTTTCAGGAGGCAAAAAATTTCATAAGACTTTGTTTGCTCGTCATAAAATTTAGCGGTATTGCCAGCTTTTCTTGCACTGATTTCCTACACTCAAATCGGAACAGCTCTTGATTTGACGTCAAGTGATGTCCGATACTATATTTGTAGAATTATTAATTATTATTAAGTTGCGTTTTTCTTTATCACTATTTCATTTGAAAATTTACAAATATATTATCGAACATGTTGCGACGTAAAAATGTGCACTATTCCAACTTCAGTGTTGGAAATCAACAAAAAGGAGGTTGGCGTTGCCACATAAGAAAATTTTCGTCGTGGAAAAAACATAGTTTGTGATGAAAAAATATAGCTTGAAATTCAAAAACTATTTTTATATATGAAGTTTAATTATGAAAAGTCAGCAGAGTACCAGCCTTAAGAAATTAATTAAGGAGGCTGTACAGATAAGATAAATATATTTTAATCGCAATTCAGCTGATTAAGAACTGTTTATGTCTACTGAATCCTTAGTTTTGGGAGTGGCATGAGAGTGCACCTTTGGAAGTAGTAAATACTTATTCTTTTACTGCACTACGAAGTTAGAAGTGGCGAAAATGTTATTCTTTTTGAATGACTTGCAGTTTTTTTTTTTTTTTTTTTTTTAGTTGGGCAATAAAGAATTCACTCTTTGATGAGATATGCAAGTATTAAGTTAAGTTTACTATAAGTTTAATGACTTACTACAAAACCGAAACCTAGAAACGCAAATATTCTTATATGGAGGTGGAAAAGGCAAAAAAAAAAACAAAACACAAATAAATCTCCAAATTGCCAAATGAGCACGGTTTTCCGTTCAAAGACCATTTTGTTTGCATATATTTAAACTTCACTTAAATTGCGGTAATTTGTTGCAGCACGTAGTACAATCGAACATTGGCTGCCACGACAGAGGCCTTTCTGGGTGGGTTTCATAGATTTTACAGAAGATACTCGCACCTCAACATTCACAATGATTTGCAATGGTTTTTTTCTTGTTTTCTATTTGTTTGTGGTATTCTCTGCTCTTCGTTTACATCTTCTTCAAACACGTTTTACATCAAGGCATTGTTTCTTATTTTTGCTTTTGTTACTCTTTCCGATAGTTATAACAGAAGACCTTTAGGGGCCAACAAACGGTTAAAGCCGAGTAAAGGTGACTGCTGCATGGAATGAAGAAAAAGTAGACAGACTGGACGTGGTGTAAAGTGAAGTGTTCGTCGTGGTCATTGTCGTCGCTGGTCTTCTTTTGTTGTCCATGATAATCAGCAAGTTGAGGTTCTTCTTCCTTCTCATGTATTGGAGTGTGGTAACACCATTGTTAAATTTATGGAAAATACTCGTACAATATTGTACTATTGCACTGTGTACAATTATGTATCGTAGTCGTACATCTAAATACCAACTAACTATATGGTCCAATAATTTGATGCCAAGGCAATGCAAACAATAGAGAGACTAATGCTTGCTCAGTGGCTTTGCAATTGGGTGTTATTTGACTTTTATACAAGATTTTGAAGAAATATAGGGTGACTTTTTAAGATTTAAGTTTTTCAGGTTGGCAGCACTGGTTGGTAATGGCGTCTCCAAACGTCATCTGTCAAAGTGAAAAGTGTACAGTATACTCTACTCTGCCATTTCATCATAGAATAACGATTGACCTACCACAACGTCTGATTTTTGGTGAATGGGCCTTACAAAAGCTCAATGAAAATCCGTTGTTTTATCGAAAAATTGTGTTCAGCGGCGAGGCTCATTTCTTGCTGAACGGATACGTGAACAAGCAAAACTGTCGCATCTGGAGTGATGAACAGCCACATGCCATACATGAATTACCGATGCGTCCCGAAAAAATGACAGTCTGGTATGGTTTATGGGCTGGTGGCCTCATCGGTCCATTTTTCTTCAAAGACGACCGTGGGAGAAACGTTACCGTCAACGGCGAACGATATCGAGCCATGATACGTGATTTTTCTTACCCCAATTGGCTGAGTTGAAATTGGTTGACATGTGGTTTCATCAGGACGGTGTAACATGCCACACTGCTCGTGAAATAATGGATATGTTGGGGGATGCATTTGGTGAGCAGCTTATCTATCGATTTGGCCCCCAAGATCTTGCGATTTAACGCCTCTTGATTATTTCTTGTGGGGTTATGTCAAGTCGTTAGTCTATGTGGACAAGCCGAACACTATTGAAGCCTTACAGGATAACATAACATGCGTTATTCGTGGAATACAGGCCGAACTGCTCGAAAAAGTGACGAAAAATTGGACCTTCCGAATGGACATTTTGAGACGGAGCCGCGAACAACATTTACATGAAATTATCTTTTAAAATTAAATGGCAAAGACCAATTTATCGATTCCAATAAAAACTTTTAATATATGATGCAAATTTGAGAGTTTTGTGCGATTTTTAAATAACTACGATTAAAAAATCGTCTTATATTTAAGAGTTTTGCAAATATTTGCAAAAGAAGACCCTGATAAGAAACCACGTTATGTGTCAAATTTCACGAAATCTGTCTATATTTGTGCCTACATATTGAAAAACAGTAGGACTGACTTGTATTGAAAAATTCGTAGGCTTTATTGATGTGGTTTGGTCGGGGCAAATGTGATTGTAGATGATACAACTAGAAGAGGACTTTTTTTTAATCATCCCGCACTAATTTATAGTTTCATTTTTAACTAACTTTACTACAC
>JAHXMU010000803.1:102511-125184 GCA_019455685.1 Philornis downsi
CAAGAAAACTTCCAGCAAATGCTGTGTGTTCATGTTTGGAATTATCTTCTTCTTCGTCTTCGTTTTATTACAATTTTTATTTTGTGATTTAAGATTTTTTTTATCTTTTTTTTTTTTTTTTTTGTAGGAGAAGGCGGAGCCATCAGTGCCTTCTCAAGAAATCATTTATATGGAAAATTTATTATGACACAAAACAATTTGAGTTTATTATTTTATTTGTATTTCTGCTGTTGTGTACGTATAAAACTATAATTGCCAATGATTGCCAGTTTTAATTGAATGAGTTTTATTACTTGATTGAGTTTTTATTTTCACAGTACGAGAGCACAACTCGTTGTTTTAGATTCATCGTAAATCCCTTAAAGATTTTCATAGGAAATTGTGGCGAGTGATGAGATTTTACAATACAACTTTGTTAATTTAATTGCTGGTTATTATGAAAAGGTCATTGTAAGTTGTTAACCGCTGTAATTTACATTTTAATTAATAATAAAATTACATAAGAATGGATAAATTTCTCACTTCAACATTGTGAAATTAGATAGAATTTAATAAACTAAACAATAATAAAATGTTTAAAATTACGTCGCATAAATTAGAACCAAGAAACCGTTTAACCGATATTCATAGCATTTCTTCTGGATCAGAGTTTGGCTCAGAGTTAAGTAGATTTGACCTAAGTTGGAAAAGGAATCGAGCTTGAGGTTTTCTGTGGGACTCCTACTCCTTATCTTTTTGCATAATCGCACACATTGGGATATTGGATGTAAAATTTGTACATACAGCTAACATTTGCTTACTTGGATGTCATTATTCGCCAAGTGTGTTTGACAAATGTATGACATCTTTACCATTAATTTGTAACTAATTTTTTTATCAATAGGTGGCTTTTCGGCATCACTATTTTGAAAATAGTTACGTCAAAAGAACTCTTCTTTCTGCTGTTTTAATGTAAGGCTCGAAGTTAATAAATCTGTCCTTACAGGGGAAAACGACCTAACTGCAAATATTCCTTTTTGGAATAATATAAAGCTTTTTTTTAAATCGCTACTATTATTACGAGGGCGTTCCCAAAACTTTCCGACCTGACGTATAGATGGTGCCAGTAATTCGAAACAAATTACTTTGGTGGAGAGTGAGAACCCTATAAATCGTATGTTTTAAGTTTCTATTTGAGGCATCAAAAGTAAATGAATGAAATAAATTGGTTACCGTTATAAAATTCAATATTTTCATTTAAAAGATCTCAGCCCAACCAATGTTAAAGCCGAGCTAGTTTCTACTCTGGGAGAGCCTGATCCTTTGTTTTCAACTGCAAAATATTGGATAGCAGAATTTAAACGAGGCCGAACAAACTGCCAAAACGAACACCGCAGTTGTTGACCAATTGATATGTCCACGCCAGACATGGTTAAGAAAATCCACAAAATGGTATTGAATGATCGTCGGCTGAAGGCGCGTGAGCTAGCTCAAATGATAGGAATTTCAAAAATTGCTATATATCGTATATTGACTGAAGATTTGAAAGTGAAAAAGCTATGCGCAAGATGGTAGCCGCGCTTGTTTCCAATAGAGCAAATACAGCGTCATAAAAACGTTTCAGTAGAGTGATTGGCGATGTTTCATCACAATAAAGTCGATTTTTTGCGTTGATTTATAACCATGAATGGGACATGGATCCATCGCTTCACACTTGAAACAAAGGAGCAGTCAAAGCAGTGGACTGGAATGGGAGAATCGGTTCCATCTGCAGGCAAGATCATGGCGTCTGTTGTTTGAAATGCGCAAATGATTATTTTTATTGATTATCTTCAGAAAGGAAAACCTTTCAACGGCGAATACTATGCTAATTTATTGCAGCGTTTGGATGACAGGGTGTCCGTCGGGAGTGTATACTACTTTGTTTTGCTGCCATTTTGGTAAACATTAGTCTTGACAGTTCATATTTGGCAAACGTGAAGTAGAGACGTGGCAAATTTATTATGGAAAAATATTCGATAAACCAACGTGTTTTAATCGTTAAAACATTTTATCAAAATCTATCATCGATTACTGTGGCAATGAGAAAGTTACGTGAAATTTTTGGGAGAAAGAACGTGCCAACAAGACGCATTATTTACCGTGTAGTGAATGATTTCAAAGAAAGAGGGTCTGTAGCAGATAGCGGCAAGCATGGACCACAACGTACTGCAAGATCGGCGAAAACATTACTGCTGCTCAAGAAAGTGCTCAAAACAATCCATCAACCTCAATTCGCCGCCGTGCTCAGGAGCTTGGTCTTCCAAAGGACAACTTTGGCCCCAATTTTGCACAAGGATTTGCATTTGTTTCCATTTAAGATTCAGTTGACACAAGAGCTTCTTCCACAAGATCATTTAAGCTGCCATACATATACCAATAGGATATTACAGCTCGCCCATGATAACCCCGATTTTCATGAAAAAATCAACATTTTCATTTGAATGGACATGTGAACAGAATAGTCGGTTCTGGGCAATGGAAACCCCTTAAATTATTCATCAGCCACCTTTGCATCCCTTAAAAGTGACAGTCTGGTGTGCAATTTGGTCAGGAGGAATCATTGGACCTGACTTCTTTGAAACTGAAAACGGCGTAACAGTAACTGTCTCTGGAGAGCGATATCGTGATATGATTGAAAACTTATTAACGCCAGAACTGCATGCTTTGGGCTTGATTAACATGTGGTATCAACAAGACGGTGCCACATCTCAAACAACCAGGATTACAATGGAATTACTGCGAGACCTTTTTCCACAGCAAGTTATTTCAAGAAATGCTGATGTTGATTGGCCTCCACAGTCGACTGATTTGACTGTTCCGGACTTCTTTTTGTGGGGATATCTTAAAAACAACTCAAACTGTTTTTCTAGTAAAAAAATGTAAAAAAAAATCGCTGTTTTGAAAAATTGCTATAACTTGTGAACTACATCGAATTCTGGAATGGGAATTGAATCTAAATATGCATCGAAATAAGTGTAATAATAGAAACGAATAAACTGGACTTTGTTCTAACCCCATTTAAGTCGTATTTTCTTGTGACCACAGAAATATTTATGAAATCACAGCATAAAATAAAACTGAAAACAATTGAACTAAGTAAACATTAACACGCAGTTCAGATTAAATGCATGCATAAATCATATTTACAAATTTTATGCACTCGTATCAAAACGCAGAGGAAGAAGTATTAACCATATGCGTGAAATCTTAGAAATACTCTAAAGCTCCAACAACAGCAATTTGTGGTTTGTCTGTTGCATTGACTTATCCCCTCCTTCCGCGCAACTGTTGCAAACATTTATCATGCAAAACATTTGAGCACATCTGTGTGTTCTCGTTCCGAATGACGTGTAATAGAGTTTATCATTTCTAAAGATCGAAGATTAATAGTTCTCCATCATTAGTTGGGTAAACAACTTAAATTTTAACTTTTTTTTTTTCTTTTGGTTTTATTTCCTACCCGTAAAGTATCAACGCGATTAGCGTTCCTTTGACGGACAGGAAAGCAACAACAGTTTATACAATTGATGTCATAAATATTAACAATCTGACATACAGAGAACAAAATAAAACGATAATGATGTTTGTTGGATTGTTACATAACAGCAACATCGTTGTCATCTTTTCCATCGCTTTCTATGATCATCAGCGCGAGTAACAACATTTGTTGGCATGTCATCATGATCTTTACGTCGTCAACGACATCATCATCTGTCGCTTGGATCAATTTACGTAATGACAATTTAAGAGCGGAATATATTTGTGGTTCCACAAAAACAAAAAGGGATACTGTTCTGTGATCTTTAGAGTATCGTTTCCGAAGACGAAGAGAGCGAGCTTGGCAACAACAACAACAGCCGGCCGACCTAACAGTTGTTGTTATACGTACATACATATATAGTTGGTATGTGTGCTAATGATTGAACATGGACACATTTAAGTTTCACACACATGTTGATGCATTTTGAGATGCATTCAGTTAGACAGATAACCAGACGAACTGACGAATAGACCTAAACGAATTTAACATGTCACAGTCATATGGCGTTTTTGTTTTTTTGTGAGTATGGAGGAAAATTTGATGCACAGTGGGTCGAACAAATGGCAAATGGCAGAAAACATTTATAGAGCAAAGACCAAACTAAAAACTAAATATTTTCATTCAATTAAAGAATTTGCCGATTCAAACAAAAATTTAATCAAGAAATCTGCAAAAAAAAAGATAAAAGTGTCATGAAGATATGAGGCAGAACGTAATCTTCTTACGGTGTGGTTAAAAGAATAATTCAGTTTTTGGTTTAATGGAAGAGGAAACATTTTATTTACTAATCGAACACTTTTTACTAACATTCATGGCATTTATTCGATAAAAAATGCAGGGGGGCGGGTTTGTTGTGCTAATTAGTGGTCGGCTATTTTGCTTAACACGTACATAGTGCGTTTCTTTCCCGTAAAATTTTACTTATGTTATTATAGTTATTGCTATCGTAAATTAATAATGAATATATGTATACTATACAGAACAAAATCATTAAGCAGGATAATCATACAACAGGCGTATATATCATCTGACGTTCTGCGTCTGTCTATCAGTACTTTTCCTCTTTTTAATTTTTGTAAATTTCTTTTAATTACAGGGATTGCAAAAAAAAAAAAATGGCAGTTTCTTGAATACAATAGGTAAGTCTCTCAGTTGCAGTCAAATCTAAGTTAATTTCGCTTTTTTCCGTTTTCGGTTTTCGCATTATTTCCGTTTTTTAATTACATGTATATTTGCATTTTAGCGATTTTTTTCATTTAGCCGGTTTTTTTAACCGTTTCTGACATCATTTCCTGAAAAGTCAAAGAGGAAGAGTCATGATTAGATGCTCGGCTCCTAAAATATGGACACATTTATTTGTATTTCAGCGATTTTTCGATTTAAACGATTTAAAAAAGTGCAATGATATTAGAGAGAGTTGATAACAAGCACTCCTCTCAAGCCAATATCAAACAATTTTTGATATCGGACGCTCCGCTCCAAAGTTATAGATTTTTTTTGCATTTTAGCGATTTTTCGGTTTTAGCGATTTACAAAATTTTTTTTAAGACAATTGATTGAAAGGTAGTCTTTTGTTGCCACAATTGGATTATTTTGGCGATTAAACGCTTCATTTGCGAGATGTTGCCATATACGTAATTTACAGATTTTTGATCTGGCAACATTTTTAATATTTCTTTATGAAATATGGTGCATGGAGCCTTCTCCAAATTCTTTATAATCCTGAAAATAGGTCAATTCTGCGATTGCATCTTCAGATTTAGATACTGTTGCAAACATTCTTGTATTATAGCGCTTTTTTATTTGGCGACATCTTATAAACGTTTTGATATCATGCGATGGTTAGCACAATTCCAGAATTTCTTAGAAACCGGAAACGTTTGTTGTTTTCGTAATTGATCTCTTCATTCTCGAAACGTTGATGAATGTGCATTTTAATGATCGATTTTTATCGTTTTAAAAAAAGGTATTGTAGACTATTGGTTAAAGGCACTACTTTTTAGCATCAATTGAGTTTTTTGCTTTGGAACGCACCGTATTCAGTTTAGTTTGCAGTTTAGCGTTTTTTTTTTAGTTTAGCGACATTTTCACTATTTCTTTACACAATATATTAACTTTCTTCTAAACAATAACACTCTATACAGTAACAGTTTCTTCTGAAACCTTTCCAGAATTTGAATATTTCTTTCCAGGCTTACGCACATAATTGCATTTTAGCGATTTTTCTATTTGGAAACTATTTGAATATTTCTCTGTATAATATCTGTGGTCAGACGTAAGAAGAACTTAAGTGGAGTTAAGTCAAAATTGAGTTTATTCATTACTATTGTTATTCAACATATTTACTTTTAATCCAAAATATGACATTCGGCATAGTTTACAGTTTGCAGCAATCTTCCCAAATAGCGATTTTTCAAAAATTTTGTAATATCTCTAAGTATTGATATAAACATGAATGTGTTTTTGTTATCGTTAGTAGCCTCCTTTAGAGGTTTGTTTCCATCGAAGTGCGATTTTAAATCCTGCGTGCTTCTAAAATTGTAAGAAATTTGCATAACAGCAATTTTTTGCAAAAACACTTAATATCTCAAAACAATAAATTGTGTATAAGTATGGATATAATGCTTATCGCTTTTTCCGCAAACTTTAGAAACCTGGAAACCTGATCATTGTCCTACTACGTTTTCAAGATGTAAACATAATGGCAATTTTCAGTTTTTCTGTTTTCTAAATTTTTATTCTTTTTGATTTTCGCGATTTTTATTTGGCGACTTTTTGTGTATTTTGGACAATGTGTAATGGATATTTTCTTCTTGGGAAAATATCGCGAAATATTCGCTTTATTAAGATATAGATAAATTTGTATTTTATATTTTTGGCTCCAAGCCCTAGCTTACTTCTGGCGCGCATTTATGTAGAGAGGTGGGTTCATTTAATGCCCAAATATTAGCACAAATCTGAAAATTTCTTAATTTCCCCACTTATAGTCTCTGTTTTCGAGATTTTTACACTTTTTCATTTTCGCGATTTTTAGTTGGCGACTTTTTGTATAGTTTGGACAATGTGCGATGGATATTTTCTCCTTTGAAAATAATGCGGTGTACTCGTATTCGCTTTATTGAGATATAGACAATTTTGTATTTTATATTTTTGGGCCTGTTTCCGAGTTTCAACTGGCAAATCGACTCGCAATTAGCGAGCCGAACTCGTAAGCAAAGAATCTAATATTATTTTTGTGCTCCCAACTCGCGAGCCGAGAGTGTTTTGCTCGGTTCCGTGCTAGGAACCTGGTTTAGTTCAGAAGCGACAAAAAAATTAAAATAAGAAAGGTAAAGTAAGAAAGGGTAAAACCATAAATTTCCGACAAACATTTTCAATCGAATGATGTGATTAAAATATTCTACTAAACCGATGGTTTACGGATCAAAAATTTTTATTTATATACAATTTTAATATAACTCGTATCATTAGCGGCATCAACACTTTGGGTCGTTATAATACATAAACCTTACCAATTTTGAATTAAAATCTTATAATTTTCTTACAACTCATTCAAATTGAATATATAAACCAAAAACCATAAAAATCAGAAAGATCGAGTAGGGAACTATGCCGACATGTTGTTATTTTAGAAATAATGATATCTACAAAAGTTTAGCCTTAACGAATATAAGAAAAATGAGAATTTTGAAGAAGGAGGAATTAATAAGGAAACAAAGATTTTGGAGTACATTTTAAAGTGTCAGTTATTGCGTTTCATTATTTCATTGAGAGTGAGTCGTTGCTGAATGACTGTCAATGTGGATTTCGAAATTATAAGAGTACCACTGAACTACTTATTGGCCTTACTGATACCATAAGGAAGGAAGTGTATGATCAAAAGGTTTGTGTGTTATTATCCTTGGATTTAGAAAAGGCGTTTGATCGTGTTGTTTTGTTGGATAAGTTATACACCAATTTTAATTTCGAGTCAATATGTTGTCAATATGGAGTCAATATGTTGTTGTCAATGATTCGTTGTTTTTTGGTTTTACCTCTCCAAAGCGGTGTTCATCAAGGCTCGATAATTGATCCAATACTGTTTATTTTGTACTTGAATGACCTATTTAGTATCCTTGTTGATACATGCATTCCCTATTTATTTGCAGATGATGTACAATTGCTGTTTAATGGAGAATATCAGTTTTCTGATGTCTTGCAAAGTAATATTAATTATGCGTTAAATTTGATCTGCTCATGGATGACAAAAAGTAAACTCTCAATCAACATTCCAAAAACAAAAGCTGAGCCATTTCTTTTTAATCATGATTTAAACTTGAGTTTATCTTATCGTGGCCCACATATTGAAGTGGTCCACATTGTACATTGTTTTAGATAACAAACTAAGCTTTAACTATCATGTGGATAAATGTAATCCGGCATTTAAATTATTCACTGCGAACTTTTTACAACACTGATTTAGTGTTGCCTAGATCGATTAAGGAGAAATTGGTTCATGCTTATATCATGCCTAGAGCTATATATGTATATATAGTGGCACTAATAGACAAAATATGGGGAAAATTCAGATGGTATTTAATAGGGTTATGAGATATTTGTGTTCACTGAGGGGTCGTGTTCATATAACACCGTATCTTAAGCGTTGCTTGGGCTGTAGTTTTAAAAATTATATCGATTTAAGGCCTTTATTGTTATTTTATAAAGTAGTTCGACTGTGTGTCCTCTCTTTCTTTTTAATTCGTTTAGTTTTTCACATTCCACTCATAATAAGCAACTTCATATTCCTAAAATAACCACACCCATGGGTCGTGCTTTTGTAATAAGAGTAGCTCGAATTTACAATTTACTACCAAGCCATTTAAAAAGTTTCAAATTATGTCCTGAATCTTGCAAAAGGCGCATTCTACGGCACTTTCAGACTTTACTATAAAATTTTATTTTCAACTAAATTGTGAGCAGTCTTTATTACACTCCGATTATCTTATATTTCCAGATTATATACCGTTTAGCTTCTAACTTCTGAATTAGTTTCTTGTCATACTTTTTTGTCTTTAATAATCATACCTTCTTTAAAATCATATTATATTTTTATAAATTTTATATTTAATATTTATTACGTGTTTTTTGTTAACTTAAAATATTGAGCAGATTAAATCTAATAAATCTAATTGGCCAGTAGACTTTAAATTACAAGCCAAAAATAAATAAATAAATAACCAATATTCTACCCTCATTTTCTGCTTTTCACTCCACTGTCCAACGTCTTCTCTCAAGTTGAAACAAAAAATATCGAAAATATTTTCAGCCTCAATTGAATGCTGTTGCGTGCGACTGAATGATGAGATCTGCATCGTTTCTTGTATGAATGAATTGCCCGAGATGTACTCGTATGCACGGATAGATGAATGTTCAACTCTCGAGTGTCATACCATGCTGCGATGGATGGATAGAGTTCATTCATCTTGCTTGCATCTCTCGCCAGCGTCTCCCAACGTGCGAATGTTAAGCATCGCAACATATGCGATGATATGCAGATTGTGCTGATAGAGATGCAACAAGAAAAATGCCAAAGATTCATCTTAAACTGGAGTGATTTTTTTTGCTTTTGTGACTGCATTTATAGAATGCAAAACGATGATGCACAGAGAGTGCAAAGAAAAGAAAAAAGCACAGCAAAAATGATTGTTTACAGTTGCCAATGAACGATAGAAAATGTGAAATATGCAAAATGCAAAATGTGGACAGACGAATACATCTCATATGGCATCATCATCATCATCAGCGGCAGCAACAGCAGCAGCAGAAACGCATGAATAATTAATAAACCGCAAAATGTTTGATTAAATTATTCGCGCATACATACAAAAGACCAGAAATTTAAAAATCAAATAAGATTTTACTTTGGTATGCAAATGGGAGCAACAGATTCGAGTGTTCTGGATTTGTAATAAAGGAAATGTTGGCGCGGTGGTGGTCAACTGGAATTTATAAATAAACTCAAGTGTTTGCAGAAGGCACTTAATTGGATCAGAAAACTGACTAAAATTGCTAATTTTTGGCACAGGAAATACTTGTGTGTTTACTATTTGTATTATGCTTCCGCCATGTGCCGGCTTTCAATATCTGTATATGAGTCATTTCATAGGAAATGGAAGAAAACAATTTTTCCACCTTCTCTGATTTTGTCAAAAATTTTCATACTCACTTCTTCACTTCTTTTCATACTCACTGTTCTTCAAAGAAAATGTATTTCTTTGTTTTAATAAAAAAAAGAGTAAACTGAATGTAAAATATTGAAAATACATTTAGTTAAAAATGCCAAAATGTTGAGCAACAAATATCTTTAATTTTGTTTCAATGAAATATATCATCTATGGTTATCCATTTATTGGTTTCAAAACAACCGGTCTGGCAAGGCTGTCTGCTGTTAAATACCTGTCATCTGAAGTGTTATTTATTTAGCAAAAGATTTGCCATTTACGAATATGAATCGTTTAACAACCATAGAACTCGTAAATATAGGTAAAACTTACTAAAAAAAAGTGGTGATTCAAATGTGGGGACTTTTCGTGCATTATGGTGTGATTATGATCGTCATAACCGACCTACTGTTCAAGAAATTGGCAAGATTATAAAAAAAATTTGAAGACTCTGCAAACGTTACAGATTTGCGCACTGCCCGAAATATCGCTTCTGTTAGTGAAAGTGTGTCGAATAATCCGAAATTTCAATTCTGAACGAGTTGGCCGTATGATAACCGACTTTTTTGGCCTCCAATTGTAGATTATGAACTGGTCGCTATGTGTGGATTCAAAAAGACGGTGCCACGAGCCACATAACACAACCAGTTTTGGCTTTATTGCCTGAGAAGTCTTCAAAAAGCGTAACTTCACGTTTTGACGACGTCAATTGGTCATCAATCATCTTGCGATTTGACGCCGTTAGATTTTGTTTGTGGGACTACGACAAAGACCGAGTTTACGCGGATAACCCCCAAACGTTGGAGCATTTAAAAACCAATATTCGTCAAGTTATCGCCGAGATACAACCTAAAAAGTACTAAGTTGTGTGGGCGTTAAAGTACCTCCTAGAACAATCAAGACCTAATATAGTCTATGGTAATTTTGATGACTACCGCTCCGCTACTTCGGCCGATATAAAGATTTTTCATACATATTCATTTCTATTGTAGAAACCTATATACAGGGTGGACCATATGAGTGTTGGCGATTTAATTCATCAATTTCTCGGTAACGCGTGGCGCGGGGTGGCGGGGGGATATGTTGTTCGCTGCGCCGCTTCCTGGAAATTTAGTCGCCATGGAACCGTACACGGGAGTGCAGCGTGCATTTTGTGTCCGAGCGTATTACGAAAACAATAAATCAGTGATTACTGCACGACGTTTATATCGGCATGAACACGGTTTACACGATTTAAGTGAAGTTCCAAGCGAAATGGATCAGAATGTTCGAAACAACCGGCTCAACAGTACCAATTACGGTTCGTGGTCGCCCAGTTTCTGCAAGATCAGCCGACATTGTGGAGCGTGTTCGTGTTTCAGTTCAGCGAAATCCGCAACAGTCAACACGTAAGAGAAGTCAGTCTTTGGATGTCAAAAGAACAACTTTACGACGAATTTTGAAACGGGATTTGCATTTGAATGCTTATAAGATTCAGGTAGTCAAAGAATTAAAACCCGATGATGCCAATAACCGACTTAACTTTGTCAATTTGATGCTAGAGCGGTTCAACAATTTCAACAACGTGATTTTTAGTGATGAGGCCAATTTTCACCTTAATGGCCATGTGAACAAGCAAAATTGTCGGTTCTGGTCCGAGACTAATCCCCGACGCTTGCATGAACGTCCACTTCACAGCCCTAAGCTTGTCGTGTGGGCTGGGATAACGTCAACCGGTATTATTGGACCATACTTTTTTGAGGACGAAAGAGGGCATGCGATGACGGTTAGAGCGAACAATTATTGCAACATGCTAGCAGACTTTTTGGTGCCAGCTTTGCAAGAACTTCAAGGCAATACCTCGAGGATGTGGTTTCAACAGGATGGGGCCACATGTCATACAGCTAGGGTATCCATAGAGCTGCTGAAAAATGTTTTTCCTGGAAAACTCATTTCGAAAAGGGGGGATATTGAATGGCCCCCACGTAGTCCCGATCTCTCTCCATGCGATTATTTTCTATGGGGCTACCTCAAATCGGTAGTCTACGAGAATAATCCGGCCAATTTAGAGCAGTTGAAGAGGAACATTGTTCAGGAAAGTAACAAAATACCGAGAACAACTTTTCAACGAGTTTTCCAAAATTTGCGACTTCGGTTCCAAGAGTGTCAAGCAGCCGAGGGAAGCCATTTGGACAACATTATTTTTAAGTCTTAATTCCCATGCTTCTACTTTTTAAAAATACAAATATATTTTTTTATGTTTCGTAGTTTTTTTTTAATTGAATATTTAAACCGCCAGCACCCTTATGGCCCACCCTGTATCTTGTCTCATATTCATATCTCTAAAATCTTATAGGATATTATCGTTTAAATCTTTGTGTCGTTTAATCGGCACTAAGTCCCTTCTCCAAAAAAAAAAATCTGATACACATTAGGTAAATTTCGTGATTGATAGTATCACTTCGTTACATTTTCATGACCATCGGCCTCTTACTTTTGGCCGCTTTAACATTTTTTTTAAAAAAGGGGCATGCCATCGCGCACTTTGTGTCAAGACATATTCCCTACTCCACCAGTAGCCTATGTGCCAAACCTTATCTATAAATTTCTATATCTATTCTTGGACATATTCCTTTCTATACCAGTTGCAAATGTACCAAATATAACCTTTGTAACACTTTTAGTTCAAAGTACTAAGTTGTGTGGGAGTTGCAATGCTCACTACAACAATCAAGACCTAATATAGTCTATGGTAATTTCGTAACGGATGGTAACATATTATCCAGTTTTTATGATGATCGGCCAATTACTTTAGCTGCTATAACGACAGGTGTGGCACTGATCACTTCTTATTGAAATCAATTTATTTTTGTACCAAATCTCTTATTTATATCCCTAACAGTTGATTAGATCGTTCAAAATTGTTATTCGTACAGAGAGTGCCACGCCCATATGTGCAACCAAGACCTAATATACGAAATGTGCGAAAAAGTGGTCGAAAACTACCTTCAAAGGATCCACTGATGTAACCAATCCAGAGCCAATCATTTAAATGACATTGCATTTCGTACACAATGACAAGGTCCAAGCATTATAATGATATAAAACTTTCATCGAAAACATAGCTTTATGTGCTTTATTTATAGCCTGTCATAAAATCTACACATATGGTCAAAATAATAAGTACACCCTATATTTTTTTTTAAGGCTCGTAGACGAAAATTTATTTAAATTAAAAGAAAAAACAAACTCTAATTTCTTATAAATAAAATAAATACTAAAACAATAAAACAAAAATTAAATTCAGTATTTTTCAAAAAGTAAAAAATTAATCAAAAAACATTGGACAAAATAATAAGTACGTATAGTTAAAATAAGCAAAAAAGTAAAAACATCAAGTTTTTCTGCTAAATTGGCTGAGTTTCGTTAAAAGCCGGAATATCCCCCTTTATTCTCAATTATTTTGTTGACTCTTTTTAGCATGCTGGCAATAAGCTTCCTGCAGGTTTCTACTGGTATTTCATATCAAGTTTTTTGAACGAAATTCCATAACTGATGCTTATTTTTAAAAACCTCCTTTCCCATCCTTTGTTTCAACTCTCCGCAAAGATTTTCGATTGGATTTAAGTCCGGGGATTGACTTGGCCAGTCAAGAAGGACAACATTATTATCCTGGAACCAATCCTTTACCAACTTAGAAGTATACTTCGGATCGTTATCCTGCTGGAATGCCCATCTAAGAGGCATACTTTCAAAATTGTGGAATCTGATCATAGTGTCGATAATTCGATGTATCAGACCGACACTATACCACGAGAAACAACCCCAGACCATAATATTGCCGCCTCCGTGCTTGGCCGTCTTCTTTGTAAAGCGAACATGGAATTCTTTACCCTTAGGGCGTCAAACATTCCGTGCACAGTCGTTTCCAAATACATTAATTTTTGTTTCATCAGTCCATAAAACGTTTTGGCCATTTTTCCACACCGTTTCCTCTGGACCAATTATAATGACTTCTAGCAAACGCCAATCTAGCCTTTACATTTTTTTTATCTAAGCAAAGGAACTCTTCTGGCTATCCGTCCTGGTAATTGCGCTTCTTGTAGTCTACGACGAACCGTCCGCGATGAAATTACATTTCTAATATCTGCTGAAATCGCTCTTGAAGACACAAACGGGTCCTTCTTCGCAATTGTTACAATACGGATATCTGTTGTTTTGAGTACAAAAAATAGCGACCAATTCATAGTTTTTGCTATAGAACGAAGACTTTGGCCACTTTCTCTTAGTCTTGGAACAATTTTTCTCTCCTCCACTTTTTCCTTTTCTGACTTTTTCGATCCATGGCTGATTTTTTTTAACAAAATATTTTGTTATGAATAAAGATTAACACCAGTAAAATAATTAGCCTTTCCAAAGAGACTATAGAAGACTGCGGAAATATTAAAGAATTGAGCAATGTATTTATTATTTTGACCAAGTACTGAAATCACACCTGAACAAAACTAACTCACAATGAAAACGACGGGGAAGCCTCAGTTTTATTTTTATTTTTGAAGGCATTACCATATTAAAGTTATTTAAATAAAAAAGGATTGCCATGTTTGCAAAAATAAACAGCTGTACTTATTTTTTCGACCATTTGTATATACAAAGGTCGATATGAACTCTTCCAATGTCAAAAATAATCTCTGTTCCATCGATGGATTATAATTTAAATGTTTTTTTCTTTGTTTTTGCCAGAGAAAAACCTAAATACCTATGAATAAATTTTCCGCTTAAATTCCCTCTGACAGGCGTCCTTTAGAAAAAAAACCCAATTGAATCATTTAGTCTTTTGCATCCCATTCATTCATCGAAATCGCAAAATATTCTACTGAACACAGACAAAGGCTGCCCCAAAATGTTGCAAATTCATTGTAGGACTTTAACGTATTCGTGCAATTTACTACTGGCTGCTTCTGAGTTCTTTTTTGTTTGTGCGATGGGAGTTCATATGTTTGGTAGCTGGGCGGGTGGCGGTAGGAGTAACTTTAGTTTATTGTTATAGCTCTTGAATCTGTTCACTGTTATACGAATATTCCATTGTTTATTTTCATGTTTTGCCAAAGTTTTCCATTGTGCAACAAACGTTATTAGACATATGTTACTGTTGTGCTGTGTATGGTGCGAATGGCAACAGCAGCAGCAACAGCAACAGCATTTGCTGTTTCGTTTGAACACAACGTCTGGGCTATAAACTGTTATACAATTTAGCAATAATTTGGTTTTGCATGCAATTAATTTTACTTGAAGGGTTGTTGCGGTTTTATTTTCCTCTCATTCATTGTTATTTGTTGGTGGTAAAAGTGTAAATCAGTGATATTTTAGCGTAATATTTGCACTTGCTTTTTGTTATAATTGAAATATAAATTTTTATATGTGTGTTATGCCAATGGGAATATCTATTTAATACATTTCTTCGAATACGATATATGGAAAGTTGCCACTTAGGCGTTTAGAATTGTTTCATAAAATAGTACAATTAACGTTTGATAGGTGTCGCGTAAGTCATTTCAATCAAGCTAAGTTATCTATTACATATAAGGAGCTATAGCGTGATTTGTTAAGATTAAAGTTTTTCACGTTGGAAGCACTGGTTGGTAATGGCGTCCAAACGTCATCTGTCAAAGTGAAAAGTGAACAGTATACTCTAACATTTCATCGTGGAAACACTAACAAACGAGCAACGATTACAAATCGTTGAAACTTATTATCAAAATTCGTGCTCTGTGACAAATGTGCATCGTTTGATGCGACCATTTTATGGTCATCATAATCGACCTGCTGAATCAAAAATTCGTGTTGTTATCTCCAAATTTCGCACCAAATTTACTTTGTTGTACATAAAACCATTGACTCGCATGCGTAGAGTGCGTACCGAACAAAATATTGCAGCCGTAGCGACCAGTGTTAATGACGATCGTGAATTGTCAATTAGTCGCCGTTCTCAGCGATTGGGCATGTGTTACTCAACCACAAGGACATTTTTACACGTCGATTTTTGTTTGAAAGCCTGTAAAATTCAACTCACGCAAGAATTGAAGCCGAATCACCTACCATAACGTCTAATTTTTGGCGACTGGGCCTTACAAAAGCGCAATGAAAATGCTCGAAAAAGTGACGAAAAATTTGATCTTCTGAATGGACATTTTGAGACGCAGCAGTGGACAACATTTATATGAAATTATCTTTAAAAATTAAATGGCAAAGACCAATTTATCGGTTCCAATAAAAAAATTTAATATACTAGTATGATGCAAATTTGAGTGTTTTATTCGAGTTTTAGAAAAACTACGATTAAAAAATCACCCTTTATTATATAGGTATATATAAAAAAAAAATTATGTATGCTTCCGCTATGTGCCGGTTTTTAATATTTGTATATGAGTCATTTCATATGAAATGGGACAAATCAATTTTTCCACCTTCTCTAATTTCGTCAAAAAAATTTTGCATACTCACTGTTTTCCAAGAAAAATTATTTCTTTGTTTTAATAAAAAGAAAAAGGTAAACTGAATGTAAAAAATTAAAATACATTTCGTTAAAAATGAAAAAATATTGAACAAAATTTGAGTAAAATTTGGAATAAGCAAATTATATCCTTCTTATGTATCTCGATCAAAAGCGTTGCAATCCAGTTGCAATAACAGATTTCCCTCACCTTCTGTCGTTTATCGATTGAAAAAATGAACAATTTTGCAGAAAAGTTTACGATTTCGTTCGCATATGGCAAATGCGTAAATGCAGATTTAGTTAAAGCCAAATCAAAGTTCTTTCACTAAAAAAGCGAGCGAAAGTATTTTTCGAAATGGAATGACGCTATAAAAATTATATCGATGTTAGACGCATAAATCGTCCGTTCCAGAATTCCATAGATTTAATTTTATGCATTGGAAATGGAATTGGAGTCCTTTGCACATATTTCCAAATTGTCTAAATTATTAAAAGTTAAATGATTTGGGAATGTTAAAAATTTAAAAATGCTAAAAATATGGAAAGTGGAAAATGTGAGAAATATCGGCAAACACTGAAAATTCCTAAGATATTAAATACAGTATTGAAAATACTGAAAACTAGCTAACCTGGGGTGTGCTGCATAGCCAGCATTAATGTAGAATAAAAAATATTTTCAACGACTATGAAGCAAATTTTATTTTATTAAATTCGGTCCATTATTAATTAATCACAACAACCATAATTCAAGCAATATATGTAGCAAATCACATCGGTATATCTTCAATAGTTGATGGGATACAGCATTTAAATTTTCCGCGTTGTATGGGTAGTGTCCTGTCACTTTTTCAAATAAAAACCTAATGTGGTTTATGATAATTTTCTATTCGGGAGTTACAATTTGTTAAAACTTAAGACGACCTCTACATTAATCTAAGCGTCCAGTTTTTAGAGCGACATATTTCGTTCTATGTTAGAATTAGGATTTAATTTTTAAAATAAAACACAAATAATTCCTCTCATTTATTTTACTCGCAAGCATTATGGTTTTGAATAAGATTTTGTGAGCTACTGCCTCTGTCTTTTGTTATTTGTTAGTAAAAATATTTCATTAGATAAATATTAAAAATATTGAGTATTCTAAAAAAAACGTAGTTTGTGTTGGAAATCAAGTGGAAGGTGTAGGATGAACAGATACAGTATCGGACAAAACTAAAGCACGGAATGCTTTTTACGAATGTCGTTAAACAGCCTTTCAAAATTCGTTTAGATAATTGATTTTTTTTTTATTCGACATTCTAGATTATTAAGTTATATTTAAAAATAAAACAAAAACAACATGAATTTTTCTTTAAAAACAATCAAAATTTAAGAAAAGGCGTTTTTAGGCGACAAAACTAAAGCACGTAGCCAATACTACATAACTGAGGAGTTGAAAAAACTCTGTATTTTGTGGTATACCCATTATTTTGTAAAACTTCGGCACATCTGCGATGTATGGAGTCAATTAAATTATTTAATACGTCTGGAGAAATTTTATTCCAGGCATTTTCCACATTTTTATAGAGCTCATCCAAATTTGTGCAACTATCGCGGTCTATAGCTCTATCTACAATTTCCATAGATTTTCTATGTGGTTGAGATCCGGCGATTGCGCCGGCCATTGTAAAACTTCAATTTTATTTTATACGAACCACTCTTTCACACACCTAGATGTGTTTTTGGGGCTCCACCTCCACTTAATTGGCATTTCCTCATCTGCATGTGGAAGCATTACATTTTGGAGAATGTCTCTATAAACGAATCGATACATTATTCCACTTATTCTATGAATTGGAACAATGCCACGGCCTGAGAAACAGCCCCAGACCAAAACGCTGCCCCCTCCGTGTTTCACTATGCCTTTTGTATATTGTGGCTTAAGACGCTGTCCTTTGAGTCGCCGAACTGGCCTAAATCCATCGGAACCGTTGATATTAAATTTGGATTTGTCGGAGAATAGTACGGTTGTCCATTGTGTAGTGGTCCAATTAATATGTTTCTTCGCAAACTCAATACTTTCCAGTCTATTTTTCCGTGAAATAAAGCGCTTTTTTGCACTTTTATAAGATTTTAGGCCCCCTTCTACAGCGCGTCTTTGGATTGTTCTGGGAGTAACGTTTAACGATAATTGTGAGGCAATGGTCCTTGACGATACGAACGGATCCTTTTTTACTAAGCGTATTATTGCCTGATCATCTCGTTTGCTGGTTTTACGTGGCCGTCCACCTTTATGTACTGTAGCCAAAGAACCCGAAGATCGAAAGCGGGTTATTATTCTTGATATAATACTATGATGAATACCAGATTTTGTTGTAATGGCCGTCACAGATTTACCGTTATTAAAATCAGCTATTATTTTTTCTTTTAACTGAACTGAATACTTATTTCGTGAAATTTATTTAGTGAAATAATCAAAAAAAATTCACAACAAACTTGTACGACCTTGTAAGCACAGAAACAATTAGTAATTTAATGCAAAATTTTCCCTATACGCACATAAAATGATCTTTGGAAAAATAACGGTAATTGTTGTTAGTAAATTCAATATTGTATAGAAGAAGAAACATTTGAAAGGTTTCGTGCTTTAGTTTTGTCGCTACATTTTCGTACGTATTAAAATAAGTACATAAAAAAGTATTTAAACCACTAAGCAACAAAACTTTTGCGTTATCTTTTAATAAGTGTAGGTTATATTCTTTCAAATATACAGGGTGGGCCATAAGGGTGTTGGCGGTTTAAATATTCAATTAAAAAAAAACTACGAAACATAAAAAAAATATATTTGTATTTTTAAAAAGTAGAAGCATGGGAATTTTTAAGACTTAAAAATAATGTTGTCCAAATGGCTTCTCTCGGCTGCTTGACACTCTTGGAACCGAAGTCGCAAATTTTGGAAAACTCGTTGAAAAGTTGTTCTCGGTATTTTGTTACTTTCCTGAATAATGTTGCTCTTCAACTGCTCTAAATTGGTCGGATTATTCTCGTAGACTACCGATTTGAGGTAGCCCCATAGAAAATAATCGCATGGAGAGAGATCGGGGCTACGTGGAGGCCATTCAATATCCCCCCTTTTCGAAATGAGTTTTCCAGGAAAAACATTTTTCAGCAGCTCTAAGGATACCCTAGCCGTATGACATGTGGCCCCATCCTGTTGAAACCACATCCCCGAGGTATTGCCTTGAAGTTCTTGCAAAGCTGGCACCAAAAAGTCTGCTAGCATGTTGCAATAATTGTTCACTCTAACCGTCATCGCATGCCCTCTTTCGTCCTCAACAAAGTATGGTCCAATAATACCGGTTGACGTTATCCCAGCCCACACGACAAGTTTAGGGCTGTGAGGTGGACGTTCATGCAAGCGTCGGGGATTAGTCTCGGATCAGAACCGACAATTTTGCTTGTTCACATGGCCATTAAGGTGAAAATTGGACTCATCACTAAAAATCAGGTTGTTGAAATTGTTGAACCGCTCTAGCATCAAATTGACAAAGTTAAGTCGGTTATTGGCATCATCGGGTTTTAATTTTTGGACTATCTGAATCTTATAAGCCAAATTCAAAATTCGTCGTAAAGTTGTTCTTTTGACATCCAAAGACTGACTTCTCTTACGTGTTGACTGTTGCGGATTTCGCTGAACTGAAACACGAACACGCTCCACAATGTCGGCTGATCTTGCAGAAACTGAGCGATCACGAACCGTAATTGTATACTGTTGAGCCGGTTGTTTCGAACATTCTGATCCATTTTCGTATCACATTGGCGCTTGGAACTTCACTTAAATCGTGTAAACCGTGTTCATGCCGGTACAAACGTCGTGCAGTAATCACTGATTTATTGTTTTCGTAATACGTTCGGACACAAAATGCACGCTGCACTCCCGTGTACGGCTCCATGGCGACTAAATTTCCAGGAAGCGGCGCAGCGAACAACATATCCCCCCGCCGTCCCGCGCCGCGCGTTACCGAGAAATTGAAGATTTAAACCGCCAACACTCATATGGCCCACCCTGTAGTTTTTGTTTTTTTGAAATGGGCATTCTTTTTAATGTTATTGTAAAGTTTCTTGATAAGCAGAAGTCCGTGCTTTAGTTTTGTCCGATACTGTAAATCGTACAAAAAATTGTATAAATCTGCGATTTTTTACAAAGATATATTTACTATACATTGTTAAGGGCTCTAATTAACGTGACATTCTCTACCACTTCAAAGTCATTACCAATTACTTGCGGGTGAACTTTGCTTCTACCCAAAGTGTTACAGCGGTGGCAACAACTGTCCCAAAGCCACGTGTTATTCAACTTTTACAACAAGTCCATTTCTCTGTATGTCTAACGATTGATTGCGAAATCAAATACGACAAAATAGAAATGATTTGAATCCATAAGTAGTGAAGTCAAGTGGAACGTACACTACCCCCAGGTTACAAACAAAATCCAAGCACTCACATATGTATGTCTGTCCGCCGGCCCGTCTCAGTGCACAGTAAAAGTTTTGGTTAACAAACAAAAAATGGATTCCCTGTTGGTTATAAATTAAGTAATAATGATGATGATTAAACAGACATATTTGGTCGAAGTAAACGTGATGGAAATCATAGTAAATACATTTAAATGAAAGTAGAGGTGATCGCAGAGCGGCTAAACAAAAAAATGAAATGCAAATTAAACTTACATGATGTTAACTACGAAATCTGTTTTATTTTACAAAGTTGTAGTGATAAAAGTTAGTCACTCGAATACGAGTTCGAACATACCTGAAATGAAAGTAATTAAAAAGAAATTAGCCATTACTGTTAAAAACTAAATTTCACATTTATATTGTAAATATCAATAAAAAAGAAATTATCAACTAAAAACTAAAATCCATACCTTAACTTTCCTTCACAATATATAAATGATCACAAAAAAAATTTTGTAAAATTTCAAAATATATAACTCATCATCGTATAATTAGCGAACAATTAATATTAAATATTTCCCCATATGCAGACGAGGATAGACGGACCCCACATGACTGTTTCCACTCTAATGAGCTAATACATTTAGCCATTCACTTATTCCATCACCCTTCGCTTTGCACTTTGAACGATTTCAGATGAAATTCATCCAGTTAGTCACATTTACTGACCATGTAAGTACGATCATGTAAACCCAAATGTTGTGTGTTGTGTTCGATTTTGATTGTTGTATATAATAGTTTTAGTCATCAGTTTTATCAATAAAACGTGACGTGTTTTACTTTCCATTATGTCTTGCAAATACACCAGAAAGTATATTTGAATCTCCCCACCACCGCTGCATTGCCGGATTTTGTTTAAATGATTTTCACTTTTCCTGTCTAGAGAGATTTGAAAGTGTTTTCCTTCCCCTCCCATTCACTTTGATGGGCTTTCCCATCTGTTGGCTATGTCGAGATTGAGTGTAAATTATCTCAATATTTATTTTAAATCTACACCTCAAAATAATCTTAAGAAATTTATAGGAAACATGCGGTGCTCTCCATGTAGTATTCATTCCCAAGAGACCTTAATGGATCTGCATCTAATTTTGGTAAACAGAACTAAATTAGATCATTAGATGAGAAATGCTACAACAAATTACTTCTAGTTCTCCTTTTCGGCTACAAAATGGAACAATTTCAAGTGTAATAACGAAATTTTCGAAGACGCGGTGAAGGGATGCAACAACAACAATAACAAATTTGCGTTGGGTAAAAGAGGGAATATAAAAGTTAAAAAAGAAAATATGGAAAGTTTTGGAAATATTGAAAATATTGGAAATATGGAAAATATTGGAAATATTGAAAATATTGGAATATTGAAAATAATGAAAATATTGGAAGGAAATATTGAAAATATTGGAAATATTGGAAATATTGGAAATATTGAAAATATTAGAAATAGTGAAAATATTGAAAATATTGCAAAATATTGGAATTGCAAATGTTGAAGATATTTTCAGCATATGTTGAAAATATTAAAAATATTAAAAATGTTGGAAATGTTGAAAATATTGGAAATATTGAAAATATTAAAAATATTGGAAATATTGAAAATATTGGAAATATTGCAAATTTTGGAATTATTACAAATATTGAAAATATAGAATATATAGAATATATGATGGAAATATTATTGCAAATATTGGAAATATTAAAAATATTTGAAATATTGGAAATATTGAAAATATTGGAAGTATTGAAAATATTGGCAATAATGAAAATATTGGAAATAATGTAAATATTGGAAATATTGAAAATATTGGAAATTTGAAAATATTAGAAATATTGAAAATATTGAAAATTTTGAAATTCCAATTTCAAAAACAGTGAATATATTGAAAATATTGGAATTGTTGGAAATATTGAAAATATTGGAAATATTGAAAATATTGGAAATA
>JAHXMU010000803.1:133030-154850 GCA_019455685.1 Philornis downsi
ACGTTGTTTTTGGTCAAAATTCAGCGATTTTGGAACGAACTTCGCTGTCACACGCTTCATGCCCAAAATTTCCGAAAAGAACAGAATTCTATATTTGTTAAGCGAAATTCACTCAAGATTAATCTTATCTATAGAAAATTAATCAATGTGAATTTTTCAAAACAGACCTGTAAATGAGTTTTTCCACGAAAGGCAAAGAGTTTCCAGCATTGGGGGACAATCAAGCACACAAAGAAAAAAAATGTGTTGGCATTTTAGATTTCTCCGGCACTAATATTTTGTCAAAGTGACCGATCGTGGCCCATTGGTTAGTACAAACGATTGTCGCTCGCATAATCGCCGGTTCAATCCCGCACACAGCCACCTATCATTATTTGAGCGGCGGTCACCTCGATGTGTCTGACAAATACTTCGACTAATCGAGTAATCAAGAAGTGTAGTAAATGCTTTCTCAAAGAGTGTCAGTCGGAATCGTTGGTAGGTCCGGTTGGATGAGTCTAAAAATAGAATTAGTGGAAGCTCACTGAATGTGAGTAGATCTCCCATATCTCACTATCTCACTCAAGGGAATTTGTTTTGTAAATTAAGCCATATTTGTCGACATATCAAGCCGTTTAGAGCGTAGGACCTCAAATTTGTCTAGTCTATACTAAAATATAAACGGATGTCGCTCATTTACTATAGCATTCGCTCCCAACCGAATTATAAAGGTTATCCATACAGTGGTTTCAAAACCGCTATCAGCTTCTAAATACCTGTCGTCTGAAGTGTTATTTATTTAGTAAAAGATTTGCCATTTCCGAATATGGATCGTTTAACAACCAAATAACGCGTAAAAATAGTTAAAACTTACTACAAAAGTAGTGATTCAAATGTGACCACTTTTCGTGTAATACGGATTGATTATGGTCGTCATAATCGATCTAATGTGCAAAGAATTGGCTAAATTATAAAGATATTTGAAGAGACTGGAAACGTTACAGATGTGGGCAGGGCTGTGGATCATCACAATGTACCCACTGCAGAAGATAGCGCTTTTGTTAGTGAAAGTACGGCGGATAATCCGAGTTTTAATCCAGAGCACTATGGTCGTATGATAAGCGACTTTTTTGGCCAGCAATTGAAGATAATGAATTGGACGATATGTGGACGATAACAGGACGGTGCCACCAACCACATAACACGACCGATTTTCACTTTATTTTATGAGAAGTTTCCAGGAAGCGTAATTTCATTTTTTGGAGACCTCAATTGGCCACCAAGATAATGCAATTTGACGCCGTTAGACTTTTTTTGTGGGACTACGTCAAAGGCCGAGTTTACACGGATAATTCCCAAAAGTTTAAGCATTTGAAAACCAACATTTATCAAGTTATCGCCAAGATACCGCCCGAAATGTGTAGAAAAATGTTCGAAAACAACCTCAAAAGGACCCAGTGCTGCAACTAATTCAGATGCGGTCATTTAAATGACATTGTACGAGTATTTCGTACATAATGCCAAAATCCAAGTATTATAATGAAATAAAAATTTCATCGAAATTATAGCTATATGTGTGTTTTATTTAACTTTGCTTCTGAAACCAAAAAAAGGATAACCCACATACTAACTTTAATTGAAATTAGGCAATCGAAAATTTATCTCAAACAAAACTTACAGCCGAATTCATAACGAAATGTTATTCATGGAGTGTACACTGTGACTAACTTTTTTTTTTTTGACTTGTTAGCTTCCTGATTAATAGTATAACATTTCTTAATTCTTATTATGATCGTGGTTTAACTTTTCGTTATGAATTCGGTTGTTAGCAACTGATTTTAAACATTTGATTTTTATTATTTTTTTTTTCTTTACCACAATTCAAAAATACAACATCTTCGTCAGCGCGTCATCACTATCGAAGTGAAATCTTTGTCTTCGGCTTCAATTAAAGCCTCCCAGTGGAAATGTCACCAATAATCAATATAACCAGTCATTTATGACCACACGCACGCTCATCAAGGAGCAAAATAAGGTGCAAGCACAGCTTTCCTTGGCATTTTTAAAATTCCTTTTACACAAAAGTCTCGGCGTGCGGGAAACCCGTTTGTGACGAACAGGAGGAGGTATACCAAGCAAAGTCCAAAGTTAAACAATGCATAGGTAGTTACAACTGTTTTAATGTGTCGTCGCATTAAAAAGAAATGTCATTACACATTTTCAATTTTTACATGGTTATAAATACAAAAACAGGAGAGAGAAAACGCACGCAAGCGAAATGCGGAGGACGAGTAGACATGAGTAGACAAAACAATGTTGTAGCAGGTTAGTTATAGCTGTTATGATTGCCAGTGTCCAACTGAATGTCGGAACAATGGTAGTGATTGGAAACCATTCCTCCCGGTATGACCATAAAGTGATTGGTTATACCCATGGGATCCATTGATGATGATGCTGATGATGAGGAAAAACTTAGTAAGAAAAGGAAAAAAAGTATTAATACATTAAGAGGCATGAAACAGCTTAGTATGAAGAGCTGGTAAAAGGGTTTATTTCCAATGACTAACGTAAAATCTTTAAGAAATTTTTGCAATAGAAATTACATTAAAAATGCTATTTTGGGACTTTTTGAAATGCCCACAAGAACGTATTTCCCTGGTTATAGTGAGAAATTTGACACGATCGTAAATTATTTAGATCAGAAAAATTCATAAATGTTAGTTGGTTTTCCCTATCTCTTTTGGTTTCGGAGATACTACGAAATAAACATTAAAGATTGAGACATTTTCTTCGAATATTTCAAAAATATTTTTTCAAATCCTACAACGAAGCTTCAAATCCAAGCTATATGTCATATATATATATGGAATAGGAATCATGAAGGTACCCATTTCGACTTATCATGGAATTACTAATTATATAAATTCCATTTAAAAAATTCTTGTGACTTTTTGTATCGTAATTAATAGGTTTCTTTGAAATAAATAAAGGGATTTAAAATTAAATATCAAACTTTTTCAATTTTATATCCCATAAACCGAAAGATCCTAAAAAAATCAAATAAAATTTCTAAATTAATCAGAATGAAGTCGATTTTTATAACGCTGCCGCTACTGCCGCTAGCGATAAGTGTATGTAAGAATTTATTTACTTTTCTATTTATATATATTATATATTATTTATTTACTCGTACATCTTAAAATTCGTCGAGTATTAATTCGTTCTATTGGTCTAAAACTACCAACACCGGATTATCCATTTTTCGGTTTCAGAAGTAAAGTTAAATCAAACGCACATAAAACTATGATTTTGATGAATCTATTATTTCATTATAATGCTTGGACCTTACTATTATGTACGGAATACAATAACATTTAAATGACCACCTCTAGATTGGCTACAGCGGTAGAATCTTTTGAGATTTAGGTATTATCCGCGTAAACACG
Source organism: Philornis downsi (assembly GCA_019455685.1). Lineage (NCBI taxonomy): Eukaryota > Metazoa > Arthropoda > Insecta > Diptera > Muscidae > Philornis > Philornis downsi. The sequence continues at coordinate 136,456 of JAHXMU010000803.1, forward strand.
GTCTTTGACGTAACCTCACAAAAAAAGTCTAACGGCGTCAAGTCGCATGATCTTAGTGGCAAATTGAAATCGCCAAAATTTGAAATTACGTTTTCTGAAAACTTCTCATCCAATAAAGGCAAAATCGGTCGTATTGAATGACGTTTGAATCACCACTTTTGTAATAAGTTTTAACTACTTTTACGCGCTGTTCGATTGTTAAACAATCTACCTAGTTCTGCCATATGTTCTGTTACAAATATAAAACGCGATAAAAAAAACCAATATTCATATTGTATTCAAAATTATTTCATTTATTAGAAGACAATATTGGTTATTAAAAAAAAATTGTATTCACTCGAAATGGCCGCCTTTTGCTTTAACACAAGCTTTCAAATGGTGTGGCCATTGGGCTATAGCCGCACGTACGATTTCCATGGAGATCGAGGACGCTGCTCTGGTTAAAGCTGTTTTAAGGCTTCCCAAATTTCTGTGGGGAGTCTTGCAAGCCATATTCTCCAATTCTGACCACAAAACATAATCCAATGGATTGAGATCTGGACTCCCTGATGGCCAATCTTCTGCTGCTATAAAGCCAGGAATATTGACTCTGAGCCACTCCTGCGTGGTTTTAGCTTTGTGCGCAGGAGCAGAGTCCTGTTGGAAGATCCATCTACGTCCATTGAAAAAGGTATTGGTTAAACCCTTCACAACACCCTCTAACACATCTTTTTGGTAAACCTTTGCACCAGTTTTTACGCCCTTTTCACAGAAATGGAGGGTTGTGACACCATGGTAGGAGACCCCCCACCAAACCATTTCGGAAGAGGGATGATGGCCACGTTGAACCCTTGGAACAACTTTTTTCGCTTCCTTAGATGAAGTGGCATAAATCTTGTCATTTTGTTTGTTGAAAACTTCTTCCACGGTAAAAATTTTCTCATCCGTAAACAGAATGTTTTCATGGCCATTGTCCGCGTGCCACTGCAAAAGTCGCTTGCATCTTTCCAGCCTAATTTTTTTTAGCTGAGGAGTTAGAAGATGCCCCGTGGACCGACGATAGGCTTTCATATGCAGATCATCCCGAATCAGCCTAGACATGGATCTGGTTGATATATCCAATTCCTTGGACATGATTTTCTGCTTTCTAAGGGGATTTCTCCGAATTCTTTCACGCACTGCCTTTACTACCGCACTCGTACGGACAACGCGCGGGCGACCACTTTTTGGCCTGTCTTCTACTCCAGACAATTCGCCGAAGCGAGCAATAGCACGATAAACGAACATTCTTGATATTCCGAGTGGTTTTAGCAACTCGAAAATTAGGCCAGCACCCTTTCCGCACTTATGCAACGCTATTACGCCGACTCGATTCTTTTTAACGCCCCACTCCATGTTAATAGATTGCAAACTGAAACCAAACTGACTAGTATTCTTCACTAATCAGTGCATGTGTTCTAAAAAAAAAGTTAACGGTTCTATTCCCGCAAGAAGTTTTGAACGATAAGTGCTGGAAATTGTGTAACAGAACATATGGCAGGACTATGTATAGGTATATTCGTAAATGCCAAACTTTTCAGTAAATAAAGAGCACTTTAGATGACAGGTATTTAACAGCTGTCAAGCCTTGCCAGACCGGCGGTTTTGGAATCATTAAATGGATAACATTTAGAGCAAATCTGACAAATCATAAATATTTCTATCTTAATATCTGCATAACTCTTATTTTGTGTGAATTTTCGTGAAAATTGGGAAATGGTTATAGTTTATTCTCATAATAGAATACTGAAGTATTGAGGAAAATCCAACGACCAAATTTCCATCATGAGAATTGATCGTAATTTCAACAAAAATGAGAAATTCCGGCCTTTTTCAATTTTTGGTTTTTGCAAAATATATCTGAAATGTGGAAATTTCCCAGCAAAGAAATTCAAAAAACTCCAAAAGAGAGCACTATCGAAAAAAATGGATCAAAGAAGTTGCATCAAATTTTGTGTAAAATATGGAATTAAGTGCTCAAAAACACTTGAAATGTTGACAGTGGCATATGGTGAGAGTATTCTGAGACAAAAACAAAAGTTTTACAAGTGGTACAAGCTTTTCACAGAAGGTCCAGAAGATGCGAATGACGACGCTCGCTCTGGACGCCCCAGCACATCGGCCACCGATGAAAATGTTGAGAAAGTGAAGAAAATTGTTATGGAGAATCATCGAATCACAATTAGAGAAGTTGTTGAAGATGTCGGCATATCGGTTGGCTCATGCCATGCAATCTTTTCGGAAATTTTGGGCATGAAGCGTGTGGCAGCGAAGTTCGTTCCAAAATTGCTGAATTTTGACCAAAAACAACGTCGCAGGAGCATCGCTCAGGAATTGTTGAATGACGAATGATGAGTATATGGTTATGACATCGAAACCAAAGTCCAATCGCCCCAATGGAAGAGTCCAGGAGAGCCAAGAAAAAAAACAGCACGCCAAGTTTGATCAACTCAGTCCAGCCAATATTAAAGCCGAGCTAAATTCTATTCTGTGGGAGTCTGCTCCTTTGTTTACGATCGCAAAATATTGGGTAGCGGAGTTTAAGCGAGGCCGTACAAGCTCACAAAACGAACACCGTAGTGGTCGGTCAACTGAAGTGCCCACGCCAGACACGGTTAAGAAAATCCACAAAATGGTATTGGATGATCGTCGGCTGAAATAAGCGTGAGCTAGCTGAAATGATAGTGAAAGTGGTATACTTTGTATATTGACCGAAGATTTGAAGGTTAGAAAGTTGCCCGCAAGATGGGGGCTGCGCTTGCTTTCAGAAGAGCAAAAACAGCGTCATCAAGATGTTTCAGTAGAGTGTTTGGCGATGTTTCATTCCAATAAAGTCAAATTTTTGAGGTGATTTATATTCGTGGATGAGACATGGATCCACCAGTTCACATCTGAGATGAAGCAATAGTCAAGGCAGCGGACTGGAATGGGGTAGTCGTGTCCAAAGCAGGCAAAGCCATAGCGTCTGTTTTTTTAGGATGCGCATGGCATATTTTTATTGATTATCATCACAGGCAAGTATTCTGCTAATTTATTTGCAGCGTTTAGGTGATGAAATTATGTACAAAAGACCGCATTTGGAGCTAAAGAAAGTTTCGTTTCATCAGGACAATACTCCAGTTGAAACATCCCCCATTGCGATGGCTGAAATTAATGAATTAACGTTCGAATTGCTTCAACACAAAGCATCACGCTTATTTGCTAGATTTAGCTCCCTAGGACTATTTTCTATTTCCAAACTTGAAAAAATTACTCTGTGGTAAAAGATTTGCCAACAATGAAGACATGGGGTCTGGGGTTGATGGCTATTTTAAGGAGTTTGATTCATCTTACTACAAACAGTGCACAGAAGCTATTGAATATCGCTGGGAAAAGTGTACCGAGCTGAAAGGAGATTACGTTGAAAAATGAAGAAAATTTTCCCTAACTTTTTTGTGTCTTATTTTTTAGGTCGGCTAGTTTTAGGACCGCCGTCGTAGTATTCTTCTCACACAATCGCATGTTCAATAAAGGACTCCAGATTTTTTAAAAATAATATTGTGTTAATTGCTGTTAACATTGATTCGTCTTATTGCAACAAATTTAAAATAGCTATAACATGTCCTTTCCTTAAGTTCCTTTTTTGTAATGAGTTTATATATTCATCTTTCTCCCACAGAGAAACTAGTGAAATTTTTTACTATGATTAAAAACATATAACTAAACAAAACAGAATTAAAAATAAAGATAAACCACTTTCTGAAACGAAAAATTGTTAATTCAATTTCATTCGTTTTGCGTTTTTTTCTTCATATTTTTCTAGTGAAACTCATTGGCGATGTATTTTCATTAAAACATAATAAGAAAACGTGATATTGCAGCAAGTCAAGTGTCGTTTATTTTCTCTATACGAGTATATCTCTGCCGTATAAGGAGCTACTCCCCATCCGTGGCTAAATTTAAATAGAAAATTGAAATGACAACTTGATTGATCATCTTTTGTTGATCGCAAATCAATAAAAACAATATTTGCTGAAAACAAAAAAAAGAAATAAATGAAAATAATGGCAAGAAGCCTGTACAAGTTTTTCAAATAAACAACATTGGCAAATGTGGCACAACTGTAATGCATCTCAATAGATGGATTGTTAGGAATTTAAGTAATGTAATTTCTATTTTCTATATCAATTTCAATTAATTTTCTTTATTGACATGATAATGGTGGAAATTGATAATATTGGAAATTGCAAATTAAAATGCCAGTTTGGGGACAACTAAAACTTATCCAATATTTTCTTTTTCATCTGTAGGTATGACGGTATATCTCTATGATTATAGAGAAAAACGACAAAACTCTGAATTTGTTAGTTCGAAATATATCCTGTATTTCAAGAAATCGCTTTCACGAAAATTTGTTACAACTTCAAGATATAGAAAACGCCCTTAGACGACAACTTGTGTATATTAAGCTAGTTACAGTATTCTTTTCACGAGAAAAAAATTCCACAAGACATGGTTTGGTCATGAGAAAGTGTAACGGCATTGCCAGCTTTTCTTGTATCAATATTCAACACAGAAATCGGAACAGCTGATATTTTTACGTCATAATATGTTCGATAAAATATTTGTAGAATTGTTAAGTTACGTCCTTCTCTACGATTATTTAACTTTTAAGTTTACGAATGTATTATCGAACATATTGCAATGAAAAAATGTACGTTATTCCGACTTCAATGTTGGAAATCAATAAAAAATAAAAGGAGATGGTGTTGCCACATAAGAAAAATTTCCCCGTGTAAAAACAGAGTAGTAATGTCTGGTGCAAAAATTTTACTTCAAATTCCACGACCATTTTTGAATATGGAGTTTCACTGTGAAAAATCAGCACAGTACCAGCTTTTAGGAATGTTAACAGCAATAACTAAAGCTTGTTCTTACCCATACATAAATAATTAGAGATATTACGTAATTTTTAAAAAATCGCTGTTTTAAAAAATTCCTAAAACCTGTGAACTACGTAGAATTTTGAAATGGGAATTGAATGCAAATATGCATAAAAATAAGTACTATAATAACGAAAAAACTCCACTGAAATCGTTTCTCCTCGCCACCACAAATATCATTCGATAGAGTAAAAATGTAACACCAAAAAGGAAACGAATTCGATGGACGGTGCAGAAGAGGGCGACCAAAATTCCGTTGAAAAGAGCAGGCGAAACTGGTGTGACGCAGCAGAAGAAGCGCAGAAGATCGATGCATTTGAAATTATTTTCTACGGGCGGCGTATAATAGATAAGTATGTCTATTCCAGTCGCCATCTGAGAAGAAAAAGAAGAAAATGTTTAAAGTATCAAATGTCTTCTGACTATATTTGTTTCATGACTTTCTAAATCGTTGGAGCGACAACCATTTGCCTGGATAGTTGGTTGGCTGGCAGACATAACTACTGCTACAACTGCTTTCAACAAGTGAAATTAGTTTTCAATTTGAATTTCGCAATTATATCAAATTTAGGAAATATTTGTATTCTAAATTGATGGCACTTCTACCGGCCATGTGAGGCAATAACTAATTTTGGCGATTTCTATAGGGTTATCCATTTAATGGTTTCAAAGCCGCTAGTCCGGTTAAATACCTGTCATTTGAAGTGTTATTTATTTAGTGAAAGATTTGCCATTTACGAATATGGATCGTTTAACAACCGAAAAACGCTTAAAAATAGTTACAATTTACTACATAAGTAGTGATTCCAACGTGGAATTTCAATTGAACAAAATGTTCTTCAGCGATGAAACTCATTTTTCACTCTGTAGAGAACTCAGAAGTGATTGTGGAGAAGAAGGGATTGTGCTTCCGGAAAAATTGGCTGTTTAGTGCGCATTATTGTCTACAGGTGTCTTTGTACCGCATTTTTTCGAAAACTATCTCAAAAGGATCCATTGCTGCAACCAATCCTGAGGCGGTCATTTAAACGATATTGCATTTCGCACATAATGGCAAAGTCCAAGCATTACAATAAAACAAAAGTTCCGTCGAAATCACAGCTTTATGTGTGTTTTATTTAACTTTACTTTTGTAACCGAAAAATGGATAACCCATACAATGCGATTTTGTAAAGGAAAGAAATTACATTAAATTTTGTTAACGACGTGGAATTTTTACTGCAGAAATGTTTAGGAAGTTGCAGAACGCCTTCACCGAATAGACTTTGTCGAAGAGAAATGTTTTCAGGTTGGTTAAACAGTCCAAAGACGGCCGAAAAAGCGTTAAAGACGAAGAGTGCCATCTAGCTGATGATGTTGGCATTTCAGACGGATTAATCAATTGCAATTTAAAATTCTGGTGGAAGCTTCCGACCAATCGAGTGAACATCTTGCCAAAGGTGAATCAAGCTCGAAAAGGTCAGGCCGAAGTTGATAAAAATTCAAGTTTTTTTCGGTTATGGAGATATTGTGCGTAATGGATTTCTTCCATCGGACCAACAAGGAATGTTTTTTGGAATGTTATGCGTTGTTTGTGTGAAGTTCTTCGCAATAAAGAGAAGACAACTTTTTTCTTTTGCATTATGCGTAGACCAAAAAAATTTAACTAATAACACTCCACAATCAACGTAATTGCCTGATTTCATGAACTCAAAAGACAATTTTGAGCTGATTGAAGAGATTCAATGGAAATCGCATTATTTTCTGGCCATTCCGAAAGGATACTATTTGTCGTAAGTGTATTGAATCCGGAAAGAGAATAACTTGAAGACGATAAAATAGATTTGAAAGAATAAGGAGAATAGATTTCGAATAACTAAACATTTTGTGAAGAAATAATAACCATTTTAATTTGTGCACACACTAGAAATTCCCGTTTTTACATCTGAAATTGTATATTTCATGAAATATATATAAAACTTCGCTTATTTCTGAACTCTAAATGAAATTAGTTTGAAATCTCTTAGGTGTTACATAAGTCATTTGGTTACCATAATTAAAAAAAGTATACAAAATTATTATACAATACAGCTGATTATTAGTATTATATTATACAATACAATAGTTCGAGATATGCTCAACTACCTATCATTATTGTTGATCATTACGTCAATATAACATTAAACATCATCATCTGAGACATTCAAAAATATCCACATTAAATATCAATCAATTTCCAGTTTAAATACCATCTTGACTGCATGCTAATTAATAAAGGCTATTGGAAGATAACCCTAACCAGTAAAAGTCAAACGAAAATAAATCATTAATAATGTATCCCAACTTTTAAATAAATGAATAATTTAACATTCATTTTCATATGGTGAAATGATGCAATGTACTAATTAGTAAATTTTGTCAAAAAATAAAAAAACACTTATTATGCACATGTTATGAAAGTATTTAGATAAGATTCTTGTTTTCCTATAAAAGCAATGATTCCATTCATAAGAAAATAATAACGATTTATTCCTTGTCAAATATTGTCACGCTATCACACAAAGGTTTATAATAGTTTACCCGGACAAATATAAGAAAATGTATGTCAAGTAAAAATAAATATTTTATTTTGCAATTTTTGCAATACCATACGAGTACATTTGAATGTAGATAAAATTTCTATTTCATTACATTCCAAAACGATGGTTTGCCCACAACCGTTGCCGAGAATCAAAGGACGACAGTGGCAGTGCTATCTATTATACACGTTAACTATGAAAAGTGGACAATCAAGAGAACATTTATTTAGCCCTTTCACCTTCATAAACTTAAGCAAACTTTGAATATTAATGGAGATATTTTAGAACAATCGTACTGTTGGCAAATATTACTGCTCTTTTACTTATCTCCGCTTTATCCTTCAAAGTGTGATTGAATAAGAAAATATTGTAAGAATTCTGGAGCCTGAGTTCAATTAGAGGATGATAAATGATTAATACCAGAAAGCTAAATAATACAATAGAAATTCTTTCTAAACAAATTTTATGTTCTAAGCTATGTTCAATTGTTTTTGAAAACTTCATTTCATTTTTTACATAAAATTTGATGCAACTTCTTTGATCCATTTTTTTCGATAGCAGAATATCGCCGAACACGCAAAACACTTGTCTTATTTATGCCTCTCACAAACAAACTAAACATTCTATATGGATAAAGCCGTCAACATATCTTCGAGACGAGTGTACCAACATAAAAAAATAATGATCGAAAGTCGAATGCACGTAGCTCGCGAAATTTTAAAATTCACCTTATTTTTTGAAGACACCTCATATGTTCCGTTCACGAAGAAAGAATTCCACAAGACTTTGTTTCTTTATGAACAAATTAAGTGGCATTGCCAACTTTTCTTGCATTGATTTCCAACACTGAAATCGGAACAGCTGATGTTTTTAACAGCACTTATGATAGGTACTGTGTTCTTTTCGCGAGAAAAACTTCCACGAGACATTGTTTGCTCGTAAAAAAATTTAGCGGCATTGCCAGCTTATTTTGTATACATTCCCAACACTGAAATCGGAACAGCTGATGTTTTCACGTCAAAATATGTTCGATAATATATTTGTAGAATTATTAAATTGCGCCTTTCTTCATTACTATTTCATTTTGAAGTTTACAAGCGCATTATCGAACATATTGCGACGTAAAGGAAAGTGTACATTAATCAAACTTCCGTGAAATTGACACTGAAATCGTAACAGCTAATGTTTAAACATCAAAACATATTAGGTAGTCAACATTACGGAGAATGCGGTAACGGCTCTAAATGAAAAGAATATCAGATTACGAACTTGCAAATGTTATGAGCGGTCAGATCACCAGATTGTGCTAAGTACTGTGTTCTTTTCACGAGAATAAAATTCGACGAGACATTGTTTGCTCGTAAAAAATTTTATCGGCATTGCCAAATTTCCAATACTGAAATCAGACGTTTTTACGTTATAATTGTTCGATAATATATTTGTAGAATTATTAAGTTTCGTCTTTTTCATTACTATTTCATTTCAAAGTTTACAAGCGCATTATTGGACATATTGCGGCATAAAAGTTTACATTTATCAAACTGCAGTGTAGGAAATCATCAAAAAAAAAAGAGGTTGGCGTTGCCACATTAGAAAATTTTCCTCGTAGAGAAAACATAGTACTGTCTGATTAAGAAATTTTGCATTAAATTCCACGACCATTTTTGTTTTTAATGGAGTTCCACAAGTCAACATTTAAGAAAAAATTGCGAAGAAATAAATATTTTAAAATTTTCAACTGTAAACGTTTACAAATATTTATGAATTATATTAATGAAACACTTTGATGAATTTGTTCATTTGTTGCTTTCTTATTAAGAAATTCGTAATATCAATGAATATTTTAATTAATGGCATGAATCATTTATTTACAGCATACATCGCACATCTCAAAATGCCGAACGAAATTTCCTACGTCATCTGAAATAATAAAAAAAATGATTGGTAAGTTTCCTTTTAATTAATGAAATTTACGATAAAGCAACATAGTATATACACATATGGTGGAAAAAATACACCTGCTTGTACACCTGCTTATTTTTGCTTTATATTTAATTTTAATTACTTTAACGGAAAGTAAACATGACAATTCTTTTTTATTTAAATAACTTTTATATGGTAATGCCTTTAAAAGTAAAAACAAAACTGGGGCTTCCCCGTTGTTTTCATTGTGAGTTAGTTTTGTTCAGTACTTGGTCAAAATAATAAATACATTGATCAATTCTTTAATATTTTCGCAGTCTGCTGTAGTCTTTTTGGCATACAGCAGATTACTTCTAAGTTGGCAAAGGATTGGTTCTAAGATAAGAATGTTGCCCTTCTTGACTGGCCAAGTCAATCTCCGGACTTAAATCCAATCGAAACCCTTCGGGGAGAGTTGAAACAAAGAATTGGACAGGATGTTCTTAAAAATAAGGATCAGTTATGGAATTTTGTTCTCTTAGGTACGTAGAGTGCGTACCTAAGAAAAGATTGCAGCCGTACCGACCAGTGTTAATGAAATGTCGTAAAATATCAATTCGTTGCCGTTCTCAGCGATGTGTTACTCAACCACAAGGAATTTTTTTCCATGAATTAGCTGAGTTAAATTTGGTTAACATGTGATTTCATCAGGTCGGTGCAACATGCCACACTGCTCATGAAACAAGGGATATGTTGAGGGATGAATTTGGTGAGCAGCTTATCTCTCGATTTGGTCCTGGCCCCCAAGATCTTGCGATTTAACGCCTCTTGATTATTTCTTGTGAAACCTTTCTTTATTGAAGCCTTAATGGATAACATAACATGCGCTATTCGTGAAATACAGGCCGAAATGCTCGAAAAAGTGACGAAAAATTGGACCTTCCGAATGGACATTTTGAGACAGAGCCGCGGACAACATTTACATGAAATTATCTTTAAAAATTAAATGGCAAAGACCGATTTATTGGTTCCAATAACAAATTTTAATATGTAATGCAAATTTGATTATTTTTATTCGATTTTAAAAAAAACTACGATTAAAAAAATCACCGTTTACATATTTCCGCGTTGCCATTTTGTTTGAAAAAAGACTTCCCTGAAAAGCACTTGAGTGCGGTTTACTTCAATTGAGTATTTTCTGTAATAGATGACGCTGCTTGGTCACAAATTTTTTTCTACATACTCCTCAACAAAAAAAAGGACAAAAGCGAACAAAGTAGTGATTGTGTAAATGTAAAAAAAAATGAAGGGGAGTAAATCAAAAAAGCCCAAAATCACTCAAGTGCACAGAAATGTTGTTTGGGTACGGTTCTGGTTAATATTTTAGGCACGAAAAAAAGAGCGTTCATTAGACAAGTGGGCGTGTCCAATCACCTATCTAATGAGGAATTGATATGGCTGGTACTATTTACGACAATGTTGACCACAATGCATGATGGAGGGAGAGTATATAAGCACAATGGTCACAACCGGCTCAGCCGAAATTTTGTCGAAGATTCTACATTGCGCCATTCTCTTTGCGTCTTTCCTATTTTATACAAAATAAAGCCTATTTTTAGATATTGCATTTCTTGGCCTCAATGAAGTATGTTTTATGTGTTATTTATTACGGTCTTCGACAACACTATGCAACAAATGAGGAATTTTCTTTAAAACCTCGAGCAAACCAAATGGTTATTAAACTAATAAATCCAGTCAGTTTTGCCGATATTATCGATCAATCATAGTGTCATTCAGGCCTAAGAATATTTCACCTTAGATTTCGCCAAGATTTTCTTTAGTAAATAATAAACTGTTCGGAATTTGGTGTGACGAGAATCGAAACTATTAACGATTGTTTTGACCACTTACAAAATTCGTTTTATGTGGCTTTCAGAAGGCACAGTGAAAACTCATCGGAAGTGCAATGGCAAGCTAAATTTGGCGTATTTTATCCTTAATTGGATTCCGGTCCAGAAATGTGGATAACTATTTTCGAACCATTTGTTGTCTACAATGATTTTGACAACCTTGTAAAATACACTGGCCAATAAAAAAAAGACACTGGGCCCAAAATTTGATGTGGAACTACAATATTTTGTAATTTTTTGAAGATTTGTGATTAAAAGTATCAAAAATGAAATGAAAAGTAATAAAATCAACTTCCATTAACTTGTCATATTTCATATCTACAATAAGAAAATTTAGAACAAATTCTAATTGTTATTGCAAAACGTGGCAGGGCTCATAAAATTCCTCGTATCCGTTTTGTGCCTACCAAACCTTTTCGATCACCTTAAACTATTTTACGTTTAGACGAACTGATTGTTTTCTATGGATTATTTCTTTAGAAAATTGTTTTACTCTATAAAAAAAGTCACGTTTTCTCACTCATATATTTTCCTTCTTTTTTATCTCTCATACCTTTACCAGAGCATTTGGCATTTGCGCGGATGTGTGATGATGAATTTGATTGTAAACTGAAGCTAAATCTCGGATTGCGCGTATGAAAGAAGAAAGAAGACAAAACAAAAGTTTAATCTAAACTATGGATGGTAGTAATGAAATTTGAAACCTCTTCCTCCCCCCTTTTTGTGTCGTGAAAACTTTATAATAGGAAAAACAAAATTGAAAATAAACAGCTTGACAAATGCGATGAAATCTCAATAATGTAAGAAAAAATAAAGACGCATCTTTGTTTTTGTCGCTTTTTGTCGTGGCGAAATAAACACGTTTGGATTTCAAAACAAACGTATATGGCTAGCAGACGGACGGGCAAGCAGTCGGGCTGACAGTCGAATGGACTGACTTTTACAGACCAAGTTTCAAATATTTTGAGCTAAAACGGCAAGACCGCAGAGAAAGTTTCAGTTTTGTTTATAATACAATAAAAGAGTACGAAAACGAACTACAACAGAAAATCTTAAGTATTAAATAAATATAAAGAAAAAATCAACACTTGACTTGATAAACAAACTGGCGGGCGAATGGCAAACACGCCGTCAAACGGACGTACGGTGGGCACTGCTGGCTTAACACCCCATAAAAACGCAGCCGCAGAGATTCACAGCAAATTCATCACGAACATTGATGGCAACAATGAAGAAGATGAAGGCAAATTGATCGTCGTCTCATTGTTACCATTGCCATTAATGCTCATCTCACAATTTTGTCAATGGGAACAAAGTTATTGATGCGTTTTATATTGTAAAGGCGTTTTTTTTTCGGCACATATTTCAAATATACTAAAGAGCGCCTCCATTTCATTAAAATCAGCAAAATTATCGCGTTTATTTATTCTGTATTTGTTGTAAGTCCGCTAAATTGTCCGTCCATTGATTGTGATTGCATCCTTCCAAATGGCTGCACATGCATAATGTTCATCTAGTTTATTTCACTCGGTTTTCTGTTTGCATAATTAATTTGTTACAAATTGTTAATTTTGCCTAATGAAGACCCATGTAGCAATATAATTATGCCATTTGGCCCAGCATAGAGTGGCCATGTATTCCATTTCATTCCACTTCACTTTGGGCCACCTTCAATTTTTATTGTGTCAAGTGGCTGCTGCTGCTGCTGATCATTCCGTGGAATAAAAGAAAACGAAAACGCGCTTACAACTGTGATTAACAACAGATGATGGCCAGGCATTCTCTTGAAATTCGTATAAACCTTAAATGGCATCATTAAATGATGCACTACAGCAGATCAATTAAGTTTGGTTATTGATAAGAGGACAGAAAGTGGCAAAAACCATTAGACGTGTAGTGTAAATGGTTCGTTATAAAGAGTGATTTTTTAATCTCTGTTTTTTAAAAATCAAATAAAACACTCAAATTCGCATCATATATTAAAATTTTTTATTGGAATCGATAAATTAGCCTTTGCCATTTAATTTTTGAAGATAATTTCATGTAAATGTTGTCCGCGGCTCCGTCTCAAAATGTCCATTCGGAAGGTCCAATTTTTCGACACTTTTTCGAGCATTTCGGCCTGTATTCCACGAATAACGCGTATTATGTTATCCTGTAAGGCTTCAATAGTATTCGGCTTGTCCACATAGACTAACGACTTGACATAACCCCACAAGAAATAATCAAGAAGCGTTAAATCGCAAGATCTTGGAGGCCAACTCACAATGCCAATCGAGAGATAAGCTGCTCACCAAATTCATCACTCAACATATCCATTGTTTCACGAGCAGTGTGGCATGTTGCGTCGTCCTGATGAAACCACATATCAACCAAGTTCAACTCAGCCAATTGGGGCAAAAAAAAAAATTGCGTATCATGGCTCAATATCGTTCGCCGTTGACGATAACGTTGCTTCCACGGTCGTGTTTGATGAAAAATGGACCAATGATGCCACCAGCCCATTAACCACACCAGACTGTCGTTTTTTCGGGATGTATCGGTAATTTATGTATGGCATGTGGCTGTTCATCACTCCAGATGCGACAGTTTTGCTTGTTCACGTATCCGTTCATCAAGAAATAAGCCTCATCGCTGAACACAATTTTTCGATAAAACAGCGGATTTTCAGAGACCTTTTTAAGGCCCATTTACCAAAAATTAAACGTCATGGTAGGTCATTCGGCTTCAATTCTTGCATGAGTTGAATTTTATAGGCTTTCAAACCCAAATCGACGTGTAAAATTTTCCTTGTGGTTGAGTAACACATGTCCAATCGCTAAGAACGACGACGAATTGACATTTCACAATCTTCATTAACACTGGTCGCTACGGCTGCAATATTTTCTTCGGTACGCACTCTACGCATGCGAGTCAATGGTTTTATTTCCAACAAAGTAAATTTGGTGCGAAATTTGGAGATAACAACAAAAATTGTTAATTCAGCTGGTCGATTATAACAACCATAAAATGGTCGTATCAAACGATGTACATTTGGCACAGAGCACGAACTTTGATAATAAATTTCAACGATTTGCAATCGTTGCTCGTTTGTTAGTCTTTCCATGATGAAATGGCAGAGTATACTGTACACTTTTAACTTTGACACATGACGTTTAGACGCCATTACCAACCAGTGCTGCCAATCTGAGAAACTTAAATCTTAAAAAGTCACCCTGTAAAAGCTAAAAATTTATTATCTGAAAGTAAATTGTATAAGGAATTCCATGAACTGCCTGTGACACAACTTTTTTCTGTATTATAATCCTTAGCGTATCCTCGAAAGACATCTGCTAAAGGCAATGAATTGAGTCACAACGAGATTTCACAGACTGACCATTTTAGACCGCCACAAACAAAGTTAATTAGAAATGAGTTACAAAATTAGAACTAAAATGAAAAAAATCGTTGGTTTTAATTTTAATAAAAGTGAGCTTAAAATTATCCAACTAAGGACCAGCAAGTCTTAAACAGAATATGCTTCATTTCTCTGGATACGAGAAGCTCTTCCATATCCTACTCCTGGAATGCCTAGAAATTTGTGTTTTTTTCTAATTGAGAGATATTGTTGGGCAGCCCCGAAATGCAAACAAAGATGCTCTTACAAAATCATATAAAGACCTGAACATATCTATGTGTTATAGAAAATGTTCCCTATAAACGATGTTGGTCAAATGTTGTATTGAAGTTTATGTAAAGAACATAGGAAGAATCGTTGAGTGCACAAACGAATTGAAAAATTGTAGTGTGTAACCATTCGATACCGCTCTGTTATTCTATATTTATATTTGTTAATTTATATTTACATTCAAATGCTTTAAAACAAGCTTTAGATTATATCACATAATTCAGGAAATGAAAATATTGCATCGGTGTGAAATAAAATTTATTTATTTTTTTTTGTTGGTTCAATATAAAAAGTTTCTTGAAGTACACGTTTTTTTACATTAATTGCCTTCCAAGTAATTTTTTTTTGGGAAAAATTAAATAATTTTTTTTTTGTTGTTGTTTCAATACAAAAAATTTTAATTTTTTTACCTTAATTGCCTTCCAATAAAAATTTTTTTCTTCTCAAAAAAGGATCTCCCTTTAGATTATATTTTTATTTTTATTTCAGGAAATGAAAATATTGCATCGGTGTGAAATAAAATTTCTTTATTTTTTCAATACGAAAAGTTTCTTGAAAGACACGTTTTTCTTACATTAATTGCCTCCCAAGTAACTATTTCTATAGATAAATTGCCTTCCAATAAACATCTTTTTCTTATCAAGAAAGGATCTCTCAAGATAAATTTCTACATACAAGAAGTGTTTCTGAAGAATCTCTGCTTTATGGAAATATTTTTCCAAGAAATTGTACAAGACACTTTTCCAAATAAAAAGTATCTTCTTATATATTACCTAAAGTCCAAGACATAGGCCTTCCAAGATTATTTTATAAGCAAACAGCCCTACAAGAAACTTTTCAATATAAAAGAAAGGTTACATCCAAGAGGATTTCCTACAAAAAAAAATGTCGTTCAAGAGAATGTTTTCTATATAATAAGTAGTAAAATCTTTCTATATAAAAAATTTGATTTAAAAATCTTTTCTTTATAAAAAAGAGTAATTTATGAATCTTTTCTATGAAGAAAAATATACTTTTATAAGTAAAAAGCTTGCTTCTAATATTTTTCTATATCAAAAAAAGTTTCGTCGAAGAAAATGTTTTCTATGTAATAATTAATACCTAAGAAACTTTTCTATATAAAAAATATAATTTAGAAATCTTTTCTATATAAAAAAGTAACTTAGAAATCTTTTCTATAGAAAAAATACTTATATAAGTAAAAAGTTTGCTCCGAATATTTTTCTATATCAAAAAAAAAGTCGCCTAAGAAAATGTTTTTTTAAATGTAATAAGTACTACTCAAGAAACCTTTCCATATGAAAAATATAATTTAGAAATCTTTTCTATATAAAAAAGTAATTTAGAAATCTTTTCTATACAAAAAAACTACTTTTATAAGTAAAAAGTTTGCTCCGAATATTTTTCTGTATCAAAAAAATATGTCGTCCAAGAAAAGGTTTTCTACATAAGAAGTAGTGCCCAGGAAACTTTTCTATATAAAAAATGTGATTTAGAAATCCTTTCTATATAAAAAAGTAATTTGGAAATCTTTTCTATACAGAAAAAATACTTTTACAAGTAAAAAGTTTGCTTCGAATATTTTTCTATATCAAAGGTATATTCCAAAGAACTTTTCTACATGAAAAGTGTCTTCTAAAATACTGTTCTATACAAAAAAATTACATAATTTTTTTTTGGGGACGCTTGCGGAAAAGCGTATAAAAACATGTTTTGGATAGAAAATTTTCTTTTATAAGACTTTCTATATTACAATATGAAAATCTTTTTTTATATCTTTTTCTTAAAATGCATAGAAAGGTGGGGTGTGGAAGACCTTCTTTATATAAAAAATCGAAATTAAAATAGAAAACTCTTTTTTTGTGAAATATCATTGAAATCCCAGCTTTATGTGTGTTTTATTGCACTTTACTTCTGAAACCGAAAAATGGATACCCTGTAATTTTTGTTCATTATCAAGTGCAGCAAAATATATACAAAATTTATATTATATTTATTAATTTATATATTGTCTTGTAATGAATTATATTACGCTGTCTTATGTTATTGCATGTTATTGTTATTGTACCTTTTATTATGTTTATTTAATTTATAACTATGTATACTTCCTAATCTTGGAATTATATAATGAGTAGTAGTAACGATTTATTGTCAGTAATACAACGCCATCTATAAAGTGTATTAATTCTGAATATTGTAGTTTTTAAGCAACTATGTGAAATTTTCCGACATGCAAACAACTTTGCAGTTAGAACAGTTGAGTGAATAAAAGGGGACAACGTCCAGTCAGTAGATTATGCATAGCTGAAGAGAACGCACGCCATGAAATAGTTTTATTTGCTTGCCATTACAATTTATTGTATTTATTTTATTATATTTGTCTATAATATTATATTTATATTATTTTAAAGATACCCCGATCTTACTTTTTTTTATTTGTAGAAATCTTAGGAGCTCGAAAAGATTGTCTACAGTGGACGTTGTGTTTGTTCTTGGCGCTTTTCGAGATTTCTAATTTAAAATGTTAATTTCTAAAGTTGAACAATGCATTTCTGCATTTTTAACCACAAAGATGATTTTTTTTTAAATATCGATGTTGAGCTGTTTTTATATTATATACGAGTTTATTAAAAAAAGCCGCGGATATAGAAATATTATATTTTTAAAAAATGTAGGAAATTTTTATTCTGCTAATTTTTCTATTTGAATATGGAGCAGGGGCCACCTGTTATCTCAATCAGTTCGGAGCGGAGAGCTTAGCCCATAAACACGGCAATACAAATCTTGTTTAATTATTTTGAAACATTTCCATTATTAGAAAAATATGACAACGAAAACTGAATTGCGCCACCAGGCATTGTGTGTGATTATTAGGAATTTTCGCAAATTCCTTAAGGCTTTCAATGACCACCTTGCTTATGAAAAATCTCCACAGATTTGCCAAATATGATCAAATTAAAAATATTCATCATTTGACCTATCCTTGCCCAAGTACAATATTATAAACTATACAAATTTTGATAATTTTTGTTTGAATAACAAAAATTATTCTGTGTCTGCATTTACGTTTGTCTTAGTAACTCAAAACCTTCTAAATAGATTTTAGTATTTTAGTTTCTGTTTTTTCTCATTCACTTTTTCCATTTCTCAAATAAATGCCTCAAGTTTTGGCAACAGAAGTGAACTTATTATTCGCCTTAGTCCATCAAATCTTGCTTATATAAATCGCAATTAGCAACTTTGTCACCCAACAAAGGCAACTAAATGGAGACCACAAAAATTGCTTCACACCAAGTGAAATTATGACAAAATTATGATGTAGTTTAATGTTAAAGTAACTGATTTAACATTTTTGATAAGCCTAACAAGCCCCCGTCACCGCTAACGAATGCCACTAAACATTCAATGGAACACCGAG
>JAHXMU010000803.1:154860-222264 GCA_019455685.1 Philornis downsi
TTTAAACTCTGCTACCCAATATTTTACAGTCTTAAATGAAGGAATAGACTCCCCCAGAGTAGAATCTATCTCGACTTTATTATTGGTTGGACTGAGACCTTTCAAATAGAAATATGGAATTACATAACGGTGACCAATATTTGTCATGTTTACAAATTCACGGAGATCGTTTACTTTTGATGGCTCAAATAAAAATTCTGAGCAACGTGGCGCTTTGAAACTTAAAACATATGTTCTGCAATTTTGGCACTTTTCACCAAAATAATTTTTTTTTCTAACTACTAGCACCATCTATACGTTAGGTATAGTCACATCGTTGACTGAGAACCTCGAGATGTTAATGCAGTCTTCCTAAGCATTAAAAAGGAATTGGTGCAAGCTGTAAACAAGAATTAAACCAGTCTATTTGTTTTGACAAACAAAGAGCCCACTCATTTGATACGCCGAGTAAAGGTTGACAACAATTACTTTGGAATGATGGTTGATTACATGTATGTACCTCGATTGTCAGTCTGGAAATTGGGAGAAGAGAGTTATTTGGAAACAAATGCAACTATGGGCTTAGTAAGGGGCTTAGTGCCATAGGCTTCTCTCGAACAAAAAAAAACTAAATATTTCATAAACCACCTCCACTTCTTTTGTATAATTCTGGGTCATGACACAAGGGCAGGAATTAGTTCAGGAAGCCTTCTGCTCGGCAAAAAATATATGAGGTCGTCATCGTTAAGAAAGAATATCAGCTTGGTATGAATGAGCTATGCAGTGCCATCGACTTAGTCAAGCTCATCAGTCAGTTTATGTTGTGCGGATTAAGCGAAATGCACCAGAATGAGTTGGTTAGAAACCAAAGCGTTAAGATTTTTGTACCGGCGGCACACAATGGGTGAAAATTTCTCTTCTAGTCCCCACCTATATAAGTAAATGAGCAATCATGCTAAAGAGGATGCCCTAATGTTCGTTGGAAGGGTAGAGTTTCTGAAAACTGACGAGTTGGAAAAGATGCGCAAAAGATTGAAATGATAGGAATTCTTTGCATGTTCAACGCACAATAAATAACCATTTCTGTTCAATTCGCCATTCAAATGAATTAGCAGGAAATCATTCGCTAATTTTATACAATTTACATGCGATTCCGTAAAGCAAACATAAATTTTTCCTTGTCATGTGAATCAGCCTATGATAACGAATGTGATAATATTAATTATTACACAAAGAATAGTTCTCTCCCTTCTAATTCCCATAACTTATTTAATTATTTCCAGAAAAAAATCGCTGTTGCTATTTTCAACATTAAATGTCACTTTCTTACATGATCTAATTGATTGACATGTATTGTAATTTAAATTTAGAATGTAAAACAACAAAATCTCTTAAATTATAATTAATTAAAATATTATAAATGTTGTAAATGATATTTTCAAATAAGCCGCAGTGAGTCGTCTTGCCGTCATATACGCCCTCACACCAATTTCTCTAACATCATGGAGGAAAGCCATCAGCATTCAACTCCCACCACTTATTAACTCGGCAAAAACACAGCAGCCACATCTACCGGCGGATTTTTAAATGTCAATCCAACTAGAGACTACTCAGCCGTCTAAATCGAGGAGAATAAATTAAAAACAACACAAATGAGACCCTGAAAAAAAACGGGTTTAATTGACAACTTATGGCCGTTCAATGGATTTTAGTCATCCAAATGAGAAAATCATTTAACAAACAAAGGAGCGCACAATCGAGAGCAACGGCTCCAGCCAAACGGAAATCAATAGCCAGTGATTCAATCGAATTGACTTGACCGGGCTTAATGACAAGCGTTTGAGACATAAACCATGTTTTATGACAACATAAATAAGACAATACAAATACAAACGCTTATATATTTAACTTAAAGATTATTATAAACAAAGGTTCACGCTAGAACTCAGACATCAGTCATCATACTCGGCACGACTCACTTGGGATGATAATACAGATTTCAAGGTTATGTTTTGTGTTATTATAGCTGGTAATTTTGATGTGATTCTAAGAAATTGTTAGCAGTTTCTCTTTACTTCACAAGTTGTAGTTGTCGGATTCTTTAAGGAAACACACGTTATAAATTACCTCATGTGTTTCTAAATCAACATGATTTGACATTTTTAATTTTTTCTTTACTCGACTGTGTCAAGAATTCCTCTTTAGCAGTTTATGGTTTCAAAAAACCTAGTAAACGTATATGAAAAATTAAAAATCATCAAAAGTACTTAAGTATTTATACTAAAGACCCCGACGCTGCTGTTGTGCACCTCGCTTAAGTTTCACTTAAAACTGAAATTGAAAGTCTGCGGTTTAATCATGGCTAAGAGTTGTGTTTTTAAAAATTCCCAATTGTCGGATGCGGGTCGGAGAGTTGAAATTGCCACCATACGATTTTAGTTTCGTTCGTGTGTTTTGAAATACTTCACCCAATCTTGTGAGACAATTTTACGCTTGTTGGTTTTCAATGGTTTGCAACAGATTTTTGTTGCTTATGAAGACCTTTTCGAGAGATATTCCTACATTTGAATTTTATAATATTTTCAAATTTGTACTTAAATAACGGTATACAGAAACAGGTTAACGCTTTGTTTTATAACTGATAACTGATAACTGGTAACTGATTTAATTAAGTAGAATCTTTATATGTCATACAAGTATATAATTATAATTTATTTTGTACAGAATATATGAAATACAGACAGGGGCAAATACTTAAGGCAACAAATGTAAATTTAATTGATCTACAGGGTGGCGCAATAGAACGTGCATATTTAAAAAATAGATTAAAAAATAAATACAAAAGGTATGGTTAAAATAAATTTAAGGCATTGTAGAGTAATAAATGGAGTTTATTTTTTAAACACAACATCGTCTAAATGGTGGCCCTCTCTACGACGGCACTCCTCTAACCGCAAACAAAAATTATTGAAAACTTCCTTCAGTAATACTGGTGTAATGTCTGCCCTTTCACCACGGATATTCTCCTTGAGCTGAACGATATTTCTTGGATGTAGACTTTGTGTTTGAGGCATCCCCATAAAAAAAGTCAAGAGGCGTCAAGTCGACTACGTGGGGGCCATGGGATATCACCTCTTTTCGAAATCAGTCTGCCAGGGAACATCTGCTTCACCACCGCCATGGAGTCATTTGATGTGTGACAGGTGGCTCCATCTTGTTGGAACCAAGTTCTGGAATTCACTATTCTTGAACTTTCAATTTCTGGAGCCAAAAGTCCGTCCAACATCTCAACATAGCGTTCCGTATTAACCGTGACGTTTTGGCTCCGCGTATTTTCGAAGAAAAAAGGGCCAATTATTCCTCTGCCAGAGATTGCTGCCCATACTGTCACTTTAGGACTATGCAATGGTTTCTGGTGTTTGATTTTGGGATTTTCACTGTTCCAGTAATGACAATTTTGACGGTTTACGAACCCATTCATAAGGAAATGAGCCTCGTCAGAGAAAAGGATATTGTTAAAATTGGAAAATCGATTAAGAATTTCATTAGCAAATGCGAGCCTTGCTATGAAGTCAGACACTTTCAATTCTTGTATTAATTGCAGCTTATATGGATGCAGTTTAAGATCCAATGTTAAAATTCGTTGCAAACTTCGTCGCGATAATTGTAAGACAGACGATCTCTTGCGAGTCGACATTTGTGGATTTCCTCGTACTGACTCCATAACTCTCTCAACATTGTCTTCGGTCCTAGATGTTCTTGGGCGACCATTTGCTTGTGGTTTAAAAGTTGAACCGGTCTCTTCAAAACGCTTTACCCATATTTTAATTAAATTAGCACTCGGAACTTCACTAATTCGCCATAGTCCATATTCAGCACAATATGGTCGCCTAGTAGCAATATATGAACGAGAGTTCTCGTAAAATGCGCGACACTTCCCGTCGAAGTGATTCATAGCGACTAAAACTCCATGAGCCCGCCAACCCAACGATGTAGGCGCCCCCCGCCCGCGCCTTTTCTACCCCGCAAAAAAAGATGATGCAATATGCACGTTCTATTGCGCCACCCTGTAGTACATGTAATTGCCCAGCTCCGAGCCAGAGGTGAGAACAGCAATATCGCGGCTTAAGAACAACAAAGATGCGGGCGCTGATGGCCTGATGGCGATAAACTGATAAACAGCCTGCATTAGCTCCTAAATACGATTTGACTGGAGGAAAACATACCCGATGATTAGAATTTGAGTTTACGGCGTCCTGTGTTTAAAAAAAGGCGATCCAAGTGTTTGTAAAAACTATCGCGGTATCAGTCTTTTACCCACTGTTTATAAGGCCCTGTCGAGTGTGACATGTGAAAGACGAAAGCCGATTCTAAGTGACCTTATTGGGCCTTATCAGTATGGCTTTAGACCTGGTAAATCAACAACTGACCAGATATTCATAATACGACAAATTCTGGAGAAGACACAAGAAAAACAGATCGACACGTAACATCTTTTCGTCGATTATAAAGCTGCGTTCGATGGCCCGATACGACAACACCCGTATGAGACCATGTCCGAATTTGGAATTCCTACGAAGCTTATACGTCTTGTAGGATGACGCTGACTAACACGAAGTCTTCAGTAAAGATGGGCAAAGATCTTAGCGAGCCATTATAAAGCTGCGTTCGATGGCCCCAAAACGGCAAAAACTGTATGAGACCATGTCCAAGTTTGGAATTTCTACGAAGCTTATACGTCTTTGTAGGATGACGTTGACTAACACGAAGTCTTCAGTAAAGATAGGCAAAGATCTTAGCGAGCCTTTTTACACCAAACGAGGATTTAGACAGGGCGACAGTCTATTGTGCAACCTCTTCAACATACTATTGGAGACGAGTATGAGGAATGCTGCAGTTAACACGACTGGTACCATCCTTAACCAAAGCCATATGTTACTCGCATATGCAGATGACATAGACATTATTGACAGAAAACCGCGAGATGTTACTGCAGTCTTCTCAAGCATCCAGGACAAAACAAAGTTATTGGTTTCAACGAATAAAGAGTCTACTCGTTTGGGAGGCTGTGTGAACGTTGGCAACCATAATTTAGAAGTGCTGGAAGAATTCATCTACCTCGGTTCCGCTGTACACAAAACGAATGATGTCAGCATGGAGATAAAGAGGAGAGTATTGCTTGTTAACTGATGTTACTATAGGCTAAGCAAGCGATTCAATCATGAAGCCCTCTCTCGACAAACAAAAATCCTACTGTACCAGACGTAGGTTCTATCTGTCTTCTTTTATATGGCGCAGAATCCTGGGTTATGACGCAAGCGGATGAATCAATACTGGCAGTTTTCGAGAGGAAAATACTCCGGAAAATATATGGACTCATCATCGTTAATGGAGAGCATCGACGTCGCATGAACAATGAGCTGTATGAGCTAAATGCCGACATCGATGTGGTCAAACGCATTAATATTCAGCGATTGCGTTGACTGGGTCATGTTGTGCAGATGGACCCAAATGCTCCGGCATGGAAAATTTTCGACAACGAACTCGATAGACGGCGCAAAAGAGGGCGACCAAAACTCAGTTGGAAAGACCAGGCTTTTGAAATACTATCGAAACTTGGTTTGATGAATTGGAGGAGAAGCGCAGAAGATCGAAGCGCTTGAAATTAATTTCTAGGGGCGGCGTATAATGGATAAGTAAGAAGAAGAAGAAGAAGAGTTTAATTTATTTTCAGATTCAGGTGCCCTATCTTAAAAATCCTGTGTTAAGAATATTTGGGAGCCAAAGAATGGGAGTATATAAGATATACTGAAAAGAAATACATAATTTTTCCAATAGATGGCTTTAGTAGTCTGTACGCCGCGTTGTATAAATTCGATTTGGTTACTATAGATGACGTTAGAAAGATACTCTGACAGTTTTGTGGTTACCAATATGATCTGATCGTGCGTCAAGGATGGATATTGCCAAAAAAGACATACGCTATATCTTTAAGTTTTTCTTGGATAAAGGCAGGCTGAAAATATGAACAGTGTTTATGGTCCTGATATTGCAACAGCCAATTTTGCTGTCGTCGACTCTGTTCGATGTCAGTGATACGAGAACATCACGCTCTGGAAACCCAATTGTCGAAAATGTCGACAAAATAATGAAAATTGTCCAGTTCAGCCATCGTACAAATACTGTTTTGATTGCCCAGAAGCTAAACATTGCGCAAAAAACTGTTTAAAATCACTCGAATAAGCATGGATACAAAAAGAAGCTCGAAAATCATGGACCGAATTTCTATCTGTGGATCGCTGCTGATTAGCAACAAAATCTACCTAATTCTGAAGAGGAATTTGACCTTTTATGAAACGTGAGTCAGTTACCAAATGTCAAGCGAAAACGGTCGTGATTGAATCGTGGTGAGCAAACGCAAATGGTGTTAAAGTTAGGATTGATGGTAATGAAGGTTTTGCTGAGTGCTTGGTGGGTTTGGCAGGGAATCATCAATTATAAGCTGTTCTCCTATGGTCAAACTCTTAATTTAGACCTGTACTTTCAACTATTGGACCGTCTGAAGGAAGCAATCGCTCAGAAGCAACCAGTTTTGACCAATAGGAGAGGAATTGTGTTCCATAAGGACAACGTCAAATTACACACTTCAATAGCGACTCGACAGAATCTTCGGGGACTTGGTTGAAACATTCTTATGCATCCACCTTATAATCCGAACCTGGCATCAAGTGTTCCAGCCTATGCCGAACGATTTCGCTGATGAAAAAATCGTCTTAAGAGAAGTTTGTGACAATTGACTGTCCCAGTCTTATTGCACGTAGGGATGAAGGTTTCTATGAAAGAGGGAGGCTTCATGGAATTACCCTCAAAATGACAACAAATTATCGAACAAAATGGTGCATATTGGAATTAGATCAAATAAAAATTATAGATCAACTATGCTAATGGATATCTTTTATCACACCTTTCACATTGACCTGATCTTCATAAAGACAAATTTAATTTGTTTTTCCTTTTCGATGATAAAGATTTGTTTTTTACTTATTTTTCTTAGAACTTAAGTAGCAACCCTCGTGTTTGCCAGAGATTTCATAAAGGTAGGGCATATGAATCATGACATAGAAATGCATGAAATGTAAAAGAATATGAGAAGCTTTTCCGTCTCTTAGATACATTGTATTAGCACAAATGATGGGGAGGATATTGGATATTCTGTGTTGGCTACTATTAGATAAATTCCTGGCCAAAACAGAAACATGAGCTCATTGCATTTACGTAACTTGCATCTGTCGTCGTGCGCCACGAAAACTGAATCAAAATTAAAACAAACTTTGTTTAAGAGGGGATTCACCCTCTTTAGTCAGAAAATGTTATTTTGCACACTGAAATGCAGTTAATTTGAAATAAATAGTTTGGAAATATATGACGCCAAATTACGGAGTAATTTACATTGCATTTTGTCAGTTTATTTGGAACTGAAGTTTGTAACCACTACAAATTATCACTTCAAATGAACCAATCGTTTTGAATAGGAGGTGGTGGGTGTCCATTGCGATGAACGAATGAGAATTTGAAAATAAGTTTTTGTATATTGCTAATACTTCAAGGTTCAGCAAACGTTTTTTGTTGTTGTCGTTGTTTTCATTTGTTTAGTTTAAAACCTCAAAACCACAACATCTATGAGAGATATCATGTTTTATTTATTACTATTATTCTAAACCAAGTAAGTTAAAAACGAACTATACAGCCAATATTGCAATGAAATTCAGGGTGTTGTGGCATAAAATTACGAATGTTTTTTTTAGATTAGTAATAAAATATCTCATTCTCAACCCCTGTTTGGTTTATTTATTTAGTTTTAGTTTGTGACATAACAAAAGTACTTCAACAAACACAAACATCACATTTTAAATTAAGTTTGTATTGTTTTTATTGTTCCTTTTTTGTAATTAAATGAACACTAAAGTTTTAATTAAATTTAGCAAAATGTTATATCAGTTATTAAACTTTATTATTCGCATCAAATCGAATTTTGTGATATAAAAACCGACTTTTAACGCAAAAAAGTGTTGAAAGTTAAATTTTAGTCTACACATTAATTGGACATGGAGAAAAATGGTCGTCAATCTCCAGTTCAATTGAATGGAGAAAAAAAAATATTTAAACTGTAACGTAACGTTATGAAGTGTTAAGAATATTATCACTCCCTCTTCCCCGTTCGATTGCTATAAAAAAGTATCAATTAAACAAAATGATTTTCCTGCCTGAATCGACAATGAGAAAATGAAATGATCGGCTTAAAATGTCCGTGAAATGATAGTGTTTTATTTTGACATTATATTAAGTTTAATTGTGGTTTTTCAGATTTCTTATTTAAAATACACATCTCAATTTCTAATTTCATGTTTATTTCTATAGCAGCATATTAAATATTAGATTTAGTGGAATGATATTATCAGAAAGAAATCGATTACTTTGATTGATCGATAAGAAAGTACTTAATATGCAAGTGCTTACAAGGAAAAACGACTTAACTACCAATTTGCTGTTTTGAGATTTCGAGTTTTTTTTTCAAAAAATCGTTGTTATGAAAATTTGTTACAACACCCGAAAAAATACATCATTTTAAAACCAGGCTTAAACTGCAGCGTGAGCCTTAAAAACGTAAACAATAACAGCAAAAAATCATATTCCTATTTAAATCAATTTTTTGACGTACAGGGTGGCGCACGAAACGTGTTACAAACACAATGTCAATGGGCACCGGTATTTAAAGTTGTTGAACGAGTTTTTTTTTTACCAGAACTACGCTGAAACAACTGTTTAAAATCACTCGAATAAGCATGGATACAAAATGAAGATCGAAAATCATGGACCGAATTTCTATCTGCGGATCGCTGCTAACTAGCAACAAAATCGACCCAATTCTGAAGCGGAATTTGACTTTTTATGAAACGTGAGTCACTTACTAAAACGTCAGGCGAAAGCAGTTGTGGTCGAATCGCGGTGAGCCATGGTGTTAAAGTTAACATTGATGGTCAGGAAGGTTTTGGTGAATGTTTGGTGGCTGTGCCAGGGAACCGTATTATTATAAGCTGCTCTCGTATGGTCAAACTCCTAATTTGGATTTGTACTTTCAACTATTGGACCATTTGAAGGAAGCAATCGCCCAGAAGCCACCAGTTTTGGCCAATAGGAGAGGAATAGTGTGATCCATCAGGACAACATCAAATCACACAACTTCGATAGCGACCCGACAGAATCTTCGGGGACTTGGTTGAAAGGTTCTTATACATGAGTAGCGCCTGTTCCAGTCTATGGCAAACGATTGTACTGGTGAAAAAATCATCTCAAGAGAAAATTGTGAAAATAGTGAAAATTGACTGTCCCATTTTTATTGTTTGTAGGGACGAGAGTTTTTTTGAAAGAGGCTTCATGGAATTACCCTCAAAATGGCAACAAGTTATCCAACAAAACGGTGCATATTTTAATTAGATCAAATATAGACCATAGGTCAACTGTGTTAATGGATATCTTTTTACCAAACCTTGAACATTGACCTAATCTTCATAAAGATAATTTTAAGTTGTTTTTCATTTCTTGTGTTCCATCAGGACAACATCAAATCACACACTTTGATAGCGACTCGGCAGAATCTTCGGGAACTTGATTGAAAGACGTATCCGTTGCAACAGCATTTGGTTCTAGCAAAATGTAGCAACTGCACGCATAGCCAGACCGGTTATGCCAGGTCTTCAATAAAAATTCTTAAACAAATCGATATCCACAAACTGACTTTCCAAAGTCACCCGATCTGATTCCGTCAGATTTTTTTTTATGGGGTTATGCCAAGCAAAAGTTGTACAAAATGAAATCAAGGAATTTGACTGAATTGAAATAGCAGTCCATTAAAACAATAACTATAAGGCGATCCCGACTTCAACCCCTCAGACCGCAATGAATAATTTTCTGATCAGGTGTCGCATATGCGCGAATGATCATAAAATTCATTTATGGTCTATCATCTTCAGAACCAATTAGTTATATGAAATAAAATTGAATTTTCTATACAATAAAAAAAAAATAAATAAAAGGCATTGATCAAAAAAAATTATTTTAATTTCTTATAGCAGTGCAATTGGTGCGTCAACCTGTATTATGTAGGTTTCCGCAGTTTTGCAAAAAGCCTAACCCTTGATTGCACAAAATTTTCGACTGGGTATTGGGCGCGCATACATGTCCAAATAAGGACATCAATAATGAAAAATGAACTCCATTTTCTCCTAACTCCACTTAAGTAATTTTTCCTGGCAAATATAGATATACTTATTTAATAAACTTTCTCAGTTTAAAGTTTTCTCAGTCTAAAATAAATGAAAGAATTTTATTAAAACAATAATTTGATCAAGTCAAACGTCTAATAAATACTCTCAAACTAGTATCGAAATTAGCCATTAAGCATTTCTAATAATAGCAATTTCTGTGCGGGGAGAAGAGCTTATTTATGGAGTGTGATAATTATTTATTCATCATTTAAGATAAAAGTAAGATAAACTGCGGACAATTCCATATTCATAGAGTTATAAAATTATGCACAGGAAACCACAACATACTTGTACTAAATCGTGAATAATGAAACATTCTGCAGAACAGATTTCGCTTGGATTGTGTATTTTAGTTGTTTGTATTTCATATAGTTCGATTACAATCACTTAGTTGACCCCATTGAAACCACTGAATTCCATTGAATTATTCTTCAATAACATTGATTTACACTAAATTCCATTGAATTGCACTGAGTCACAATAAATATCCGCATACGTTTCGTAGAGCAAAAATATTTGGCCGTTAAACAGATTTTTTCGCATTGAACCATGTACCGGGTTATCTATTTTTCGGTTTCTAAAGTAATGCTGAATAAAAAACGAAAAATCTATAATTTCAATGAAATTTTTATTTCATTATAATGCTTGGACCTTGCCATTGTGAATGAAAGTAAGGAATCTGATATGCTAAAGGATGAAGCTGTTGAATTTAAATGATTACAAAATTTAATCTTTTCTGGGTCAACATGTCTTAAATGTTGTTCAATTGGAAAAAAATAAAATAAATAAATAAAAAAATAAAAAAAAAATTTAAAAAAAATAAAAAAAATTAAAAAAAATAAGTAAAACAGTAAACAACCCAGTTGTTTTTGGGGGATTTTTGTATATTTAATTTGGATAAAATTTTAAAATTTTTTGGGCAAAATTTTGTTTCTTTTTGTTCATTTTTTTTATTTATTTTTGAGCGATAATTTTTCTGAGTAATTTTTCATATTTTTTGGATCATTTTTTTTTTTTTCTTTTGCAATATTTTATGTCGCGGCCAGAGACATCGAGTCAAATTTACAATTGTACATATTTACACAGAGATAAATTCGAATTTAATAAATCACGATATTAAAATATCCAAAAAGATTTAATTGTAATTTAAGGAATTAGAGATATTCTCAATTCATTCTTCTGGTCACATTAAATAAATTGTAGCATATAAATCTACTAAGGATAGTTTTTAAACAAATTAAATAAAAAACAACATTTATTTAATTTTTTCACTTATTTTACGCTTTCTAGTGGGTTCTCTTTTGCAGGCCAGATTTAAAGACTTCTGTAGAAAGCGTGTATAGATAGAATGCCTTACCCTCCAATGTTACCATTTGTTATTTGAAACATGGAACAGGGTGTCACAGGAAGACTTCATCTTCAGGGAATGGTTGTCCACATCCCATGATTGTGGATGTTGAACGAATTTCAACACTATAAGTAATCACGGCAAGCAAGGGTCCTTAGAACCCCATTTTCCCGGTATAAAGGCTTAAATTCAGATCTCCTTGATCGCCACTAAGGAAACCAAGTTCCAACAGAGCCAAAGATCTCAGTTGCCATAACTGCCTCCTGTTAGTAACGTTAAAATTAATAATGAAAGTTCCAGCTAAATTTCTCGCTCTACTAGCTAAATTCTTTATTCTTCTCGTTTAATAAGTTGTAAAATGTACAGATTTATGAAATTTACATCGGTAATATTTGAGATAATCGAATACTGATTATATTGAACGATTCAACTGAGGACTACTAATCGCTGTTTCCAGCGCGTTCTGTTTACCGCCAACAACCAGTTTTGTTCACATGCTAAATATTTTAAGCATTTTTTCTAAATTAACTAAGGTAAAATTAGACAATATGATTAAGATTTTATAAATATTTCTTTAGTATTTTGATGTTGTATTTCCATATTCATGAGAAATATAATATGATTAACTGCAAAACAATGTGGGACTGCCAATTTAATGTATTTCACATAATTTCAAGTCAAGTTTTAGCAAATCATATATGGTATTGTTTTGTGTTGTTGGTTTAATGCTGATGTTTGTAATAACAAAAATATAAGAGATTTCATAGATGTAATAAAATTGATACACTCTGTGTCGCGTTAGGCGCGTCCCTCCCAATAATCTCGTTAACACAACTCCCTCTCCCAATTATGAACTGATTTTAGGAAAAGTTAGCATATTTGTTTTGATTCAACAAACGATAGACCATAAATCGGTTCCCGTTTAATAGAGCTACGGTACAATCGTACCTTCGAAGCCTGATATTATTTATCATTTCACAATTATTTATCATTTATCAAGTCACAATTTTCATTGGGAAGTTTTCGATATGCATCTCAGCTGTTTTGGTATTGTAGTAAGTTTTAACTATTTTTACGCGTTCTTTGGTTGTTAAATGGTTCGTAAAGGCCAAACCTTTTACTAAATAAATAACGCTTCAGATGACAGGTATTTAAAAGCTGACAGCCTTGCCAGACTGGCGGTCTTGAAATGTTGAATGTTGGAGAGCTTCTGAAGGGGACAGCAGACGGACTGCAGAAGCAGTGAAACAGTGTTTGTCGCCAACCGTCCTTTACTATTAATAAAATACAATATTCCAATGTGGCTGCTGGCAGACCTTCCAGTTCCTATCAAGTATGAGATGCACATGTTGTCTCCCTTTTTTAGACAGCCTCTACTGCAAATTTTACGCCTTTATGTAAATTTCCGTTTACCTTTCTCAAAAAAGGCATGCGGTCAGACTTTCTTATTCCGATATGTATCGTTTCATCTTTTTTGAAGGCAACATAAGATGCGCATTAACATTTCCATCACTCTATCTCGAAAAAAGACATACAACCAGGGCTCCTCATCTCCTCCTAAATGATTCAATAAAGCATCCTGTCTTGTTTCTCATAACAGGCCTTTAGTAGGACTTCTTTTCTGAAAGCGGCTTGGCAAAGATTTACGCATCTTTCTGATATAGTTCTTTAAAAAGTTTTCATTGGGAAGTTTTCGATATGCATCTCAGCTGTTTCGGTATTTCAGGTGATTCAATCGCCCAGACTTTGCTTTATATATTACACAATGCACAGATTCCCCTAGAATTTTTTTTAAACATATAAGGTAGAACCAGTTGGAAATTGGTCACACAACACCATTGTATTAATTAGTTCTGATATAAACAGTTTCAGTTAGAATTTAGTTTCAATTTATACTTATATCTCGACCCCATCAAATACGAGCCCTATTGGAATTATGTCACCTCACCTACGTTTTCCTATAGCTCAAGTTTTTCGGACGAACCACTCAAATTCTACTTTATTGACACCTTAGGTTCCAAACTGCATCAGAATTTTATCAAATTTCTAAAATATATTTTTCTCAATTCAAGGGTAGAACTAATTTAAGATGGAAACTATTGTCCATCTCCATCCGAATTTTATCAAATTTCGAAAATACATATTTCTCAGTTCAAGGCTAGAAATAATTTAAGATGAAAACTATTGTTTGAAATAGCTCTAAATAAATGGAACTTAGTTTTATCATTTCCACAGTATAATTCTCATCAGAACTTGCACGCATGCATCTCTCGCATATATTATACCCTGGCTGGACCAGATAGGACCATGATAAAAAAGTCTACCTGCAAACGTCCTCAGAAGAAAGAATTGAAGTAAAGATAGGTTTATCATTTTGAATTCTTGATAAGATCCCATACCCACTTATTCAAGTTACTTTCAGCAATCTGGGGAATGCCTGATTGTTGTCCGATTATTTTTTTGACCACAGAACCAAATTTAAGTTGGAAAATACAGGATTACTGTTAAATGTAATTACGAGATATTATTTAAAGACATTCAAAGAGTTTTTCTGTCCAGAAAGATAAATCCTTTTAACTCTACGTATGGGTTCAACGAAATGGTGAAAAAATTCTGCAACAAGTCGATTGCGAGAAATTTCATATTATGCTGGCCGCCAAGCTCTCCTGACCTTACAACATCTGGTTTTTTCTTTTAAGACCATTGCAAGCATACATTTTACAAAACAAAATCAGGACATTTGGAAGATTTAGAACAATGCATTCCAACAACAGTTGAGACAATTCTGGCTGCAATCCTCCCTCTCTATAGCAATTCTTGAGACATAAATCTCCGAGACTGTAGTTCATTTAAATTCAATTGTTTTTAAAATCCACTAAAAAGACTTAATAAAAAATTTATTATTTTTCAAATGGATAAAGAAAATATGAGTTATGTGAATTAAAAAATAGATACTCCTATTTCTCAATGTAACAATATTTGTCAACCACCCTGTACATGAAATCATGCATGAAATACTTTTAATTTAGCTAAACAACAAGTGGCTTATGTTCTTCAATATTTAAAAAATTTGAATTTTTTCATTTTGTTCCAGTCTTGAGAATAGTTTGCTATAAACAACAAAATTCAAATTTATAAAGCCTGCTCGAACTTCGAGATGTCATAGTTTAAATTTGAAAATATTCGGCTGATTATTTACGATTGCATTGCTAAACAAACTTTTTGTCAACGATTTGAAACTGCGATTATGACTGTGATCTTATAACGGACTTCGGTTTTCAGGATATATTCCACCAAATTTGGAAGAAAGGACTCTGTTTTCCTGTGATAATTTATTGTTATATTGTTAGGGTACAACACCTTAAAAAATTCTACACTTGGCATCAGAAAGTACAGCTATTTTGTCATTTCCATTTAGAAACGTACATGTTATGAGCAGATGCTTATTTCAATTGATTAAAAAATGACGAATTTACAATCATTCGTCCTGGAAAAACAAGTCACCAATATAGCAACCTTGTGCTAGCATCCCTTGGAAGAATACAGAGCGAATGATACCATTTTTTTTAATACTTATACATACAAAGTTTAAACATATCAAAAGTGTCCCGCCCATTGGGTTTAAAGTTTGTGAGAATTGGTTAAGGTCGTTTCGACCCTAAAGCCTCTAATCATTCGCTTTACAAGATACTATTATTTAACTTTATTTCTAAATACACCATATAAGGACATTGTAATCTATTAATATGCCATTATTTTTCATAAGATCAATGACGTTAAGTTTATTCAATTTATGTTGTTTGCACTTTAAAATAGAAATGTTATTGATAAACTGTTGGTAGATTTGTTGTATATGGTGTTTGAATAAATCATATTTTCTATAATAGCATGATGATCACTGATTTTTGTGTTAATTATATGCACTAATATGATTAACAATGCAAATGATTCAGGATATCTTTTTGGCAGAAAAGAAAACACCATGAATTTGGTAATTCTATATTCATAAAAATACTTTCAATCGATAAATAAATAACAAAATATTTATTATTCATTAAAATTCATTGTATAGCTTTCAAAGTAAGCCTCTTTCAAAATAATAGAATCGTGAAAATGATTAATCCAAATATCCAAACAGTTTTCAATTGCGGTTTCCGGAAAGACTCCAGTTCTCGCCGAGAATTCTCTCTTATGACTTCTATCGACTTAAAATGGGTGATTTGAAATGGTATTGAATTTGAGTTCTGAAAAAAGAAAAAATCTGTCACAAATCTGCATTTTTTCGAAAAAGAAAGACAAAAAATCCTACTGTCAACTGTGAGAGCATAAAAAAAATATTACACCTTTTTCAAATTATTAAATTGTTACTTAAACTACTATTTATTATTTATATTAATTTTATCTTTATTCAAATTTCATTACAAAATCACTTTTACTATATTTTTTGTTATTTTTCTCTATTTTAAAAATTAAAAAAAAAAAATTAATTTTAATATTTCTTAAACATTTTCAATGTTTTATGAATGCTGCATTTTTGGGGGAAAAATGTCATTATCCTTCGATAAATTAATTAGCTTTATTACGCATTTTTATATTTACAATAGCCGACCCGGCAAATGTTGCTTTGCCTTCAAATTTTATTTTTATTGGAAATGTTTCAATGTTAAACAAAATTCTGTTTAAATACCGTTAGCAGGAGCAGAAATAATTGCTTTTTAATTTGTGGTTTGTATAGGAGGTACCACTCCCCATTGTCCAATCCCGCCCATATTTGCAGCAGCACTTAAGATATGTACACAAAACCTACGCACCAAATTTTGTTCAAATACCGTAAACAGGAGCAGAAATATGGGATATTTAATTTATGGTTTGTATGGGAGGTACCACGCCCCATTGTCCAATCCCGCCCATATTTGCAGTAGCACTTAAGATATGTACACCAAACCTACGCACCAAATTTTGTTCAAATACTGTAAGCAGGAGCAGAAATAATTGATTTTTAATTTTTTGTTTGTATGGGAGGTACCACGCCCCTTTGTCCATTTGGACCGAATTGTAAATCTAAACCATCCCGGGCACCACCCAGACGCATATACAAAAATTTATGCAAAGCGGCCCAGCCGTTTAGGAGGAGTTCACTGACAACGCCCGTACAGTAGAATTATATATATAAAGATTTTATATCTGTGTATTTAAGATGTCCTTAAAAACAGTATTTTCCTTTTTTTCAAATATGCCCTTTTTCCAATAATTTATAGTTTTTCCATATTTCTTAGGCAGACATTTTATATTTGATTTAAAATACATTTTTGCTTCTTTATTTGCTCGGTCTCAAGATAATTTTATTATTATTAGCAATTGTTTATTATTACTAATAGATATTATTTCAACAACTTGGGAAATTCATTTTATTATTTATATTTATTATTACTTATTTATTTATAGAAACATCATCACAGCCTTAAGAATCTATAAATTTTCAAATTAATCGAGAAGTATTACTCACTAGTACGAACAAATTCTCAACGAAGAGCTGAAGTTAGATGTAATTAAATTACCACTTGTTATAGTCTACGCATTTACGTATCGGTGTTTTTTTAAATATTTAAATTTTTCTTTAAAATACTTTACTTCTCCAAATAAATCCTTTGCTATTAAAAAAAATCCTATACTGATAGTATCTAAAATGTCCTTTAATTCGATTAATCACTACAATCATGTATGTAAATATTTAATTTTTTCAGTATCAATACCCTTCCAAGCAAGGATCCAAATAGAAAAAAATTCATAGAAAAGGCTCTCTACGACCATGTGGTTGCTTGATTTCCGGTATTTGATTTCGTAAGTGCAATTTTTCCAAAAATAGATATCAACCTTTGGCTTTTCTTAGAGGAATTATTTCTGCCTCCCAAATGCAACTGGCACCCGGTCCAAACAAATACAATTTCAGCTCATATTTTCTCGAAGTGTTATTATTTGCCTAAAGGATCAACTTACATCCCCAAAAAAAGTCGTGATGGTTTCGCTTACCTTTTCGTTTAAATTACTGTAGGAGGTATCAGGTATTGTAGTAAAAGATGACAACAATATTTGTTGTTGCAAATGAAAAAAAAAAGTTGAAGAAAGAAATCCAATCCGAAATATCCAGCAAACTTGATTGAAAAAAGACACACACACTCGCGCGCTTAGAAGACACTCATGAGAACTTTAATGTGAAAGGGGGGCCCTCAACAGCCGCCACAAAAGGCACCAACACAAAAGCGAAATAACCGAAAACTACGACGTCTACCTCTGCGAGAGGTGAAACTGAGACGCAGTCGAATCTGGAAGGTACGATAGTGGAAAGGGGGCGCGAAATACAGAAAAAAAAAGTTATGCAAATTTCAACATAAATCCCCTTAACAATTGATTGTTATTCCTTTGATTTTTAAGAATTGATGACACTGAATAAATGATTTATTCCTCTGATATAAAACGTCAATCCCAAATACCTTTTTGGGGGCCGCTGAACAGCGAACAGCGACGTTTTCTTTTTCTTAGACGGTGTAAGAGGAGGAGGAGGGGAGGCAGGCTTTTGTAACGGTTTCGAAATAACGCACAATTTATTAGTACAAAATGTAGATTGTTATTTTCTTAGATTTTAATGAGATTTAGTGGATACAACAAATTAACACGTTTCGTTAGTATTAAGACAGGTAAATAATATTGAACGATTTTGCTGGAAAGCTACACAGGTTTTTAGTTCAAGTTGTCGTGGTTCGTTCGCCGTTTTGTTATTGCAATTTCGCGTATTAATTAGTTTGAAGTTTGGTAACGTGATTCAGAAAACTTTTTAAACTCATATGATTCACTTTTATATCGATTGATTTGTTGTTATTTGTTAGCCTTTTCACTTGATATTGAATCTTCAATGATTTTTAGAAAGTGATTTTCAATTTTTCTTTTCTGTTAATTTTTACTTCGTCGAGTCGAAGTTAAGACTCGTCATAAATTTGCAAAATATTGAAAAACGTTGAACGTTTTCAAAATTTATTACCGCGTTCGCTTTATTTTCTTGTTATTCGTCGAGAAATTCACTGATCATTTACTAGAATAACACACACAAAAAATGAAAGACAATACGTGTTTTTGTTTTATTTTCTTTTTTAGCTTCCACTCAGGCGTTTATTTAAACTTAACGATCATTCGAAATTTCATTCATTCAGCGCTCTGACGTTTAAACTCCTTAACTTGACGCTCGCAACTAACCGATCGATCGCCAACAAACGAACCGAACGCATCGTACAATTTTGCACAACACTGACAAAATACGGTTTTGGTTTTTATCCACCATCCCCATCCACACACAGACGGAAATCCACCACTCGCAACAGCACAACAAACACTTGAAAGAAACCAAAAACGTGTTTTCTCCCAATAAAGAAAAAGAAAAGAAACTAGTGCTCCACTTCACCTTATACGATTATGATCACAGAGAGACGTGGAGAGAGCGTGCTGCTCTACAGAGAAGAGAGGGAGAGACTATTAGGCCCCGCAGGTATGGAATATTATAGAAGTAAGGTTTGGTACTAGTTGTACAAAAGACTAATTGGTGCCAATAACGGGTATTATTTTCTTTTTGTACAGAAATCCTAGAATAATAATCAAACAAAAAAAGAGGTTTCTAATTCTGCTGAAAAATCTAAAATAACCTATATTATCTGGTAAAAGTTACCTTTTATTACAAAAAATTGTTGCAGTTCGGATTGAGGTACATTAATATACACTGCGTTTTATAATTTGAAATTTAAAGGGTGAGATTTTTATTCATATTAAAAGTTCTTGTTGGATAAAATATTTATTTAGAATTTAATTCATAAGAATTATAAAAATATTATGATCTTCGTCTAGACAACATCATTGTCTTTATTATTTGCTATTAGATAAAATTACATTAGGTACAAATTTGAAGTTTACTGTTCTTCCATAAAGCATCTACGCTGATAAAACAGTTTGTATGGCCAGAGACTGGATATTGCGTTACATGAAAATAACAAATATGCTTAACTGAAATGAACCTGTCGAAATTATTACAAAAATATATAGTAAATGTTCACTTAAAAGCTATATCCGACAAGGTGGAAGTGGTTAAAATTACAATTTTACTTAGCACTACAAAAAAAAAACAAAAATGGAGCATTCACGTAAATGTGTTACATCCAAATAATACAACAATTTTTTAAGACGTCTCTCGTTTCAGGATTTTTTATGCGATAAGTCAAGCAATGGCATTTTATCTATTTTCGATCTGTTATTGAAAATGAGCGAAATAGTCGAACCCTCTCCGAGTGAATTGCCAGTGAAACACCTTTAATTTCAAATTGATATACTGGTTTTAATTAAAATATGACTAATCTTAATATTTCCTATTAAAATTAGGCAATTTATCTCACTGGAAGGCGATAACCTTCAGTAGTGTATTCATTATAACTCCATAAAATTCTGCATAAACTAAAACCTTGCACACTGTAAAATTTCTCTAAAATTTAGTATGATATGAACTAAAATTTCAGCTATATAGTTAGCGGTAGTTATACCTCTAATTAATGCATAGTTGATATGAGTTAGTTGATATTTACTAATATACGCAATTTGACTGAAAGCGTAGTTGATATTGACGATCCAATGATATTCAATGTTCGATGAACCAACTAATACTTTTCTCTGTTTAATATATTTTGATATCTATTCATATATATTAGAAATTTAAAAAAAAAAATGGCAGGTAATTTTATAAAAATTTTATTTACTAAGTAAATAAATCAATATTAGTTTCATCTTCAGAAACATTAGGGCATTATTCTAAGCCAGCGCAGGTCCATATTTTGCATAAAGGCGATTTTGCATATCTGAAAATAAAACAAACAATCGAAAGATTTTTCCAAATTGTCCAATAAAAAGCTTGATAGTTAATTTAATTTATTGGAACTCAACTATAGATTTCTTCAACTACGAAATTTTATCTTTACGCCAATAAAAAGGTTGATAGCAACTAACAAAATTGTTGTCAGTAATTATAATAATTAGTTTAAATTATGGTATTATGTATTAGTTTAAATTATGGTACTTAATAGTTAATTTATTCAACTATAGATTTCTTCAACTACATAACTACGAATTTTTTTCGGTGTACTGAAAGAGAGTGAAAATGGGCTAGTCAAATTTTGCTAACTCTTAAAATTTATTGGTCTAGATGAGAAAACATAATTTTTTCGAGAAAAATTCTGTCTATTAATTATTGTGTTCGTTTCATATAATACAATTTG
Organism: Philornis downsi; assembly: GCA_019455685.1. Classification (NCBI taxonomy): domain Eukaryota; kingdom Metazoa; phylum Arthropoda; class Insecta; order Diptera; family Muscidae; genus Philornis; species Philornis downsi. The sequence goes on from JAHXMU010000803.1 coordinate 175,818, forward strand.
TCAAGATTCTCAAGATGGGCATTACTTTCATTTGAACGAAACTGATTTCAACTAAGCTATTCAAAAAGTTGAAAACGATATCACTAAGCTTCATTATTAATCATGATCACCAAACTTAAAATACACAAGATATGGTGGCTGGGGATCGAAATGTGGCGCAATTTGTAGTATTCTTTTCCATGTTGACTGCGCTCTAGGGCGCTAGCGTCTTTTTCCGATGAAACGCGTATGGTAAAGGATATAAAAAATTAAACGTGACAATAGCTTGTCCAAAATTAAGGAGATGACCATGTGGCGCTTGGGAATCCAAAATAGGACTAAGAGATCAATTTCGTTGACCTGTAGTAATATTATTTTAAATATATAATTTGTATCCCCCAATGCAATATCTTTATTTAAGGAGTCCTTCAGAGCGGTCTATGTCGGTGAGCATATCCATCCATACGTCTGCTGAAAGCACAATAGCAACTGAAACGAGCTTGAAGAAGATTAACATTTAGCGTAACGATATTTCATATTACTGGTGGTTAATTTCGAAATTAAGCAAAATTACCCAATAGTAAAGAATTTATGCATATGCTCACTTAATTCACGTCTAGAAAAACATGATAAGAGGAAAGGGTATTATGGATACGCCTACTTATCTGGCGATGGATACGTCGGCCGCTCCACTAGCAAAACTTGCTTATATAAGGATTGCACACAGCTTTGGAGTAATGGGCGTTTTAGCTAAATGTAAAACATGACTGTGATTGGCAGATACAGAAAGGTCGATCCTAATTCTTATACTTTTTAAGAAATGCTTTCCTAATGGATATAGAAAACTGCTAACTGAAAAAAACGATAAAAACCGTTATATTAATTGTTACATTAAATTGATCTAAATGAAACAACTTGCTCATACAAGATCGAACTCACACCTTGAAAATTTTCACTTTTTCGATTATTCGTTAATAAAAAAAAACAATGTACCGTAAAAATTGACTGATACAGAAACATCCCAGACTATACAATTTTAAATGATGCCAACCTAACACAAGACGTAGTTATTAAAAAATATTTCAGTAGTTATTTCATTGGAAAAAATGAGCTCACATCGATACTTGAGAAGAGAACTTTCGCTATGCTCATTTGCATCTAACCAGTGACCGCAATCCTATGTGATGGATATACGAGTATAAGCCGTTTTCAAGCGATTCTATTGTGATCATGATCTGTTTTATTTGTTAAATAGAGTTACCCATGTCCAATAGGCCACTGCCCCACTTCATTTTCGGTTTTCGATAATCGGAGACGAAGATGGGGAGAATGACATGTTTTTTTTTGCGACCCGCCTCAAAAAGAACGTTTCAATCACTTTATGAAATTTGTTGCTTTATATCCGAACAATTTATGTATGAAGAGCATCTTTACCGAATTGCTTTCCATATGAAAGCATCGTTCAAAATATATTTTTGTATTAATTTCGTTTTTAAATAGCAAACTTACGGGCTACAGTAAGAAAAATTTGCCATTAAAATAAAATCAATTACTTTGGTTCCTCCAACCAACGGTTTTTTTTTTTTAATTGGATTTAAAACTGAAGCGAATAAAACGGATCACTTTGACACATTCACTTCCATGAAATGCATTTTAACATTGTTACTGCATAATAACCTACGTTGTTGTACAAATTGTACCTAAAAATGGGCCAAGAGTACTATCATTCACAAATCTACTACATCAACGACACTCTTGTCAATGAAGCAACAATTGAAGACTATAAAATAACTTTATGAAACTTATCCGTTATTTTGCCATTCTCTCTCTCTCTCTCTCTCTTCTTCTCACACACTCCATGGAGTCTTCCGCCCCCTTCGTAGTATTCAATTATTTTTATCACACCACTTGATTTTCTTTTCTCATCAGTGTTCAATATCATATCATATTTTGTTGTTGTTTTACTTTGGTGGACTACAGCAATTCCCACTGTCCACCATGGAAACGAACTCTTGTCAAAGACTTTTTGTTAACGGTGGTGGCGAGTGGTGCTGTTGTTGCCGTTTCATTTCGTTCCGTTTTTAGGCGTACGACTAGTGGTGACGGAGGCGATCGTTTGTAAGATATAGTAAACATACAAAAAACAAATACCACTACTCGTATAGGAACTGATGAGTACTACATCAATTTGCCACTTTCTTGCGGCTAAATGAAGAGAGATGTTTGGTGGGTGCCCCGCTTGCTGCTTTTATGGTGCCCAGCGTCAACTACTGTCGACTCTTTCCCATACAGTGATAGTGCATCACTATGATTATTTTATTGAGAGCCTGAGAGGCAGTTGATGCGTACATTTGCTGTTGTTATAATACGGTCAACTTTTAAGTGTTTTTTTTTTTCTATTGTCTGTTTTTCTAAGGGATTTTGACTTATGGACTTACAGCCTCACTGCTAGAATGCGGATGGCAGTGTGAAGAATTGTTTTGGTTTTGTGTCGTTAAAATAATTGATTTCAAAGACTAAATTTAAATTAATTATTAAGGCGAAATTAACGAAGATTAAACTAAAATTAAAACGAAAATTCAATTTAAATTCAATACAATTTTTGGGAAAGATCTAAGGTTCATTGAGCTTTTCATTTATACATAAAATTTTCAAAGAAATGTCGAGAAAAAATGTTGAGTAGAGAACTACCATTACTGGATGGAGTCTGACTGGAAAATATGAAGACGGGTGATGGGAATCCGAAATTGAAAAAATCGAGAAGTTTAAAGAAGAGGAAAATTTTTTGAATTTTTTGAATAAATAAATTTTTGAAATTTGAAGCAAAATTTTATTTTTCTTATTTATTTATTTTATTTTGAAATGTTATTCATATTTTAAAATTCTCTTTCAAATTTAAGCTTTTAGTATATAATTTTGAAGATTTTTTTCAGGGATCTAAAACAAATTAAAAAAATGCTTGTTACGTCCGATAGAGTGCGCTTTTTTCGAAAATCAAGGTACGAGTACGAGATCTTTTCTTAATACTAATTCATTTACGACTTTTCAGAAATCAAAAAATTAGTTTTGAGGGTTTTGAGACAGATAAAGTAAATATTTACAAACGTACTTATTTGAATGTCCAAATTAAGTACATATACAATTGCAATGGGCATTTTATTTTTAAAGCAAAATTTTTTTTTAAATAAATGTTTGCTAAAATTTTGGAAAAAAAACAAATTTTTATGCTTTTTTTCGAGAAAGCACTTACAAAGTTAAGTTATTTGAAATGACGGAGTTTTTTTTTAATTTTTCGAATCTTCACAAACACATATTTTTGATACTTTACTTCTTACGCAAAACACAGTACTCTGAATAGTGGATTTTATATTCTTAGTGAAATTAATGAATATGCCTTGAATCAAGACTCCAATCAATTCATATAGTTTGACTCATCTCAATATTTGTTTCGATTATATCTTAACAGATTTCTAAGATTAAATAATTCTATTTTAAATTGTTTATAAGGAAATTGTTAGTCTGTAAGGAAATTTTGTTTCATAGACTTAAATAAATGAAATTAAATGGAATATAAAATAAATGTTTTTCGTTCAGTTTTCGAATCTTTTAGTTCATTCCTTTCCTCAAATTTATGTGCATTCATTTAGAATGTTGTAAATACCCGAATTATGTAATTTTTTGTTTGGCAGACAATTTCTGATTTTTACATTGACTTTCTTTAGGCTGTCTTTTTTACTTTAAATTCTTAATTTAATAATAGGAATAATTTGATTTTTTTCCAATCTGAAGGCCTCCTTTCGGAATGAAAACATTTCACAATTATGCTGTCAAATAATTATTTTTTTTTTTTTGTATTTTTTTTATGCTCGATATCATATAAATGAATACATTTATATAATATTATTACTTAAGAAACCATGAAACATTCCCCTCAGACCATTCCCCTATGGCCAAAACAAATCCAAGTTAAACGCAGTCCCTTTCTTCGTCATCGGAGTCGGACTCAGGAAGCGTGGGCCCTGGACCATCATTAAGATCGTTCACATAATAGTCACCCTCGTCCCATACGACATAAAGGCTGTTGGAATCATTTTCCGACGAATATCCGCTGGAGTCATGTGAACTGTAAATACGAGCATATGTCAAATACAATTTTTTAATATCAAATCTTAGAAAAATAATGCAGAATACTCACTCATCCCTGGCAATGAAATAATAGTTGTTATTATCGCGGCGGTACCTTCTCAAATCCATTTTTACAAGTTCTTAAACAACGCTTTTATTACAAAAATGTTAAAAATATTTTAAAAACTAATTTTTTGGTCGATGCTAACACGCCAGGAGTCGAAAGGAAACTGCTGACTTGGAAAATGTCAATGGCCAGTTTTATATTAGTCTAGATGGTTACCAGGATGGCGATCCTTTGATGGGCAGGTATGAGATCAATAGATCAATAGAACATGTGTTGTTTTGGTGAACATTTAAGTAGGTAGAATTAGCTACTAAAGAAAAATGCGCACATAACGCCTTAAATAGGTTTATTTGCTTACTTGTTTTTGCTGGGATTCAAAACAAATCTGCGAACTCTCAAGGCTAAAGTGATTAACGTAAAAATGTGCGTAGTTAGCTGAAATTTCCATAATATTTATTGCATTTCCGACGAAAACGAAAGGTATTAAACGTCGAAAATAAAATATACTGCCGGTTTAAATATAAGTTTTCAGTTTGATTTTTGTTATTCCGTTCACGCGATGCGTATTTTTCACCAAAATTACTGTGAAAAATTTCTTCACCAAATCAACGTTAAAGTATCACCGTCAACTGATTTCCGCCATTGATTTGGTTAAGGGAAAAATATGTTCAATTTGAAAACTCGTACTTACTTTTTAGTTTTCATACCGCCGGTAGAATTGTTCTTAGGAATCACATACGAGGGCGATGCCAAAACTAGCTGACCTGACGTATCATATGGATTGGTTTGAAAAAATTATTTTGGTGAAAAGTGGCGACCTTATATGGTTCAAGTTTGAAGTCGCCACGTTTTTTAGTATTTTTATTTGAGCCATTACAAGTAAACGATCTCAGTAAACTTGTAAACATGGGAAAAAATGGTCACCGTTATGTAATTTAACATTTCCATTTGAAACGTCTGAGTCCAACCAATGTTAAAGACTAAATTCTATTCTGGGGGAGTCCTCCTCCTCCTCCGTTTACGACTGTAAAACATTGGGTACCAGAGTTTAAACGAGGCCGTACGAGCTGCCAAGACAAAGACCGTAGTGGTTGACCAATTGAGGTGTCCACATCAGGCACGGTTAAGAAAATCCACAAAATGGTATTGGATGATCGTCGGCTGAAGGTGCGTTAGCCAGCTGAAATGATAAGCATTTCAAAAGGTGCTATACATCGATGAAGACTACACCTTTTTGTATTTCTTATGGATTCTTGAAGCGAATTGTTATAATTAATATGAATATCCTATCTCACCAGAGCTTTTAGCATGAGTAAAGATCTCACCTGCTTATAAAACGCAATAAAAACTGATCTGCATCAGTGCAAACTATCGCGTTGTTAGGAAGGTTCGTTCGGTTTTTAAAAGAAATTTATTTACAAATTTATATACAAGAAAACAATTATTTTAACATACGAGTATTATATAATCTTCTCTTTTTTTAATAACTTCTTCCCACCTCCCTGGGGGCTTTTTAATCCCTCTCTCATAAAACTCGAGTGGTTTTTCTGAAAAAGGCGTTCAATTCGATTTTTCGCTTCCTCGTCGTTATGGAAATTTAAATCCTTCAAGAAATTGCTCAGACTGCGAATAGTTCAAGTAGGTGTGTATTGATTCGAAAAGTATCAGATATCACTGATCAATTTTATGTAACAAAAATATGTATTGTTCTGGCAGACATTTGGGTAGATTTAAGTGCTTAAGAAAAATGTGGACATTTTGGTTTAAGTGTTCAATTTGCCGCCTTGTTTTTGTTGGTATGCAAACCAAAACCTAATCCTTGTGTTAAATTTAGGCATTATGTTTGAAAACATGTGGTAATAAAGTAATTAACATATCGTCAGATTTATGACGGTCTACATAATTTACCGTGTCCATGATAACCATGAAAATGTGTGTATTCGTCTGGAATTTCCATATTACACTAGTCAACAAGGTTTTGGACTGGAGTAAGCAAATATCTTTCCTAAAGCAATTTGGTGGGCTGAATTCGAATCTGTAATTGGTTTTTCTCTATCACGTCAGGTTTTCGAGATACAAAAAAAATGTTTTTATTCGTTTTTTACATAAAAAAATCATTAGTTTATTTAAAAAATCAATGAATTTTCAACAACGTTTGAACGTTGTTTGTATTTTGTTGGTTCGGTTTCATGTACTAGAGTCCAGCAATACTCTTCCAGCATGCTTTTGTCTCCAAATGCTTGATAATTCCTTTCAGTTTTCATTAAATCTTGGTGAGCACGCTCCGCTTGTTTGTCGCTCACCGCACCTTGGTTTTGTGTGGAAAAAAATCTAAATGCGAATAACGAAAATGCATTTTGAATGACATTCGCACCTAATTCGTGACAATTTTTCAATAATTCAACAATAATTTGTCGGTAGTTTTCACTCTTATTGTTTCCAAGAAAACTGTTGGCGATATTTTTGAAAGATTTCCAGGCTGCATTTTATTTCTCCAATAAACATTGTGAAAAATTGTGATCATTCAATAGCTTCCTGATTTGAGGGCCAACAAATATGGCTTCTTTGATTTTAGCATATGAAATTTTAGGAACAACCGCTAACAAGTTTTTAAATGCTGCACCATCTTTGTCCAGAGCCTTGACAAAGTTCTTAAAAAAACCCAATTTTATATGCAGCGACGGAAGAAGAACGTCATTTGTATCAATTAATGGTTTATTTGAAGTGTTTTGTTTTTCTGGTGAATACTCAGTTCTTTTTGGTTACTCTGTTCTGACGTAATGATGACATGTAACGCGACTATCCCATAGACAAAGGAAACAACAATATTTTGTGAAACTTCCTCACATACCAGTCAACAAACCAATGACGTGCAACAGAATAATTTGCAGTTATTTACGATAGTCTATACTATACCTATACCTATACATATAAAGAAATTTAAAGATCTTCAATTATTATCCTGGTATTTGAGTAATGTCAAAATTTCAGTCATTGATTCGTAATTTTCCTTTGCATTAACGGCATAAGCAATTGGTATGGATGGTTTTTCATTCTCATTATGCAAAAGAAGAGCCTTTAAACTGTATTTAAAGCCATGAATAAATAATCTGCATTCAGTTTTGTCATATGGCTGGTTCATTTTTTGAAAAAAACCCCATCAACATCAGTACAATATAGAATAGAGTGTTTCTGTTCAAAATATGCAGCCAATTCCAAGCTTCTATCTCTATGATAGTTACTCTTGTCCCAACTGCAAGATGTTTACACTGCTGCATGCGTGAAGCTAGCAATTCTGAGCCTTGCTTCGTTAAATGTAAATCCCGAATTAGATCATTCAGCTCAGCTGGAGTCACTAAATCATCAGCCTGATACAAACTACCACTAATGTTTCGGACTCACTACTCGTAGCATTGGGAATTACTGGTAATGGATCGTTAGGTGGACGTTGAACTTGTTTGGAAACCGATGGGACATTCGCGTAAATAATATTTTTTTTGATAACAATCGGTTTGGTAGTTACTTGACTCTCTCCCTCCAAAGTACTTGAATTGACAAATCTTCTTGCCATTTGACCACTTGTATAAAACAGTTCTGCAACTACTGCAAAACATTGTTGGTGTCCAGGATTTGTTCAAGTTTCTGACAGCAAAACCGAAATAATGTAAATATACATATTTTAATGATTCTGATATTGCATATCCCTTTTTCCCAACCATATATTCACCACACACAAAGCAGAAATAGCTTGAATCAGTAACACAAGATCTCCCTGACATGCTTAAACGCTACTATTATGAAGATTTATAATAAATGTGAGCTTCTTTCAAATCAATAATTGTGAAATTGTAGTGTCAGTATTGACTGTTTTACAGTATAGTCAGCATGCGATAAAAAATGAACAAGATGTGACAGCCCAATTTGTATGCCAGATTCGAATTCAGCTCACCCAGATTAGTTAAAAAACCTAATTAATTTTTGCAGTCAATTTTTTCCTTAAATTTGTAGGCCAGTGTTATTTATGATACAATTTCTAGCCAAAACGAAATCAATATTAACGTAAAGCGAATGTTGTAGAAATTTGAAAAATTAAATGTACCAACGACTTGAAGACACGTTTTCATGCAGCTCACTGAATTGTGTTTGAGAAACGGTGTTTGTGCACCACATTTTCACCAAACCAATACTGAGAATATATGTATGAAAAATACCATAATCTTCTATTTCCTATAAATTCCATGACAATATATCATTGGCTTAGTAAAAATGATCTTCAATTTAAATAATAACCTTCTCCCAACATATTATTTAGGAATTATTGAACTTCATTATCTGACTCTCTTCCAAATTTCCAAGTCCAAACTACATTAAAAATTATACGAAAGAATACATCTGTTGACGAATTCATTCACCACCAACCATCACATACGATTTAGAGAATAAGAAGTAGGCAGACATAAAGTAGCACTGGTGTCACGAGGGCGGTCCCAAAACGAGCCGACATGACGTATATATGGTGAAACAGGGCAATCTAACAAAACATATGTTTTAAGTTTGAAGGCGTCACGTTGTTTTAGTATTTTTATTTGAGCCATCTAAAGTAAACGATCTCAGTGAGTTTGTAAACATGCAAAAAATTGGTCACCGTTAGGTAATTCAATATACTCGTATCCATTTGATAGGTCTAAATCCAACCAATACGAAAACCGAGCTAGATTTTACTCTGGGGGAGTCTACTCCTTCCTTTACGACTGTAAAATATTTGCCATTAGAGTTTAAACGAGGCCGTGCGAGCTGCTAAGACGAACACCGTAGTGGTCGGACCAATTAAGGTGTTCACGCCAGACACGGTTAAGAAAATCTACAAAATGTTATTGGATAATCGTCGGCTGAAAGTGCGTGAGCTAACTCAAATGATAGGTATTTCGTGCTATACATTGTATATTGACCGAAAATTTGAAGATGAGAAAACTATGCGCAAGATGGGTGCCGCGCTTGTATTGTATTTAATAGAACAAAAAGAGCGTTGTGAATATATTTTAGTAGAGTGTTTGGCTTGCTGTTGGCGATATTTCACCGCAATAAAGCTGATCTTTTGCACCGATTACTAACCATGGATGAGACATGGGTCCACCACATTACATCTGAGACAAAGGAACAGTCAAAGCAGTAGCCTGTAATGTGAGAATAGTGTCCAAAGAAGGCGAAGACGGTTCAACCTGCAGGCAAAGTCTGGCTTCTCTTTTTGGGATGTGCATGGGATTACTTTTATTGATTATCTACAGAAAGGAAAAACCTTCAACGGCGAGTATTATGCTAATTTATTGTAGAATTTAGGTGGCGAATTTATGGAAAAACCTGTATTTGGAGAAGAAGAAAGTGTTGTTTCATCAAGACAATGCTCCAGTTCACACATCCATTATTGTGATGGCCAAAATTTATGAATTAAATTTCGAATTGCTTCATCACACGCATTATTTGCCAGATTTAGCTCCCTCGGACTATTTTCTATTTCCAAACTTGAAAAAATGTCTCAATGGTAAAACATTTGCCAACTATGAAGAAGTGGAGTCTGCGGTTGATAACTATTTTAAGGGGCTTGGCAGTTCTTACTATGAACAGGGTATAAAAGCTATTGAATATCGCTGAAAAGTGTATCGAACTAAAAGGAGATTGTGTTGAGAAATAAAGAAAATTTTGCCAACTATTTTGTGTCTTTCTTTTTTTTGTTAGCTCGGCTAGTTTTGGGACCTCCCTTGTATCTCACAAATAGTCAAAATCAATCACACAATACCTAGACTGTGGTGTTTGTGCTAAAATTAGGAAATTTCAACTCTGCTGTCAATAAAATGTAATTGGTCATTTTCTAAAGGCAACATAATTTATGTTAAATAATGGAATAAAACCATGCATAATATAATATGGGGTTATCCATATTTCGGTTTCAAAAGTAAAGTTAAAGTTCTCCGAGTCCATATGCAACAGTTTTGCTTGTTGATGTAACCACTGAGTGAGAAATGAGCTTCATTGCCGAAGAAAATTTTGTTCGATTGAAAGCCCACATTTGAATCACCACTTTTGTAGTAAGTTTTACGTGTTCTTCGTTTGTTAAACGATCCATATTCGTAAATGGCAAACGTTTCACTAAATAAATGACACTTCAGATGGCAGCTATTTAACAGCTGACAGATTTGCCAGACCGGAGGTTTTGAAACTACTAAATGGATAACCTTATATTTCATTTATTTTTATTCTACTGTATAAAATTAAATTTTATTTTATAGTTTTTTTTTTATGATGATCGACCGTAAATAACCTCCATGCTCATTCATCGCCTCAATTATTGTTTAAATTGCCAACTTCAATTCAGTCAAATTTCTTGGTTTCGATTTGTACACCTTCTGCTTGGTAAAACCCCATAAAAAAAAGTCTGGTGCAGTCAGGAGGCCTTGAGGGCCAGCCGAAAGTGGAGTTTCTGGATATTAATTTATTTGGGAATCTTCATTGAAGCTCACCATAACCGATCTGGCTATGTATGCAGTTGCTCCATCTTGCTTGAACCAAATGCTGCAGAAACGGATACGTTTTCGGCGCAGTTCTGGATAACAAAAAAACTCCTTCAACATCTTTAAGCAACTGTCCCTATTGACAATTGGCAGTAGCACGATTTGCGCGCCACCCTGTATATTTTTATCCAACAGAATTGAAAAAAAAAATATTTTTTTTTTTTTTTCATTTATTTTCTTTATTGGATCTTTCTTTCGAAATTTACAATATGTATTCAAATCTTAATCCTATCTTAAACTAAAGTATCCTGCCATTGCCGGATCTTGTTTTTGGCGAGCAGATCTGTTTATCACTGGACCAAGTCTAGCGTGTCCTTTCTTTTTAGCCGTATATGACCGGGAAAATGTTGAAGGTTTTGAGCAAGTGGGTTTAAGTGGGAGGACAACTTCGATACATATGACCTGCTTAATTCTTTTATTTCCTCGGAAATATAAGGAATGTTTAAATCTTTGTGTATGTTATCATTCCTAATATACCATGGAGCACCACAAATTTGGCGCAGTATTCTTGACTGTCTTCTCTGTAGCTTATTTATGTTAGAAGCCGATGCCGTTCCCCACATCTGGATGCCGTATGTCCATATTGGCTTCAATATGGTTTTGTAGATGGTGATTTTATTTTCCAAACTGAGAGTAGACTGGGAGCCAATAAGCCAGTGGAGTTGAGCCATTTTTAATTTCAATTGTATGATTTTTGAGTCAATGTGATTTTTCCAGGTGAGACATCGGTCAAGGTGAATACCCAAATATTTGACATGGTTATGAACGGGTATGGTACTACCGTGAATAGTGAGGGCTGGGCAATTGTTTTGTCTAAGAGAGAATGTAACCTGTACACTCTTAGTGGCATTTACTTTTATCTTCCACTTTTCGAGCTAAGATTCTAATGTATGTATATGAGACTGCAGTTGTCTAGAAGCCATTAATGGGCAAGTGCTAGTGCTCATGAATGCAGTGTCATCAGCGAAAGTTGAGGTTTGAATTAGGGAATGAACAGGCATGTCAGAAGTATAGATGGTATATAGTATAGGGCCTAGTATACTGCCCTGAGGAACTCCTGCTGAAACTTTTCTTTGAGTTGAAACAGAGTCTTTCGATTTTACTACAAAAGATCGATCCTTCAGATAGCTCTCCAGGAGCTTATGGGTATTTGCCGGTAGAAAAGAGACTATTTTGTGAATAAGGCCTTCATGCCACACTTTATCAAAGGCTTGAGAGATGTCTATAAAGAGAGCTGAGCAATATTTCCGATCTTCGAATGTTTTTCTGATCTGGGTTACTATACGGTGTACTTGTTCTGTCGTTCCATGACCCTTGCGAAACCCAAACTGGTGCGTGGGTATTACGTGGTTTGCTTCAATATGTTGCACCATTTGGAGAAAGATCTTTTCAAACAGTTTAGATAAAGTAGAGAGTAAACTTATGGGTCGATAGGATGTAATTTGTGACAGTTCCTTTCCAGGTTTTGGGATCATTATTATTTCAGACAGCTTCCATGATCGAGGAAAGTATCCAATTCGAAGTATAGCATTAAATATAAATAAAACTAATTTGAGGATATTGTGGGGGAGTTCTGAGATCATTTTTGCTGTTATTTTATCGTGTCCAGGAGATTTATTAATTTTCAACGAGAGAACATTTTTCTTTAAGAGAGATAGACTTATTTTCATTCGATTTGTGACCATTGGGCTAATGATCGTTGGATTCATACTAGAGATTGTATCGATAGGAGTAAATACTTCTTCCAGATGATCAGCAAATTCTTTCACTTTTTCATCACTACTCCTTGCCCATCCTCCATCTTTCATCTGTATTGGAGACTCCTGTGTTATAGGACGCTGTAGTTGCCTTGTGGCCTTATACAGACTATAGTTAGTGTTTTGTGTGGCTCCTAGACGAGATAAGTAGCGGGCTTCGGAGATTTCTTTTTTTTCATCCAGAGTTGACGTCAGTTTTGACTTGCACTGGTCGAGACGAGCTTTGAGCAGGGAGATCTGTGATTTTGCCATCGTCTTCCCGCTTTCCTTTTCTCTTTGATAAGGGATTCAATATGACATGAGGAGTCATTTTTTTTTTTAGCGTAGACCTTGTGCGGAGTTGCCAAGTTTGCGGCAGTTGTCATTGTGGTAGTGAGGACGTTGATGGCAGACTGAATTTCATCTGGTGTTTTGAGAGAAAAGTTTTGCCACAGATGAGAGCTTATGTACATCTTGTATCTCAACCAATTTGTATGCCTGTTTGGAAAATGGTAAGAGATTTTCGGGTTCAAGGGAATGTTAAATACTGTGAGAATTGAGGGGGAGTGGTCTGATGAGAGGTCGAGGGAAGGAGTAACGATGATGCGTTCTCTTGTTATGCTCTTCATAACTGCAAATTCTATGAGATCGGGGGTTTTATTGAGATCCGTGGGCCAGTATGTTGGTTCACCTCCAGACAAAACTTTTAGGCCTGAACTCGATATAGCATTCAGCAATTGCCCGCCCCTCGGGGTGACGAGTCTAGACCCCCAGAAGGTATGTTTAGCATTGTAGTCTCCGGCTGCTATAAACTTGTCACCAAGAGTAGAGAAAAAGTGGGAGGGCAGTATATGGAAGAAACTATTATGTTTAATCCAGTTAGTGCAACTGAAGTGGCTTGTATGTGATCAGTTTTATATTCGCGTAGAGGGAAGTGCTTTACCTGGTCATTAATTATTACAGCCGTTCCTCCACAAGCTCTGCCACTAGGATGTTTTGTATCGTAGGTTGAGTATCCATTTATTCGGAAACAATTTTTTAACGAGAAATGAGTTTCAGAGACTAAGAGAATGTCAATATCTCGGGATCTCAAGAAATACTCTACTTCATTCTTATGTTGGGTGAGTCCGTTGGCATTCCAGTAACAAATTCTTATAGAGTTCATTTTCTGGTTAATAAAACTTGAATGAGCATATTCTGGTTTCGTAACATTTCTTGCATAATCCCCTGCATATTTGTCATGAAATTATTCATAGTTTTTATGAGGGATTCGATTGAGGTTTCAATATTGTTTTTCTGCGGAGGAGCTTGAGGAACCTGATTTTTCAGAGATTGTGCATATGTCATTTGAGTCGTCGTTGCTGAATTGACATTTGTGACTGATGGAACTGGATTTGGGATACACCCAAACTCTGACACTTGAAACTGAGGAGTTTCCTGCCTTCTATGAGAGAGCTTCCTCCTTAGTTCTATATACACGGGGCAACCTCTATAATTAGCTGTATGGTTTCCTCCACAGTTTCCACATTTCTTCAGACTGGGATCTGTTTTTGGTAACTTGCATTCTGAAGTTTTATGAATACTTCCGCATATCACACATACTGATGGTAATTTGCAGTAAGCTTTAGTATGTCCAAACTCCTGACAGTTTAAGCATTGAGGAGGGTCTTTGCGCGCTAGCGGTTCCTCAACTGATACTCTGCGATGAAGCAGATATCTAAGATTGTAAATTGGGTGGGGTTCATTTTTTCCTTTCATTTGGGCATAGTCAAACGCTATTTCCACCTTAAACATGGGCTGAGGAGCCTTGAACTTGTTGAGTATATTGTGAATGGATTTCACTTCGTAACCCTCATTGTCAACAGCCTCCTTTATTTCCTGTATTGGAACGTTGCTTTCAATGCCCTTGATTACAACTATTAGTCCCTTAGAGCTTTTGAGTTGGTAAGTGTAGTTATTCTTACGTTCCTGGTCAAAAAATTTGGAAACTTCACGATATTTTTCTTCTGTATATGTTTGAACTTTTGTCTCCAGCACCTTCCCCTTGCGCAGGGACACTACATGGAAACCGTCTTTTCCAACTAAATGAGATAATCTGTTTACCAGATTGTTAGAGATAGCTTCCCTTAGGAATATTGGGGGAGGTTTTTGTGCTTTCTTAGGTTGTGATTGCAAATTTTCTTCTTCTGTGGCCAAAATTGCGTAGTAATTTTGACCTCTTGGGTCAACCTGTGAGGGAGGGATGCTTCTAGAATACTTCGAGTTTGGAAGTTTTTGGATAGACTTTGGGCTCAATTTTCTTTTCAGAATGGGAAAGTAGACGTCTATCCCAGTTTGAACCGTTTCATTTTGAGGTTTTTGTTTCGGTATAGCGCCCTTCGAGGTCGATGTTGCCGGTTGAGTAGCATTCGCGAGAGTTGCCACTATATCACCGTTTGCACGAATGTTAGGTGAGATATCGGGTATACTTTTAGGCGGAATCTTAACTTGGGGCGAACTGATTGTTTGTGGAGCATGGGAATGCGAAGTACTTACGGGCATACTTTTAGGCGGCAACATATTTTGTCCACTTGCCAAACTGTCATCATTGTTTGGAGAGATGTGAGCTGAGGGGGAATTCATATTGACACTAGTTTTCGCTGTTAGGAAGGCACTGTCATCTTTTTTGTTTTGGGATGCACTTTTCTGACACTCGTTTGCATTTATTGATTTTTCATTTCTGCCGTTAAGCTTCAGACGTCTCTCTGAGTGTGAGACACTCATATAGGCACTTTTCGCCTTAAGATATGCGAAATGTAAACTATATTTTTTTCCAGATTTGTTGTGACTGTAATATTATAAATTGTATGTTATTATCACTGCACTGGGGAATTTAGATTTAGCGTCTTCTGACTGAATTTTTTTTGGGCTAAGAGTATATTTAACCTTTTTTATAATTATTTTTCTAAAGCCGATGCACAAACACGTCTGTCTGCACAGAGAGAAAAATAAATCTCAAAAAAAAAAAAAAAAAAAATATGTATATGATATCTTGTGTATCCTGTTACGCTATTACTGAGCTCACCTTAAATTGTTGATCTACCGATTAAAAGACTATTATTAATCCCACACAATATGTACACTAACCTAACAAATGCACCTATTCTAATTTTCCTCAGTGTACACTAAACTACACAGTATGTTTGTTGTTTCAAACGAACAGAGAGAATATGCTAATCCGTTTATTGCCTTTACTTAATTTAACCAAAGACAATGGATACGCATAGATAATTTATTTCGCTCTGGGAACAAAGCGGGGATGATCAGAGAGTCAAAAGTCAAGAGATAACTCCATAACGTTACATTTTTTGGCTACTATTTTTGCAGATTATAGTAAGTTGATCAATAATATATGTATGAAAACCCATCACATATGACGTTAAAAACGCTAAACTATTAAACTAGTTCCACGTTGAGAAAGAGAGAGAGAGCTTGGAAACAAGCTAGTTTCACTCCAGATAAAAACAATTAGTCTATACGTTAGCATCATTCTTATTCCTAACGACATACACTATTGCAGCAAGAGAGAAAAATTTACTCAAAAGACTTATATATAGGCTCGTCTCCTAGGCTCTCCTTTACTTTTATCCTTAATTTCAACAGTTGCTCCTCTTCTATGTAACCTTTTAAGACACGTTTTTTACAACTTCCAAAAGCATCGGTTCAAACTCTCTCTCACTCCGTTACTCTATCCCTTTTACTTACATACATACATTTAAAAAAATCATCAATTTTTCAATTTAACATTCAGAAGGAGAGTTTCCTTCAGTATTCAAACCTTAAACCCTAAAATACACTTGAATTTTACACATCCCAATTTTTTCCGACTCTCTCCTCGGCTTCGCATTGGACGCCCTTCCTGATACCTCCCATACAAAATAATAGATGTGCAAAATTTTATAATTTTGAATTGTTATGTTCGATTCAACAAAAAAAAATTGGAAAATGGTAGTACTTTGTACAGCTAGTGTAAGGATTAGCCCCTCCAGCACATCTCATAACTTTTGAAATATCTGAATTGAATAGAACTTTCTTCTGTCTAGCAAACAAAATGATTCCTAATTCACAATTGTTTATCGAAAGTCATCTGTACTTTGGTCAATGTTAGTTTTTTATATTAGTAATGACAGTGGCATGACCATTCAAATCGTCCTAAATCGACATAAATGAAAAACTCTATTTTCAACGTTTCCAGAGCGTCCGTCTATTTCCTCTTGCTGGAGCTGAAACGATCTGTATATTGCGCTGGCATAAGTAACCTCTAAAACGTCTGTTCGAAGCCTATTGGGCTAAAAAGAATGACATGCTAGCAGACCAATCACACAGAATTAATCGTATTTGCTTAAATTTTCATCTCAAACCAGTTTTTTTTCCAACTACCTTATCTAACCATAGCCAATCTGGTATCAATTCTGGTGGATTTGGCTAAAATCACTTCTTCAGTTTTTTTGTTTTTTTATTTTATTTATATATTTTTTTTTTTTTTTTTTTTGATGCAATGTTTATTTTAAGTTGTATAGCACGCCATGGTTGTCGCCTTCGCAGCGAGACTCATGTAAAACCCTCGTGGAGTCTGGACTCCCTTTTTTAATATAAGTTTTATTTCAGTTAAATTCTTGCCTCTATCGAACCAACTGGTAACTACAGGTTTCCAATTCGAATTGAATGCGTGTTGGCAACTCATAGGGCTGACGTAGCATTCAGCTTTTATATACCATCTCCGCTAATGTCAAATTCTTCGTCATGTAAACAAAAACACGATAAATTTATTTTCTAATAAGATAACTAAATATCATCAACAAATTCGAAGAACAATTTTTTTGGAGAAAACTCAGTGGCTAAAAATGAATGATGAGTTCTGCAAAGTCACGCGAAAGAAATGGATTGCCCACAAGGGATTACAGCGAAGAGTGCGCCGAACATCAGATAAAAGTTATGACAAAGATTGCCCAGAAGTAGATGTGGATAAATTCATGAAGTCTGTTGGTGGCACAAACACACCAAATATATGTGTATGGCAAAATGGTTAATAACATTTCTATTGCAGGAGGCTTGAAACCTTAAGACAACAGATGGAAGACAGTGACTACTTTGTGCTTGCCATGCAAACTTTCACAGAAGCTTTGGGCAAACTGAAAGCAGAGGAATCCACGAATGATTCCATTCCTACAATTAGACGTTTGGTTTGTTTTGGCATTGGCCCCTTTACTCGTAACTTCCAGGCTTTACATCAGTTGGCTTTTATTTTATCCGCACAAAAACAGTTGAATATTCCAGAGGCTCTATATTTTGATCCAATTTTTCGCCAAAGTGAAAAGCATCTGCTCGAAAAGCTCAATTGTCTGGTGATGACAGAAAACTGTGAAGCCAAGTATCTGGCTGACATTCACACTTTGTTCTATATGCCCCATTGCCCCAATTGTTTGACTAACAATTTACTGTGGAAAAATTGGCGACCAAAATACTTAAAAAATGTTATTCTTATTAATAACAGCTTTGAAAGTTTGTCGTGTTCTAAACCGGATCGCTTGCTTCGATTAGACTCTTCCTACATTTTAGATGCTATGCCCTATACCAAAGAATTGCCACTGGAAGATGATTACGAGGTGGCCAATGTCTTCAATGATTTGTCTATACATGTGTTTCCCGCCGCAAATTTCCCCGCTCAAGATTCTGATTTTTGGGCTGAAAAAGAAGCGCCCATTTACAACGATGTGGAGATGATATCTGCAGAAGATTTTGCCAAACTTAGTATAGAATAAGTACATTATTGGTAGTTTTTTTTTTTTTGGTGCGATGTTAATTTTAGAAGTAATTAAAAAAAGTTGTATTTTTGCACAGTTTAAAACAGTTCACATAAATGACTTAGATACGTTTCCTGTGTGTTTAAATTATGATAGCCTTCTCCAAGACGTGCATAAACAGCAGCAAAGTGTTTGGTAGATGTTTTCGTTTCGGTTTGTGCTAGAAGTGTGATAATTTTAATAACACTTATAACTCAGGATGAAAAGCAACTTACCACCAAATACATTATATCTAAGACTACAAGCACTTTATTTAATATTTATATCGAGCGACAGAGTGCTCTGTCACAGCACTTTTTAATGGTAAAAGTAATATCAGAGAAAATGTACGAAAATTACCTTTGACGAAGAAATCGTAAGAGACGGGTAGAAAAAAATTACAAAAGGGATAGTAGACGTGTTAATCCTCCGTCCTCTAGTACCTCCCATACTAAGTGCTCCATTTGTCAAGTCTAAATTTCGACAGTAACTTAGAATTGGTTTATTAGCTTCGTCTATGACTGGCCCAATCGCAATATTTTATTTCAGTCAATATAAATGAAGATAGTGGGAAACTTTGTCAACTTTTTAAACACAACTACGTTATATTTATTACAATTTTTTGTATGTATATAAGAAAACGGCAATTGTTTTTCGATTATTATGTATACATTTTGCATCCCCTACCTTATTGGCAGTTATTTGCCCACTTTTTCTATATCCTAAAGTTATTCATAAGGAAATTCAGGTTACCTAGTCGTGGTCGGTAAATTTCTTCGAGTAAAGCACATCTTATGCCGCTACTATTCTATTGCCTTCCATACAAACGACCGATCTGACTCAAACGTTTTTATTTATTTAATTTCTTTATTTGTAATTCATTATGTAATACAAATATATGTATATATATAGTATTAATTCAAACTTACTATTTTTAGTTTCATATCTTTCAAGTAGTTATACGAAAAGCAGTCAAATTTTGCAAATTTGGATAACAAATACAAATGAATCATATACACATACGGTCGAAAAAATAAGTAAATCTGCTTATTTTTGCTTTATGTTTAATTTTAAGTACTTTAACGGAAAGTAAACATTGCAATTCTTTTTTATTTATATAACTTTAATATGGAGAAACGTAAAAACAAAGCTGCATTCCTTGTTTTCATTGGGAGTTAGTTTTATTCGGATGTGATTTCAATACTTGGTCAAAATAACAAATACATTGCTCAATTCTTTAATATTGCCGCGGTCTGCTGTAGTCTTTTTGGAAAGGCTAGTTATTTTACTGTTGTTTGTTTTATTCATAACAAAATATACAGTAAAACAAATTAGCCATGGGTTGAAAAAGTCATTGTTCTCCGAAGGAGAGAAAAATTTTTTCAAGACTAAGAGAAAGTGGCCAAAGTCTTCGTTCTATAGTAGAAACTAGACTCGACTAGAATCGGTTGCCATTTTTTGTACAAAATGCTTTAAAGCCTAAAAAACCCGGCGAATCTCGCGGGAGACCAGAAAAAAACTTAAAAAACAACAGATCTCCGTATTGTAACACTTGCAAAGAAGGACCCGTTTGTGTCTTCAAGAGCGATTTCAGCAGAAATTGGAAATGTGATTTCATCACGAACGGTTCGTTGTAGACTACAAGAACCACATTTACCAGGACGGATAGCCAGAAGAGTTTCTTTGCTTAGACAAAATAATTTAATGGCTAAATTGTCGTTTACAAGAAGTCATTCCAATTGGTTCGAAGGAGACGGTGAAAAAACTGGCGAAACATTTTATGGAGCGATGAAACAAAAATTAATGTATTTGGAAACAACTGTGCCCGGAATGTTCGACGCCCTAAGGGTAAGGAATTCTACAAAGATATCTTGGAAAATACGATGTTAAATTATGCTGTGGAAAGTATGCCTCTACTTCTACTTCTAAGTTGGTAAAGGATTGGTTCCAAGATAATAATGTTGCCTTTCTAGACTGGCCAAGTCAATCTCCGGACTTAAATCCAATCGAAAATCTTTTGGGAGAGTTGAAACAAAGAATTGGAAAGGAGGTTCTTAAAAATAAGGACCAGTTATGGAATTTTGTTCAAAAAACTTGGTATGAAATACCAGTAAAAACCTGCAGGAAGCTGCCAGCATACCAAAAAGAGTCAACAAAATACTCAGAAGATGTACTCAGGAATTTATTGCTGTGTAATACGCATTTTTGGCATTAAAGGCTTAGTATTACTGTTTTTTTTACAATCCTTTAAAAACAAAATATAGGGTGTACTTATTATTTTGACCATATGTGTATTCTGCGATTCAAAACTTTAAATTAGTTTGCTTAAGTAAGGTCTGAGAAAGAAAATAGACATCATTGTCCCGCCATTTCTGGTACATTCCATTCATATTAGCCGACAAAAAAGCCACTCCCTTTCTGGTAGCTCTGATAAAAATGACCAATTCAGCTTACATATTCTTAGGTTCATTTCGTTCCAACACTTGCGGACATCATATTTTTGGTGATGTAAGTTTGCCAAACCCCTTCTGGTACCTCCCATACAAATTGACTGATTTATGGAATTTTAATTTTTCCTCTGTAATCCAAAATTCGTAGACTGCAGTTACTTAAATTTTTGTCAAACGTATTTCTTTGTAAGGCAATGGTAAATTTTTAAAAGATCGACCGGATAACTGCGTCATTTCTGACGTCTCAAACTCAAATTACTTTATTTGACCTACATATATATTCCTAGATTTAGGTGTCCCATTCAATGGCATTAAATTCGGTAAAGCAAGCATCAGGCATTTGGTAAACTTAGTTCTACGAATGGACGAAAATAAATCGATCAATTTAATAAAAAACGGGGATCTCTCTATATTATAATTACTAAATGGAACATTTCAGAAAGTTAAAAAGTTGTTGCTTTTATTGTGTTTTAAATTGATATCCGAATTTTATTTATTTATTTATTTATTTCTGGTTTGTAATTTAAAGCCTTCCGGCCAATTATAAATAAATTACAATATGCAACAATTCATCATAATAAAAATTAAATATAAAATTTATGAAAATATAATATGACATATAATAATATAATATAACATTATGATCGTTGAAGACAAAAAAACAGTATGGAAAAAAAGACTAATTCAAAAGTTAGAAGTTAATCGGAATATAATCTTGAAATATAAGATAATCGGTATGTAATAAAGGCTGCCCACAGTTTAATTGAAAACAAAATTTTACAGTAAAGTCTGAAAGTGTTGTAGAATGTGCCTTTTGTAAGAATCAGGAAATAATTTAAAACTTTTTAAATGGCTTGGTAGTAAATTGTAAATTCGAGCTACTCTTACTACAAAAGCACGACTCATGAGTGTGGTTATTTTAGGAATAAGAAGCTGCTTATTACGAGTGGAATGTGAAAAATTAAATGAATTAAAAAGAAATTGAGGACTACACAATCGAACAACTTTATAAAATAACAGCAAAGACCTAAAATCTACATAAATTTTAAAACTACAACCCAAGAAACGCTTAACATACGGTGTTATATGAACATGACGCCTCAGTGAGTATAAATATCTCATAACTCTATTAAACGCCATCTGAACTTTCCTCATATTTTGTTTATTAGTGCCACTATATAACTCTAAACAATATAGAATACTAGGCATGATATAAGCATGAACCAATTTCTCCTTAATCGATCTGGGCAACACTAAGTCGGTATTATAAAAACTTCGCAGTGAATAATTTAAACGTCGGACTACATTATCCACATGATAGTTAAAACTTAGTTTGTTGTCTAAAACTACTCCCAAACAATGTACACTGTGGACCACTTCAATACGTGTGCCACGATAAGATAAATTCAGGTTTAAATCACGATTAGAAAAAAGCATAGCTTTAGTTTTTGGAATGTTAATTGAAAGTTTATTTTCCGTCATCCATGAGCAGATCAAATTTAACGCATAATTAATATTACTTTGCAAGACATAATCAAACTGATATTCTCCCTTAAAGAGCAATTGTACATCATCTGCAAATGAATAGGGAATACATGTATCATCGAGGATACTAAACAGGTCATTTAAGTACAAAATAAAAAGTATTGGGCCAAGTACCGAGCCTTGAGGAACACCGCTTTGGACAGGTAAAACAGAACACAACGAATCATTGACAACAACATATTGACTCCTACCGTATAGGTATGATGAAATCAATTGACAGGTATTAACGTCGAAATTATAATTGGTGTATAACTTATTTAACAAGACACCATAATTAACACGATCAAATGCCTTTTCTAAATCCAAGGATAATAACACACAAACTTTTTGACCATATACTTCTTTCCTTATGGTATCTGTAAGACCAATAAGTAGTCCAGTGGTATTCCTATAATTTCGAAATCCACATTGACAGTCGTTCAGCAACGACTCACTTTCAATGAATCGCAATAACTGACACTTTAGTATGTGCTCCAAAATTTTTGACAATATGGGAACTAATGAAATTGGTCTCAAATTTTCGAAATCACTGGAATCATTTTTCTTTTTAATTGGGATTACCTTAGTTAACTTCCACTGAACTGGAAAAGAAGATGTCATTATGATCGTGTTGAATAAGTGCAAAATATGGCATGAAATTAGTGGAAAAATTATTTTCAAAAATTTCAATGACAGACCATCTGCCCCTGGAGCATTAGACTTAATAGAAGAATACGCAGACCACAATTCATCGAAGGTAACACACTGAAAGGAGAATCCATCATTCACCGATTGCGGTATGGGATACGTAGTTACGTTCAGTTGGTTGCCAACAAAATGCGTGTTAAGTTGCTCAACGTCAATATTGTCAAAATTACCTTGATTGCAAGTATCACCTATCAAGCCATTCTCACTAATGCGATTCCACAGTGTTTTAACAGAGACAGTGTTTTCGAAAAGTGCAGCATGCGCCTCAATTTTCAGTTTTCTACTGATACTTTTACAACGATTTCTGGCCCTGCAATAAATTTTCCAGTTAACATCATTGGCATCATTTTGAACGGAGGTAAAGAATTTGTGGCGATGAGTACCATTTATCATGCGACGTACATATATTTTTCTTTTTAAGTGGTATAACAGAATGGACAAAGGACAAACCAGCCATAAGTATATTTAACTGACAATCAACATCACTTGTAGCATACATATCTGAAAAATCAAATAAGGGGGTAGAGCTACTCAGCACTTCTGGACTTACTGACTTATAATCATAAAACTCAAAAACATTTTTATCTTTACGTTGAACTTTAACATTTAAAGAAACAAAAATAAAGGCGTGCTTTGAAATAATAGGACAATAAAACTAATCCGAAAATTGCACGTTGGCAGGGTGAGACATTAAGAAAAAATCAATCAAGGAAGATGATTGATGAACTACATCAAAGTGTGTTGGCATGATGTTATGATGAGCAAAAATGTTCATCCTAGCACATGTCTCCCTCACCTGACTAGAATGTCTCATATCAAATAAATTCTTATTGAAGTCACCCATAATACAAATGTCAGCATATCTTTCTATTACATCGGATATATCATTCTCAAAAGAGTTAAAATCTCCATGAGGTAAATATACTACACCAAACAATAATTTACGACCACCTGACAACACCAATAAACAAGCTCTCAACTACGCCATAATTACTACTTTTATATACCACTCTATACCTTAAATTGTTCGAAATATACATAGCTACACCACCGCCTCTCTGAATCGGTCAATCATTTCTGCAGCACGAATAGCCCGAAACTCTTATACAATTCGAGGATGTAGATGGTTTGAGCCACGTCTCACTGACTCCTACAATATCCAAGCCACTGTTTTCTAATACATTTCTCATTTCTGATAATTTTATAGAATTTGGAGTAAGATGAAAACTTTGGCAATTAAAATGCGCAACACTCAGTTTGTCAGAATTTTGTGGAATTTACCCGATCGGATTTTTCAGTTTGCTGTTTATAGATCTTTTGCAGTGGACTTCAATTTGAACACTTTTCTGCCTACAAAAGTTCGATAAAACAATGGGCTTAAATTGAATTACTTATTATAATTGTAATATAATGTAATTATTATAACTGACTATGCTTAGTATAAGCGATAGTCATGTGTGTGGCCCCGAATTAGTGACAAAATTAAATTACATATCTTCCTCTGAGTGGCGTCATCAGCAAGTGTTTACGACACTTCGAATACTCAAATGTTTACTCCCTTTCTAATTGAAGTTAGAACATATAATTAAAAATGGGAATTTTCACTTAATGTCGAGGAAATATCATTCGGAATTGAAAATGTATTTATTATTTATTCATTAAATAATAAAGGAAATCTAATATATGAATGTGGCAATTTATATTAATATTTAGAAAAGATGAAATCAAATCAAAAATTTACTTTTAATATTAAAAAAACTGAAAATAGGAAGCTTCTTCTAAAATTGGGATTTCAAGTTCAAAAAAGATTTTCCAATTTATATTGAAAAAATACCAATTGAAATTTAACAATCCCATTTGATAGTGAGAAAAAATCGCGTTCACTGAGAAAGAAAATATAGATTAGGAATTTTATATTTAAAAATGAAAAAGTTGGCAACGTGCGTTATATTTTTTTGAACTAATTTCTTCTAATTCCGTATTTCAATTGTAATTTCCTCAAATCAAATGGAAAATCTACACGCTCGTCCATAAGGATGGAGTTATGTGGCATTTGATGGGAAAACAAGTGCAACGTCTCGAAGAGGACTGGTTAAACCCAGCTATCCTAAGAAAAAATTGTATCGCTATTCTATTTTAACCTAAACTTAAACAATATATAACTCATAGTATGTTTCTATCAATGTGCCGCCAAAAAGTGTTGTTTGACGATTAATGAAATAATAAACAAATTAAATTATAAATAAGGAATAAATAATGAAATAAAATAAATTGTCAGATTTTCCAGTAAAATATTGGTTTCAATTAAGGGGTACCGGTGGTCTAGAGATTGAAAATTTAGGGTATTTTCAGAAATTTTGTTTTGCAATAAAAAAAATTAAAAATGATATTTAAAATTTTCAGGCTTTTCAACTTCTTTTACATGCACAAATTAAAATTGTTTTTTTTTTTTGAATATAATAATATTAAAGATGGCGCTGATGTTGGCTCTCCTGAAAAATTGAACCTGGACGGTGTTGTCCATTTTGGCTCTTCTATTTATCTGAAATACAAAAACCAAAAAAAAATATTAATCAGTATGACAGTAGCTATGTCCCGTACTAAAATGAAAAAAAGATTGAGAAAATGGCGCGGTTTTGAATTTGACACTCTAAAAATCGGGGGGTTTTTCAGTTTTTAAGTAAAAAAAAAAATACGAAATAATTGAAATAATAATATGATTCTAGCACGGCCGATAGCCCTTGATGACGATTCGGTTGAATAGTTTGTTTTTTGACAACACCAATCCGAAAAAGTAATTTTGAGATAATTGAGTTTAAAGTTTTGAGAGTGGATATTTTCAAAAATTTCAGAAATTTTCAATACTTACAGTTAATCAGCGTTTCCAGCCCCATACAGGACTCCTTCTGTTTCTTCGTACTCCAATGATTCTTCATGCCTCTGATTTTTTCGCTCTGTTTGAGCTTCTTTTGAGTCATCAGTACTTCGACAGTTGGCTGTATATACTCGACGCGCGTGCGAGTCTCTCCGCTTGTGGTCCGATGGTGACACCCATGACTTCCATAATTTTCAAAACTGCGGCGAATCCTTCATTAAATGTGCATACAGAAATATAAGTGGCAATATGATGGTTTGGCGCTAGCTGCCAGACACAAGAATTGATTATTGTTCTGGTTATTATTACCAACCAATACAACTTTCAAATAAATCATCTGCTGTTAATTCGTCGTAGATGGGTTTCAATATTTCTTGTATAGGATTGTCATCTGTTGAACTTTTATGATAATACGCTGCCCATATTTCATTTTTCATCCCTTCAATAGGTTCTGAACTTCGTCTAATTGCTAGTCTATAATAAGTAATTTGTTTGTCAATTGTTTCCACTTCGGAGCTTTATCCGTTTATCAGAACAATTCGACCATTGATATCGCCGCGTGATGCATCTGACTCTACCTGCTAAAACAGCTGTAGAGTCGAAAGTACTGGGAATATCGTTCTAAAAATGTAACAGTATATTCTTAAAAGCCTATACTTTCGAAAATTCTAGACCACCAGGACTTCTTAAAATATGAGCAGCCGTCATTACATACTGATTGTCTTTTATTTCTAGATTATATACCGATTAACTCCTAAATTTGTCTTTCTTCATATTTGTTCGCTTTAATAGTCATATCATATTTCATATAGTCAATAGTCAATCATATTCAATTTTTATAAATTTCGTGTTTAATTTTTATTAAGCTTTTTTTTAAATGTATATTATTGAGCAGATTAAATGTAATATATGAATTGTTGCATATAGTAATTAGCATATGATTGACCGAATCGCTTTAAATTATAAGCCAAATAAATTGTTTTTAGAGCTTTCTAAAATAATTCTGGTACATCCATTTTTGCGGTTTGATGGCTAGTGGACATTATAACTCATGTAAACAAAAGCAAACCAAGATGTACCACGACCCCTTCCACTCATACCTTTGCACCAACATAAAGTGATGTAGAGTGAGTTTATCTGCAAGATAGTTCACGTAAAGATATTGGTATTTTACCTAACTTGAAGTATACATTTTAACTTTCTGTTCTTTCCATATTTAACGATAATTTCACGATATTAAAAGGAACTTCACATTTTTATCTGATATTTTCGTAACTTTTAAGCAAAACTTTTCGGTTGTTATTTTTTAACATTGAACAAAATTTCTCATTCGTAAAATTATTTTGAAAGGTCTAAATTTGAGTTGGAAAAACTGTTGTAGTAACCACTCAAGTCATTGTTAAACAGTAGGTAGGCGCATAACGAATCTTTCTAATTATTTCCCAAACCTAGAACTCAACACTTGGTTTACATCCATTTTTGTTTCAGTTGCCGGAATTTGAAAAATTCAGTTTGAAAGGCCATAAACTGAAAATAGGAAGAAAAAAAAAGAAAGTAACAAAAGAATAAACTGTGGGGAAACAAAATGTCTGATTTATAAAAGTCTGTAGAAAGTTTAGTAATCAGATTTTCATGCTTCAAACATTCAATCAATTATTATGAATAAGGTTCAAAGAAACAAATTACAGTTCAACTTCTATAAGTTAAAATCTTCTTTAAGTCGAAGCAAATCTAGTGTCAAGAGCGCTTATGTGGTGAATTTCCTTTAGTTTTGTTTCCATAACTCGAACTTCCATAACTTGAATTTCTCCATAACTTAAATAAAAATGATGGCACAAGCTTCTGTATGTCGAATTTTTCTCGAAGAGGATGACATACCTTTAATGTTCTTAAGCAATCCTAATGAAGATCTCAACTTTGTGGAAGCGAACTATGAAGCCTGGCTAAGTTTGAATCATATAACTTCCAATGGGACTCTTCTTGATTACATTGAAGTTGATGATGATGTTGTTATATCAAGTTATCCTACAGATGACGATATAGTCCAACAGTGCTCTAACCATTTAATAACTCATACTGAAAGCTTATCAGATAGTGATAAAGAGGGTTCAGTGGAAGAAGTTATTAGAAAACCATCCAGAAAAATTGTGGAGGGTTCCTCAAACAATTTATACTTGTATTTACGAACAAATGAAAATACAAACGATGAGCACTATAAAGCGCTAAATAAAATAGAGTTACTACATACTCACGACAAAAAAGAACCCATTCTGCAAAAAATAACAACATATTTTAAATAAATATATCTGTGTATGTATGTATGTCTAAAATAAAACTGATTGAATTTTAATGCAGGGCGTGTGTTTTCTTAAGACTAAAAATTAACAAATGTACAGTATATGTATGCAATTCCATAACTCGAAATCTCCTCGAATTCTCCATAAGTCGGATTTTATTTTAGGATAATGGTGATTCGAGTTAAAGAAATTCAACTGTATCTTTATATAACGATTTTCAAAACCTTTGCGTGAGAATTTAAAAAAAAAATTGTATTGTCCCAAAGATGTTTGCATCTGAATTATTTTCTCATCCTAGATGACGTTTTAGTTCCAAAAATTTAGTTCTGAATAAATTCGCCATCAATATATACGTATACTTCAACTTATTGGTGGCAATTTTTGCATGAATCCGATTTAGTTCAAATTTCTGCAAATATATTCTAGTAGAAGGTTGTCCAAATCGTTTTCCTATTTTAGGGGCATCTTGTACGCTAAGTTACCGCTACATTTAAACAGAAGGAATTGTACTATTTGGTATTTCTTTATTCTTCTTCGCTTAGTTAAAAGTTATCTTAAAACATACTAAAATTTTTTATTATTTTTTTTATATATGTAAAAACAAGTCAAATTATACACCCAATATAAATTGGTCTGCTTCCATATCACATTGCGTTTTTTCTTCTTCATTAGCATTTGCTTTGTGCCCGTGCGCTTTTTTCTTTGCCCGACGTTTTGTCTTGCGCGCCCTCTGACACCTCTTTTTATCTGCTAATCGTTTTTTATTTTTCATTTTCTCCAAAATCCAATCCTTATCATTGAGAAGCTTAAAAGGCTTTTCTTCCTTTGCGTTTCCAGAACGTTTTTTCAAATAATTCGATGGCTTAAAGGCGCAAGGTAAAATTTGATGAACATCATGCAGACGACTGCATAAATCATTGGCAATGGGTAAATAATTGGGACCAGCCATAAATATCAACTCCGAAGGCTCTCTTTGCAGCAACTGATGGAGGCGTACGGTGCTTTGGGTAATTTCCTGTGAAGGCTTACACAACATAAGTTTGTCTTTGAACTTGGGATTGTAACGCAGCATATAGTGGCCACTGGGCATAGAGGTGAGCAAGGTAAGGAACTCATAGAGATTACTTAATAGTTGAGGCATTGAAATGTGATAAATGGTCTTTAGTTGTTCTTCTAATTTTGGCAAATCTTGCCTTTCCACCAAAAGTGTCGCATAGTTATTAACATCCAGACGATAACAGGTAGTTCCAGCAGCCTTTTGCAGCTTTAGCCGAAACCATTCGTGTAAAAGCTCATATTTTGTCGTTAACTCACAACCAAATGCGGGTTTATATTCCATTTTTAGGCTATAAGGACCCAGAAATTGCGGTACAGTGTTCGATGTTGTGTAAATGTGTTTTATCATATCCTTCCCAGAAGCTTTCAGCTGCCATTTAGTTAAGGTAGTGGAAAATTTACACTTTTTGTCAGGCGTCATGGTGCAGGTACTCATGAAGTCTTCAAATGACTTTACAGGGAAATTTGTTAATTCCGGTTGTGGGTATGACTTGAATTCCGGCACATTTTCTTCTTCTTCGTTGGTGGGCAAGGATAGCATGGTGACAGAAGCTTGTTCCACTATCTGTTTGTAAGCATGCCAGCCCATTTGGCAGGAAGGCAGAGGTTTGTCCGCTATTATAATTTTTTCCTCATTGTTTTCGGCAGCTTCATGTTCTTTAATTTCGACTAACATTTCAGTCGCCACATCACAATAATCTCCAGCCATTAAAAGAAACAGAAGAGATTCTAATGGTATAAAATAATTGGGTATTTCTAAATCTTCATGTTCCATTAACTTAAGGAACTCGATTTTCATGTCCTCCTCCAAAGTTTCTTGCAGGTCTTCTGAATTCATATAATCTTCCACATAAGCCTCCAGGCGACTTGAAAATTGTTTGAATTGTAGTGGTTCTTTGCTTGCCCAACTTAAACGACGGCCCTTTTCGGCCACAACGTCTACATCAGCTATGTCCGCACATTGTTTTTTCAATACCTCCTTACACACTCTCACATGAGGCAAACCCAAATGAGTATTATATGTCTCGTCCGGGTATTTGCTAAGTAGAACTTTAGCCTTCCTCGCATACCATTTCTTGTACTGATTCCCTAACAGACGAGTAGGATTATAAATTTGCTCCTTATTTGTTTCACAGAATTCAAAAACAAAATTGTGAAACTCCTTTGCTTCTTTTGAATGGGTGGCTTCCGATTTTTTCCAATCGAGATAATCCTCCTCTGCTATTTCTGACGCTTCCTGTCGAGCTTTCAAAATTCTTAGCCCCAGCTGATGTTGGACTTTGAGCAAAGATGACCACTTTGGAGAACAAAAGAGTGCAGGTGTAATTTCTTCCGAATGGTCATAAATATATTGCGTGACTCTGTGCTGATTGCGTGGATCTTTCAGGACGAAAGTCTCAAATCCCCTTTTGTCGGCCTTCTGTTCGGGTTGCATAAAATAGCTGTCGATTTCATTTAAGGCAAGAAAAACATGATCTTGATCATCCTCCAAAGACTTGTTAAAGTAGGACCAGTGGGGCTGATTGCGGAAAATGGCATTCATTTTGGGGAAACCTTGGTGATTGCCTTCCATTTTAAGAGCAAATCATGTATCCTTTTCCGCAAATGTTTGATGTTAAAAACATGTATGTTTACAAATAAATAAATGTGTTAATAAAACGTTCTCACAAAGAAAAACATAGCGCTTTACTATAATTTTTTTTAAACCAAAATTTTAAACAATTCGATATTATATGTTGTCCAATATTTTTTGCAATATCGCGCTGCTAACTTATTCACCAATCAGAGATGATAGTAGTGTTTCAGTATGCATTATTTTCCACCAGAAGCAGTGTTGTTAAACCTGGTGATTTTTCACCAAAGGGTGGCGATGAAAATTATAAAATCACGGTTGGCGATTTGCCTTTTAATTACTTGGCGATGTTTTTGGCTACGTTTTCAAGACTGCATGACGATTTTGCGAAAAAAATTGCATACATGTTCTTCTTATTGATATATTCTCTGTCGCACTGGAATTTAGTAGGCGTGAACCGAGCTTAGTACGATGTCTTTTGTCTTGTTTTACACTTTTCTAAAAAGTACGACCTGGCAGTATTATTAAATATATTATTGGTATCACGTGCGTAGTAGTTGCAAAATACTTCGAAACATAAAAAGAAAAATAAAAGTAAATGTAATTTGTGAAGGATGTCAAAAACAAACGTTTTCAAATCAACAAAGTAAATGATAATATTAAAACAAGCTTTATGGTCAACGAAATCAAATAAGTATCGGCGGTTAGAAATGAATAGTTGCCAGAAGATAGAGTGAGGACAATGTCTTGTGCGAAAGGCACATCTTTTCCAATTCACCTAAATGATTTCTCTTAGCTGCTGTTTCATGTCCGATTTAGACTGTCTTAAAGCAACTCTATATTACCAATCGACAAGGAATGATTGAAATGAATCGTAGCGCCTTGCGTCCTAACTGGCATTGGATTGTTAAAAGTTGCAAAAATATTTTACTTCATTATGTTTATGACTCATAGACTCATATTATTTTTTACCAAGAAAATGTTAAGTTGTCTTATTTAATGAAATTGTTAAAAACAATGTTAGTAAAGAACTAAGTAAATCAATGTTACAAAACCATATTCGTAAGGATATGATAAAAAAACTAAAATAATAGTTTACCCGATCTATATAGCAACTCTTTGTTGCATGAAAAATTAGCTGTTAAACGAGACAAAACTGAATAACATGCAAAATTACTTAATTTTAATGGCAGTTTAAACAAGCCATTCATATTTTGGCGATATTTTTGACATTTTGGCAATATGCGATGATGCATTTGGCAGCGAAGCTATAAAAAAGCTGACAACACTGACTAGAGGTGCTACTTTTGATTGTTTTACCGTTCAGTATTCCCATATTCTAAAACCGAACTGAAGAAAGTTCGTAATTACATACTTAAATATAGTCGTAAACTATTTCGAGATAATCAAATTAACATTAGTTGTTTTTTCCACTATGTTATGGTACAATAGGGACTGAAAAGTGTTCTCCTTAAAAAATTTATACAGCACATTAGAATGACGATAGAAATAGTAAAAAAAAAGTCATCAATGTTATAAGTGATATCTTCATTGAAGGGGTTCAGATGAGCTTCAAATTTTTGGTAAAATTTGTGTGATTCTTGCAATACAAATTTCAGAAAACCTGAAAATTGTGATAAAACGAAGATTTCAGCTCCTCCCTTTTCAGTACAACAATGGAAAATTATTCACAGTAACAAATGTAAACAAGCAGAGAGAAAACAAAACAAAACAAAATTAACAAAATTAAGAGAAACAACAAAAGGTGTGTCATACACAAGTTGAAAGACCTTTGACAGGACCTTTCTGTGAGTACCATTACATATAACGTTAGAAACGCTAAACTATTAATGTTGTGGGAGTGAGGACAAGAGAGAGGACAAAATTACGCCCTTCAATGGACGTTGGAAGCAAGTGAAATTCACTTCAATACGAAACATATCTATGCGTATATTCTGTCTATGTGGATGACTTTAGATGCATCAACAAGTAAAACATAGCCGTAGTGTTTTGAAATGTACTTTATAGTACAGACCGTACCAACACTGCACAAAAAAAGTACCAATAATACAACATTTCGCCACACTGGTGATGTGTATGTCAAAATCATATGTTTTCAAATTTCTTTTCGAGAGTTTGGTGTTTGTGCCGGAAGGTGAAGGCGTCTTTCACTGAAGTAAAATTGTTCTAAATAGTGAACTAAGAAGTTGTGTAGTGGAATAAAATTGTCTTAATACAAGTTGTAGTTTCTATAAAAATTAAAAAACAAAAAAATGACTGATGGTTTGTTGTCAAGTCTATTACGTTTGCGTAACATTAACTTCCTTGTTTTTTTTCAGAGGAAATTATCAAAAAACGTTTGTTGATCGATGGCGATGGCACGGGAGATGACCGGCGTCTTAACATGTTGCTGAAGCAATTTCTCAAATGGATGTATTCTAAAAATGAGTCTCCGGAGAATAAGTGAGTAGATTTGAAATGCATTTCATAAATTGGGATACTGGTGCGTTGCATTATGCTGGGGTTAATGGGCATGAAAGAACCACTATGGCAAGAATTCAACATAACGTTGTCTTCATAAACAAGGAGTAAAGCATCTGATTACCAAATATGAATTTACAGAAATATTACTGAAATTTTTGAATATGAGGTGGTCAATGTGTTATTGGTATTTTCCAAGTATACTTGAGAAAACTTTACGCATCTATTTTTGGTTCGCAGCTAAATGAAGCTGGTTAACGTCTTTTGAAACAAGGTGAAGGGAATTACAACATTACATACATATAACATAAATATTTGCTACGTTATATTCTTGATTCCTTTACATCGACAGCATTTGAATATATCTGGTGGGTTATCCATTTCTTTGTTTAATGAAGCTGGTGCAATGAAAAAGAGCTAACAAGTGGTATTGTAGTAGTATAGAAATATTCGCAAGTTATCTACAGTTTTTGACTACAGTGGAGTGCAGAAATCCATTGTGCAGATTTCATATCAATATATGAAAAACTCTTGTTACATCTCGCATATAATTGGGACTTACATGATTTCAAAATTATTCAAATATATCTAACTTCCAATTGGCGTAAAATGGTTATGCAGTTTCGTGCATAAAATGGGATAGGTGCTAATAACATTTTTGATATTTTGAAACAACAAAAACACAATTTATTTTTGAGCCGCCATGGGTAAAATGGTTACATTACTTTTTCTCGTCTTTTTCTGCAATTGATTTTCCCAATACTAGAATATGATATGTTCTTTATAGGCTGAACGTAACCGGACACCTATTTGTAGATTTCTTTCCAATTTAATACTCTTTTTTTTTCGCTAAGTACTTATAAGGTGTACTAAAAGGAAATCCATTACTTACCAAGTCTATATGGCATGATTAGAAAGAACGAAATCATTCACCATAGACAGGAGCGTTTTGTTCGATAACTTGTTGCCATTTTAAACGTAATTCCATTATGCCTCTCTCATAAGAACCCTCGTCGTCCCTATTGATTTCCGCATGTGACATTTTCACCACTAAATCGTTCACAGGTGGTAATCACTTGGAGGTAATCACTCGGTGCCAAGTTTGTAGCACAAGGTTTATGCATAAGAATCTTCCTGCCGAATTCTGGCGAGCCACCATCGATGTATGCGACCTGGTATTGTTCTTATAGAGGGCAATTTCTCCCCTATTGGCCGCTTTTGGGTGATTGCTTTCTTCAGACGATCCAATTATTGACAGTGCAGATCCGATGATAATAGATGATTCCCTACTAATGCCACCCTGCACACAGCAAAATCTCCATTAATTCTGGCTTGGCCAACGTTTGCGCTGGCTCATCGCAATTCGACCACTACCATTTTCACTCGACGTTGTCATATCTGATCCAGTTTTTATCATCATGAACTTCTGTTTCGTAAACGTGTCGATATTGTTGCGATTCAGCAGCGATTCACACGTAGAAATTCGGTCCAGATGTTTTTTTTGCGTTAACTGTTTTGGCATCCTTACATCGACGTTTTTTTTTGTCCAGCCTTATTCAATTAGTTTCTAACGGCTTTTTTAGTCTGGGCAATTGAAATGAGACTTACTTGACGGCTGGAATTGAATTGAATTTCATTATTTCCAGAGCGCGGTGAATCTTTGACATCAAAATTAAAGGAACGGAATTGACGAAACCAAAATTGTTCATGATTGTCTGTTACAGTGTCAGGAAGTCAGACACGATTTACATTTTTAGCGTTTTCGGCTTTATCGAGGAAGAACTGAAATACGTCTTATTTTAATTTCGATGGTGTCCATTTTCGGCACACGCTTATACAATACAGAATTAAGCAACCAAAAAACTGGCTTACAAATTACAAATTTTGATAATAATAATATACGTATATAAGAGAAAGTGAATTCAGTTGTCTCAAAGCCATCATAAATTTTTAAGAGAATTTACTATTCATTAACACAATAGGGGAACAATTCACATAATGGGCGAACAATTTTATTAACAATTTTAATAAAATATTTTGATTTTGACATAAATCGATCAATTTAGCCAGGTAGGTGGTTTATTTGACGGTTTCAACTCGTTTCTCCTTTTACTTAAGAGAGTTTGTTGTTCGTTCCCTGTTTTTTGTGTTATCTGTTTGGGTCTTCTGTACAAGTTTTGTATTTTGGGAACAAAGATATAAAATACTATTCTTCTTTTGTGATATCCGAAAAACTCTCGCTCACAAATGGAAAATAATGAAATTTACATGCATATTTCAAACTAAAATAGAAACACTAATTTGGAATGCAGTGTTAAATCTATTGTTTTTGCCGAACCTGCACGGAACTTGCTAACCAAGGCGATATTTTTTGTAGGATGTGTGAGACTCTAGTAATTGGTTTTCGCAGGCCTTCAATAAGGAATTAATTTTTCTTATTGGTATTACCATTTTCTAATAGTACGCCATTTGGAAATCTTGGCAATAAAGTGGAATGTGTGGAAAACTAGTCATCCATCAACGAACCAGATTGAACGACTGTCGAGAGCTAGTAAGACGAAATGAAATTAGTTTCGAGTAAGCTCTTGTCAAAATAAACACAAGTTTTTCTGTTGGGATGATTAAAATGCTGACGCTGCTTGATAAAATGACTACCTGGAATTTCTGCTTTGCTTAATCCCTCAATTTAATGCGACACGCAAAACATTTCAGCTCGCTACACAAAAAAAAAAACAAATATTTCTTAATATTTTATTCAAATTCCTTCATCTTTATCCAGCCAAATAATCTATGATCGCCTAATGGCACAACTGGCCCAGTGTCAATTTGCCGCTGCTAAAACAGAACGTACCAGTCAAATGATCGACGAAGAGCTGCTGAATTATCAAAAACTCTCAGAAACCATTGAGAAAAATATCGAGGCAGCGAAGAAGGAAATCGAAGAAAGTAAAAAAGAACTTATAATAGCCAAACAGATACGTAAAAACAAAATGGAATACGACCAACTGGCTAAGGTGATTAAACAACAACCCGACCGCAAAGAAACCCAGAAGCATATCGAGTTACTGCAAAAAGAACTAACCGAACTGAATGATAAGAAATTAAAATTGGAACGTAAATTCGAAAAGAGGCAAAAAGATTTCTCGGTACTCATGTATGCGGTGAGAGAACTTGAAGCTCAACTGGTCGATGACAGTTCCAGCGATGAGGAGACCAGTAAAAGTGATGAGGAGGAGGTCGTTGGTTCTGCTAGTAAATCACAGGTTATAAATTTGGCATTGCTTGAAGGTTTGAGTGATGACGAAATGGAAGCCGGTTCACAAACGGGTAAAAGTCGGCATCGAGGCTTCTTGGAAAGAAGTGCACAAGATAAGGCTGAAGTTAAAGATGACGATGATGCTAAGAGTATAAAGGAGCCCATGTCAGTGGATGAAGATGTGGTATTGGAGTTGAGCATCGATAAAGACGAGCACGACGTTAAGTTGGACGAAGTGGTGCTGTCGTCGTAAATAGAAGTACCAATAACCTTAGGATTAAGATTTCTGTAAAATTATAAATAAACCACAAATTGAATTGGAAAATTGCGGTCAATTTTTTTGCCGTAAAAAAATTACCCATTTACGTTAACTATTCACATTCCCGGAAAATTATTTACGATCGGGATATTTCAAAAAACATTTCAAAAGCTTAAATAGTCTTCTTCAATTTCAGTTGTTCATATATTGTTGCAAATAGGAAATTGTCCACAGAATCCTTGTTTTATTTGTTATCATAAGGGAATAATTATCCTAGAACATTTTTTCATTCATTTGCTGTAGAAATGAGAATTGGCAATATTATTATTAATAAGTTTTTGTTCTGTAAATTAATTAATATTTTTTTGAACTAGAGATTAATTCCCATTCATTCACTTCTCAGGGAAAAATTTGTTTTCTTTATGGAGAATGCATTGCGGCAAGGACAAAAATAATAAATACTAGAAATTTGGCTTTTGAAATGAGAATATTTTTTTACGGGAAGATACTATTCGTTTTTTGGAAAAATGTCTTTCCTCCGGGAAAGACGATCTTAAGATTTGAGAAGATTTCCTTCATTTCAAGTTTATTTCCCATAAGATGGGGATTCTTCTTTTCTTTTGTACAAACGCTTCTTCTCCTTGAAGATTTCTGTTATGTTTTCTACCGTCTCTTTTGTATTCTTTTTCCAATACATGATTTTTGTAATTTGTAACGTTGCAAAATAAGATTTTGTACTCAAAAACCTGCTCAGATAGTTTTGTGATATTCTGACTCAATATTGTTTGAACGCGCATCAGCGATGGATACCAGTTAAGGGAAAATACGCTGTATTTTAGTTTTCTTTTGATAAAGGAAAACCTTATGCTGCAATAGTATATCTTGGCTATTTAAGTTTCTTCGATTCTATTCCGGCAATTTTGATGTCAAAGATGCGCTACTCTCTGGGAGTTCAATTGTCGAAAATGTCAATAAAACACATTTGACAGTAAAAATAGTCAGTATTGCAGAAGTCCACGAGGGTTTAACGTGAGTCTCGCCATGAAGGCCTTACCCACGGTGTGCGACACACTGGGCATATTACAATGCGATTGCCAACTGGGATAGCCAAGTAAAACTTGGGCTATCTAGGAAAAGGGGCTGACAATTGTGCTATTAACACATATTGGCAGCCCTTTCTTCGCAGCCAGGAGATACCAAATTGATTATGCTAGTATGGAACATAATCCCTATTGGCGGAGGTGAGGCCTATCTTACCACCTCTGCTACTCTATGGGTCTGTAGCACCCGGTTGCAATGCAACTCCACATTCGAGCACAAAGTCTCTACCAGCGATTTTGGTATCAACCACAGTGACATTCACGATTTGAACAATTTACGAAAACTAAATCATCTCTGAAACTTCTAATTGGTAAGCCGCAGTAATCTGAAATTTGGCCCATACCTCTTCTAGCACCTTCCATACTTCCCAGTTTAATGGTCTGCTAAGTTTAGGTCTGAAAATGGTCTGCATTACCAGGCCCTTCCCGTATCCCAAATACAAAGTTAGCGGTTTATTTGTTTCATTTTTTATTCATTAATAACCTATTTCGCAAAACTCCTTGTTTTCTTCTTGAAAGTCCTAAAGAGTTCCAATGATAAAGTTCTCATCTTTCGGGAAAGAATTTAACAGTAGAAATCTGACATTCCTGCAGGAATGGCTCGTGTTGATTTTATTAAAGAAAGTAATACATTCTGTCTCCCTGCAATCTTCATTTCTGGTTCTATGAGCTCATTTTTTTTATCGAAAGGCGTTTCATTGTAAATGTACTTTCTGAAGGCTCCACCTCACTTATTGCAATGTATTCGCTTATCATCCCTGACAGCCGCTAAAATCAGCTGTCTTTTCGGTGTTGTTTATGTCATAACCAGCTGGTGTCGTTTGGAAATTTTTAACAAACATCATGTAAGTTCTCATTTTTACAATATGTTCCCACTATAAATACAATTTCCTAACTATTTCCAGAATGGCCGCTACAAAAACTTTACGTTCGTTGCTCCAGGAGCTGCGCTCGGCGTCTCCCAATGGTTGCATTAAGAATTCGTTAGCTGCACGTTATATTTTGACTCAATACAAAAAGTTCCAAACTACCGATCAACAATTATGCAAAGCGCGCGATGAAGCCTTTTTCTTGGGGCAAACCTATCTCACTTATTTGTCTAGTTTACGCAAATACAATGAGTTGCATAAGGAATATCATGGTCGCGGCGAAAGGACTGTAAAGGAAACAGCCGACTTGGTGGGCTTCAAGTTGCCAACCGATCCAAAGTAATGAGTAATCGTTGGGAGTTATTTACAACTAGTTTATGAAGTTATAAATGTAATGAATTGTTAATTTTATTAAAATATATACTCGAAAGCATGTGAAACGAGATATAGTACTGGTATTATTATTTTAGATTTAGCTTTCTTCTTTCTGAAAAAGGAAATAAAAAGAAAAAAATTATAATGAGTTGGTAGTACCGGAAGCAATAAGTATTAAAAGCGGCGAATTCACCGGAAATCGTAAGTGTCATTACAGCAAAAAACGATTTTTCAGTTTTCTACTTTTCGGTACACTCTGCAATTATTCAGGTGAAGTTTTAAATATATGACCCAGCACCGTCAAAATTCACCTCCAATCATCAAGTTGGAAAATAATAAATTTAATTCCGTTTTTAATTTTCCTTAGTCGAAAGCATTTTTGGTAATTTTAAAAATTAGAAAGATGTATTGTTTAAGTCCGCATAAAAATAACCAGTTTAGTTTAGTTTGGGAGTAGTTTTAGATAACAAATTAAGCTTTAACTATCATGTCGATGATGTAGTCCGCCGTTTAAATTATTCACTTCGAAGTTTTTATAACACTGATTTAGTGTTGCGTAGATCGATTAAGGAGAAATTGGTTCATGCTTATATCATGCCTAGTATTCTATATTGCTTAGAGCGAGTACGAGGATGGCGTTTAATAGAGTTATGAGATATTTGTATTCACTGCTGCATCGTGTTCATAAAACACCGTATGTTAAGCGTTTCTTTGGCTGTGGTTTTAAGAAATATATCGATTTGAAGACTCTGTTGTTATTTTACAAAGTTGTTCGACTGTGTAGTCATCAATTTCTTTTTAATTCGTATAATTTTTCACATTCCACTCGTAAGCAGCATCTCATTATTAAAATAACCTCACTCATGGGTAGTGCTTTTGTAGTGAAAGTAGCACGAATTTACAACTTACTATCAAGCCATTTTAAATGTTTTAAATTATGCCCTGATTCTTACAAAAGGCACATTCTGCAACACTTTCAAATTTTCCTGTAAAAGTTTGTTTTTTATTAAATTGTGAGCAGACTTTATTACATAACGATTATCTTATATTATATACTATATTTCTAGAATACATATACATATAACGATTAACTTCTAACTTCTAAATTAGTCTTTTTTCACATTTTTTTGTCTTTAATAGTCATACCTTCTTTAAAATTTTATTATTTTTTTATAAATTTTATATTTAATTTTTATTTTGTGCTTTTTCAAATTTATATTATTGATCAAACTTAATCTAATAGATGAATTGTTGCATATTGTAATTTACTTATAATTGGCCGGAAGGCTTTAAATTACAAGCCATTAAGATGAACATAACACATGTAACATGTAAATTACAATCAAATTAAATTAAAAAAAAAAAATATAGTTATCCAACATTGATTGATTATCTTTTTTTTAATTTGCATTAATATTGTAAATTTTTTCATTACATGATACTAATTTTGAAAGTGGCGTATTTTCTTTAAAGCCTTATACATCGCGCGTCTAGTATTGACAATTTATCACGTTTCTGTAGAACATAGATCCAATAATATTTATAATAATATCAACAATATCAGTTTAAAACCATTTTTCGAAATTTAGAAAGAATGGATTTTGCCATTTTTAAAATAGCCGGCGCGATTAAAAGCCCAATTCGCATTGCTTCCCAGATCTCGTGTTTTGAAATTTCTTTAATTATTCCATTTGTGTTTTCATATAAATATCCGCATCTTTGCCAAATATAGAAATATGCGAAAAATCTAACTTTTTTTTTTTAAATAATTATTTTATATAAATATAATTTTTTTTATGGATCGAAATCGCTATAATAAGAAAATTTAAAATGGCCCACAAATGTTAAATGGATTTTTGCTTACTCCTTGAAGAAACGATCGTACTGCGTTTGGCAAGAAAGTAATTTCGGTTTTTTGTTGAAGGTAAATAAAAATGTTTTCATTCAAAATATAACTTGACATCATTCAGACAACTTTTTTATCCCAGATTGGAAGAATGACTTCCTATCAAAATAGTGAAACAACTCGGTTTTTAGCTTTTCATCTATACTGAGGGATTTCCCATTCCAAGATTTTGCAGATTCCGCTATAAATGAAAATTCGAAGGTACCTATAAGGTGGATGTGGCCACATCTCCCATCCACAACCTAATATTTTCTGTCGAGTTTAAAAGGGTGCGTGGGGATAGCGATGTCATGGTGGAAAATCATGCCTTCTCAATTCAACAATACATGACTTTTTTCCTTTGTGTGGTTCATCAACCACCATCAATTGTTCACAATAGGCCTCAGAGTTTATGGTTTGGTTCCTTGGAAACAGTTCAAAATAAAACTCTACCATACACACCCTATCAAATTGACGATTGTGTGACACTTTCAGCTTCTCTACCACTTCTAGAATAGAAACGTATCAATCCGACCCGATAACGGTTTCGATTTTGTACTCATCAAATTCATTTGGCTCCAGTGGTCATCTTTGAGCTTGAAATTTCCAGAATGAATTTTTATAGATCAATTTTGGCACAGCAAATATACCAGTATATTTCCACCGTTTTTTGTTGGCTTTTTTGTCATCATAAATTAAATTCGCACAGCTCAGAGATTTTTAGTGGAGAGTCCTCAATTTCTTCAAAAGTTAAATTATTTGCTCGATATCTCGAATTATAATATTAAAATATATAACAATTGATAATTGGTGACGTTAGGTAATTTATCCAAAAGGAATTTATATTACTGTGTGTGTATTAGAAGTAGAGATGTAAAATGACCGAAAATGACCGGTCAGATTGGTCTTTTATAATAGATGACTGAAAATGACCGGTCAGATTCAGTCAGATTCAGTCATTTTCAAAATAAAATAAAATAAAATTGCTAAAACGATTTTATTTGTTTTTTGGCTCTAGGAAATATCGCCCAATGAAAAATCGGCCAAAAAAAAATTTTAAATAGTTTATTTTTGTTTTTTATTAATAAAAACAATCTAAAGGTACATAAGAAAATTAT
Organism: Philornis downsi; assembly: GCA_019455685.1. Taxonomy (NCBI): domain Eukaryota; kingdom Metazoa; phylum Arthropoda; class Insecta; order Diptera; family Muscidae; genus Philornis; species Philornis downsi. Next base: position 217,939 of record JAHXMU010000803.1, read on the forward strand.
ACAAAAATAAATATAAAGTTAGTTTAGAACGATACTGTTATTAACTTCTAAATTGGAAGTTTCTGGCTCTGATTCAGAGGTCGATTCGTTTCCAGAAATTTGAGTTTCCGAAAGGCAAAGATTTGATTTAATAAACACAAGCTTCTCAATCCTTTGATTCTGAAGGCGGTTGCGCCGTAGCGTATGCGTGTTACTGAAGAGGCTCCAGTTACGTTCACTTGATGCGGATGACGGTGGAACACTAAGGAGACGTGCAGCGATAGGTGCTACGTCCTGCGAAGGCGCAAACGTTTGCCACCAAATTCGGGGTTCAATTAATTTGATGGCAGTCCATATGGAATCTGACTCACCATAGTAGCGAGTTTTACTTTTAAATTGAGCGATATTTGCCATAACCGCTTCACCGGGAATGTTCATGTATATTGCTGCCTGATATATGAATTCCATTGTAGATGGCATTTTTTACGCGAAACTAACTCTTAAAATATTCGTGTGAAATTGTTTTTCTTGTGTGTTTCTGAAATAGAACTGAATTTCACTGAATTGCGAACTGTACTGGCATAGTTTAATTATACAAGTTGATGCATGGCGTGTTGTTGTTTAACTGTTTGAGTTTTACAACAAAAAAAAAATGCTGCTATTGTCAAAATCAGAGAAGTGGCAAAAGAGAAATGAAAAACTAGTCATTTGGAATTTGGTTTTGATTTTGTTTTTTTTGGAATTTGGTTTTGATTCTGTTTTTTAAAACAAAAGCAGCACACGTTGGTCATAAGTTGGCAAAGGTTGCTTTGATTGTAAAATGATTGTGTAGAATATATCAAATGAAATTAAATAAATTTCAGGAATCGAAAATTCAGTTTTTTTTTGCCAAATAAACATCAAAATAGGCCCAAATACATTCACAAATTTTTTTTTATTATATTTTGAAAGTGACTGAAAATGACTGAATCTGACCGGAAAATGACCGTTTCTGACCGATTATGACCAATCTGACTGAAAGTCATTTTCGGTCAGATTGGTCATTTCCATCTCTAGTCATAACCATATACCCATGATTAGTCACCAGTTATGACACTTTTTTAGCAAATCTGGATCATCGTTGAATTCAACAATTGCTGAGCGATGGTCATGCGATGTTGTTTTTGGCCAAAATTTAGCAATTTTGGAACGAACTTCGCTGCCACACGCTTCATGCCCAAAATAACCGAAAAGATTGCATGTCAGCGATATGCCGACATTCTCAGCAACTTCTCGAATTGTTATTCGAAGATTCTCCACAACAATTTTCTTCACTTTCTCTACATTTTCATCGGTTGTTAATGTGCTGGGGCGTCCAAAGCAAGCATCGTCATTCACATCTTGTCGATTTTCTGTGAAAAGCTTGTACCACTTGTAAACATTTTTTTTGACTCAGAGTACCCTCACCGTATGCCACATATGCTACATGGATAAAACCGTGAACATATCTTCGAAACGAGTGTACCAACATAAAATGAAAACTAACAATCCAAAGTTGAATGTATGCAAAATTTGATAATTCACCTTATTTTTTGAACACACCTCGTATCTCGACTAGGCAATAGACTCAACTCTGGTTACATCGGTCACCTTCTTTTAGGGACATAGCCGCCAACTTGTGCAAGTTAAAGTCACAAAATACATACATCATAACCTATACACATCATACATAACCTAAACATATATATATGTATATACTCGTATATGTATACAGAGTGGCTGACGAATATTGGAACATCAAGAAACTCAGATATTTTTTTTTAACTCATGGAAACTATAATACTATATTTATCCGTTTAAAAAATGCTAGGTGCTGTTGGGTTATCCATGTAGTGATTTCAAAACCGCAGGTCTGGCAAGCCTGCCACCTATTAAATACCTGTCATCTGAAGTGTTTTTTTTAGTAAAAAATTCCACATTTATGAACGCGAAAAACGCGTAAAAATAGTTGAAACTTACTACAAAAGTGATGATTCCAACGAAGGCTTTCCATCGAACAAAATGTTCTTTAGTGATGAAACTTATTTCTCACTCAGTAGTTACGTCAACAAGTAAAATTGTCCCATATGGGTCGCGGAGAAGCCAGAAATGATTGTGTAAAAGCCATTGCTTCCGAAAAAAGTGACTGTTTCGTGGGCATTACGATCTGGGGTAGTCATTGGCTATTTTTCATATATTTTCGAAAACTACCTCCGAAGGAGCCACTGCTGCAACCAATCCGGAGACAGTCATTTAGAAAGAAATAAAAGTTTCATCGAAATCATAGCTTTCTGTGTATTTTACTTAACTTCACTTGAAAACGAAAAAGAAAAATTAAAAAAAAAAATAAAGCAATTAGAAAAAAATTCCACAAAACATTGTTCGACATTTAACGACATTTCCAGTTTTTCTTGTATTGATTTTCAACACTGAAATCGAAACAGCTGATACTTTCACGCCATAATATATTCGATAACATATTTGTAGAATTGTTAAGTTGCATCTATCTCTATTATTATTTCATTTTCAAGTTTACAAATGTATTATCGAAGATATTGTGACGTAAAATGTACGTTATTCTTACTTCCGTGTTGCAAATCAACAAAAAAGAGGTTGACGTTGCCATTTACGAAGTACTGTCTGGTAGAACAGTTTAACCGTAAATTTCACGACCATTTGCTATGTGGAGTTTCACCGTGAAACGAGTGCCAGCCTTTATGCAGTGGGAATTGTCGCTACTACTGTCTAAGGCATTTCTGTTTGCAATATCCCTGCAATTAAAATTAACAAGTTACACCATCTTGTTAAAGGCACACAGAGCCTTTTCAACATCTTTAAGTATCATCTATCTAGATAGCAACGTTCATCAGCCATTCTGTACTTTGGTGGTACATGTGCACATGCAGAACACTTTATTAAAACAATTTCGATGATAGTGATTTGCAGTTCACGTATTTTTTAAATGAATAAAATACATTGATCAATTTCCATATATATGTATTTTTGATATATATATATATATATATATATATACATATATATATATTATTGATGTTTTTTTGTTATGAATACTATTTATATAAATCATTTTTAATAATTAATTATTGATCTCTATGGCATTAATCAAAGATAATTATTATTTTTAATTTTAATTACAATTACATATACATATATAGGTATATATGTATATATAGCTTCTTCAAAATGATATTTTGTTTCCAAAATCTTGCCAAAGAAAACTGATTATGTGGGACAAAAAATAATGAGAATAATAATCAATGCTCTAAACATTGCCCAAATATACAAGAAAGAAGTATTCACTGTTTTCAACAAAAACAACCAGTCATAAATGTTTAGTAACTTTTAATAAACTTCATTACAATACAGAAACATTTTCGTTAATTTTGGCAAACATAGTACAAATATGATGAAAATTCTACACTAAACAGATATAACAAATTCTTTAATTTGTTTGCAATTATATTGTATTTCGTGACTGTGGTAAAGATTCCATACGGTTTAATGAGGCCCATCGTACGATATAAATGAATGTTTTATAAACGTTGACTAAAAGCTTCCCTAATACGATGCCAGGTGGTTAACCAAATTTGAAGAAATGCATCATTATATTTAGATAGAGCAACTTTTTGGAAGTAAAAATGAAAAAAATTACTGCCTTCTCATATAAAACGAATTACTAAATTTGTGCTCGGCCTTGTAATTCGATTAGGTCTTCATTTTGAAGAACTTTCATAAAGCTATTATTTTTTAGTGAAGCAATGTGAAGAAATATCGGAAAAATACATTATGGTAACATTGTTTTTTTTAAACTTTGATAACACTGGTCTACAAATTTGGAAAATAATGACTGCAGAAACGAATCGTGTATTTTAACTAATCTGCGTGCGCTGAATTCGAATTTGGGCTATCACGTCTTGTTACTTTTTTTGCATGCTGGCAATACTGTAAAACAGTCAATGCTGACATTACAATTTCATAATTATTATTTTAACAGAAGCCCACATTCATTCTAAATCTTCATAATAGTAGCATTTAAGCATATCAGGGAGGTCGTGTGTTACTGATTCAAGCTATTTTTGCTTTGATGTAGTGAATATTTGGTTGGAAAAAAAGGATATGCAATATCAGGATCATTAAAATATGTATATTTACATTATTTTGGTTTTGCTGTCAGAAACTTGAACAAGCCGAGGACACCGACAATGTTTTGCAATAGTTGCAAAACTGTTTTATACAAGTGATCAAATGGCAAGAAAATATATTTCGATTTTTCAATTCCAGTACTTTGAAGAGAGAGTCAAGTAACCC
>JAHXMU010000804.1:0-13087 GCA_019455685.1 Philornis downsi
GGGGGGGCCAACGACCATTAGGCTGGTGAGTTGAGTCTCACTAACAGAAGTTACCTACTGGCCTAAGACGCATCAGTGTTAGCATGCCATTAGGTTTCTCAACTATTCGCCTTCTCACTTTAGATACCATCAAACGGATGTCTGATGGCTTTACCAGGGAATACTTGCGCGAAGATCGAAAGTCGTGAGCTGCTTGGAAATTCTGCAGAGGGATCTGGTCCCTCCCAAGTGAATCACAATCAGGAAGCCTAAATTAGAAATGTTCCCATTCCAAATTACGATTATGACTGTAAAATATTGAGTAGCAAAGTTTAAATGAGGCCGTACGAGCTGCCATGATGAACACCGTAGTGGCAGACAAATTGCGGAGTCTAAGCCAGACACGGTTAAGAAAATCCACAAAATAGTCAGCTTGAGATGCGTGAGTTAGAAAAGTGCTATGCAGCGTATATTGACCAAGGATTTGAAAACGAGAAAGCTGCGCGCAAGATGGGCGCGCTTGCTTTCAATAGAGCAAAAAAACAGTGTTACACCACAATAAAGCCGAATTTTTCCGTCGATTTATAAGCATGGATGAGACATAGGTCTGCCACTTCACACCTGAGACAAAGAAACAGTCAAAGTAGTGGACTGGGATGGGAGAATCGTGTCCAAAGAAGGCGAAAACGGTGCTATCTTCTGATTATCTTCTGAAAGGAAAAACCATTAACGAAAATTATGATAATTTGTTGCCGCATTTGGCGAAAAATAAAGGGTTGTTTCGTCAAGCAATGCTCCAATTCACACATCCGCTATTGCGATGACCAAAATTAAAGAATTAAAGTTCGAATTGTTTCATCACGCACCTTATACGCCAAATTTGGCCCCTCGGATTATTTTTTATTTCCAAACTTGAAAAAATAATTCAGTGATAAAAGATTTGCCAACAATAAAAAGGTGGATTCTGCGGTTCATAGCTATTTTAAGTAGTTTGACAGTTCTTACTATAAACAGGTGTATCAAGATGAAAGCAGATTATGTTGAAAAATACAAAATATTTTCGCCAACTTTTTTGTGTCGTCTTTGTTATATCGGCTAGTTTTGAAACCGCTCAAAACTATCAGTGATAGGTTTGAAACTTTCGGACATATGCTTACTACGGAAGTTATTCTTCGGTAATTTCTCTTCGGTAATTTCCGTAGTGGCCACACAATTTGGCTGATTTCTAATTTATGCATAAGGGGCAACGAAAAGAGAATCTTTCTGATCTACTCGTATATGAACAAAATTAAAAATTAAATTTTCCCCCTCAACTTATAGTGGCTTTTGGTGAATTAGTTCGTAATAGATCATCAAGTACAACCAAAAAATACAAATATTTCAAATATAATAGGTTAAAAATCATTTTCAGTTATCTTAAGCCAACTTGAAGTGACAAAATCTCAAAGTCGATTTTTAAAATTGTTTGTTTCTGTGGGTGTTGCTGTAAACCATGTTAAAACTACCAAACATTTTGCAAATAAGTCTTAAGAATTAGACTTAGAAGAATTAGAAGAACGATAAATTGTTATTGAGTTACTTTTAGATGTACTTCCTAGCACCGTCCGACATAATCATTATTTTTACTTGTCGTTCAAATCTAATCATCTCCGCCGACGGTGATAGTTATGCCGATGATGTTGCTGACCCACAATGCACACCAAACGGCAACTTTCTATGACTGCGTTGCCACTTGATGGATTTCGTGCAGATTGATGTTATCTCTAATCTGGCAATTTTCCCTATTGACAAACCCATTAGTTCGGAAATGGTTCCCGTCCAGCAAATTATTTAATTATAATTTATTTATTTATTTTATTTTTTTTTTTTAAATTTAGGAACCGTTGCCTCCTGATCGGATGTTGCCTGATTGTTTACTGAACCAATCGAACTGAATTTACTAAACAGATGTTAATTATTCGACAGGGAAGGATGATTATGTAAACGGCAAAATGGTCGCAACGCCAAAAGAACATACGTTTGCATAATACATTTTATTGATGATTTATTGCTGTGATGTGAATAATAAAAAACAAAAATTAAGAAAAACCGCCCTGAACTGTTAAAACCTGCCCATCTATATTAAAAAAGCCTTTAGTTAGAAAAGAAATTTTAATACTTGCATCATATTTTTCAGAATCGACGTTATCAAGACACAAAAAGACACATGCTTACTCCTCAACCAAGAAAAACATCAAATATAATACGATTTCGATTAGAATTTATACTAGTGATCACTTTTTTAAGCAGCGTTGACAATGATGGCAACAGTGTCGCTTTTTCTTTTTACTCTTTTTTAGGATAAAAATATAAATCGATCTCTGCACAAGAATAGAATTTACCCCAACTACAACTATATCCTTTTTGGAAATAAAATAACACTGTTGTGGACTGAATAGCGATCTTAAAACTTAGTATTTTCAAATAAAATTGAATTTTTTGTCGAAAAACTATAATTCGAACAATAATATCATAATAATAATGTCCACATAGTATTTCGATTGTGAATATTTTATATATTTAAATGATTTATTAAAATTAAAATATGCGGTCCATGAATATGGTGGCTTGTGGAACGTTAACATCAACTCTTAATTCGAGCAAATTCGTTGCTTACATTGCGGACGCCTAGCGAAATGTCGCTTCCACTACGAACGCTGCTTAACTCTTACCTGAGAGCATGCTAAATAAACTTAACATAATTTTGATGTACCCAATCATAAACATAATTGAATTACACAATAATAACATTCTCTTCCATTCTACTTTCAGGTCCAGAGCGTTATGGTTTTTATTGTGGCGGAAGTTTAATAAATTCTCGATACGTCTTAACAGCAGGGCATTGCCTTAAACACCCAGATATGCCTCCGAATTGGGAATTATATAGCGTTCGGCTTGGTGAATGGGATTTAACTACGGATCCCGATTGTATTGTTGACACACGGGGGCGCCAGGACTGCATCGATACTTATAGAGATATACTGATAGATTACGCTTTCCATCACCCATCTTATGTGGCGTCGTCAAAGGAACAATTCAACGACATTGCTTTGATACGTTTGGCCGAAAATGTACCAACAACGTCCTCAATAATACCCATATGTTTACCCATTGCCCAGGATATACGTACGAAATTGTTCACTTCCACTGCCATGGATGTCGCTGGCTGGGGTGTCACCGAGAATGGCACAGCCAGTTCAGTGAAATTAAAGATTATTGTAAATGTGTGGAATATAACAAAATGTCAGGACACCTATCGCACTTTCCAAATGCCCATCAATGAGGATTATCAATTATGTGCCGGGGGCCAAAGTGGCATTGATACGTGTCGGGGCGATTCTGGTGGACCACTAATGGCAACGGGACGTATAAATAAGCGGGATGTTTATTTTGTTATTGGCGTTGTATCATATGGGCCGCGACCGTGCGGTCTAGATGGTTGGCCGGGCGTTTATACGAGAGTTGGAAATTATTCAAATTGGATTGTTAACAGTTTATTACCTTAAAGATATCGACTGCATTTCGAACATCATTTGATAATTAATAAACTCAATCAAAAAAACTTTGTAGTTAGTTAAACTTATTAAGGTGGTTTTAAATGTTTTCAAATCTTTTGTGACTTGTGACACGCCTCTTATGCATTACACAAAGCCTCTTACTCTTCAATACCTTCGCCCGACTTCACAACAGAGGCTTTCGAAATTGGGAATCTACCGAAGTGTTCCCACAGCTGTTGTTTGCGGTTAAGATAGAACCGGATTGTTTCTAACGCAAGTTGATCAAACATTCAATCACTTATAAATCCAAAAGTGAAGGGCTTAGTTTTCACTCTATCTGAAAAAATTAGGGACGTGCGATTAATTGGTTAATGAAACTTGTTGATTAATCGATATTTGGATCAATCAAATTATTCAGATCTAATTATTTTGGATAATTCAAATTTTAATAAATTACTCAAACTTCATATACAGGGTTATCCATTTAGTGATTTCAAAACCTCCGGTCTGACAAGGCTATCATCTGAAGTGTTAATTATTTAATGAAAGGTTTGCCATTTGTGAATATGAATCGTTTAACAAACGAAGAATGCGTAAAACTAGTTAAAACTTAGTACAAAATTGGTGATTCAAACTTTGGTACTTTACGGGGTGGTTATGGTCGTCATAACCAACCTACTGTGCAAGGAATTGGCAAGATTATAAAGAAATTTGAAGAGACTGGCAGCGTTACAGATATGGTCAGGCATGTGCATCATCGCAATGTACATACGTACCGCCGAAAATATCGCTTCTGTTAGTGAAAGTGTGGCTAATAATCCGAATTTACTACTACTGCAAATTCGTTGCTACGAGTCACATGAGAAGTTTAGGCACCGTAACATTACGTTTGGTTCATTCCACAGCGCCTGTTCTGCTTACCAAAGTGCCCCACTGGGCACATTATATCGCAACCACAACCTTCATACCAAGAAAAGTGAAGTTCTTACCCATTTAAAGTTTGAGAATAGGTTAAGGTCGCTTCGACCCAGAAAGCGTAGTTTCACGCTTAGGCCACCAAGGTCATGCAATTTGATGCCGTTAGACTTTTTTTGTGGGACTACGTCAAAGACCGTGTTTACGCGGACAAGCCCCAAACCTTAAAGTTGTCTCAAGAAAATGGTTGGAAACTGCCTTAAAAGGGTTCACTGCTGCAACCAATCCAGAATCGGTCATTTTAATGGCATTGCATTTCGAGCATAATGGCGAGGTCCAAGCATTATAATGAAATATCAGTTTCATCGATATCATAGCTTTATGTGTGTTTCATTTAACTTTACTTTTGAAACCGAAAAATGGATAACACGGTACTTTCAACCAAAGTTCTTTTGCATTGGTGAACAATTGCGAATCTAATACATAGACATATGGTCAAAATAATAAGTACACCCCATGTAGTTTTTTTACAGGCTCGTAGGCGAAAATTTATTTAAATTAAAAGAAAAAACAATTACTAATTTCTTTTGTTATAACATTAGAAATAAAATAAATACTAAAACAACAACAAAAAACTAAATTCACTATTTTTCAAAAAGTAAGGAATTATTCAAAAAACATTGAAAAAATAATAAGTACATTTAGTTAAAATAAGCAAAAAAGTAAAAAAAAAAACAAGTTTTTCCTGCTAAATTGGCTGAGTTTCGTTAAAAGCCGGTATATCTACCTTTATTTTCAATTATTTTGTTGACTCTTTTTCGCATGCTGGCAACAAACTTCCTGCAGGTTCTACTTTTATTTCATACCAAGTTTTTTGAACAAAATTTCATAACTCATCCTTATTTTTAAGAACCTTCGTTCCGTTTCTTTGTTTTCGATTGGATTTAAGTTCGGAGATTAACTTGGTCAGTCAAGAAGAGCAACATTATTATTATGGACCAATACTTTACCAACTTAGAAGTATGCTTCGGATCGTTATCCTGCTGGAATGTCCATCTAAGAGGCATACTTTCCACAGCATAGTTCAACAACTTATTTTCTAAGATATCTTTGTAGTGCAATGTGGTCATAGTGTTGGTAATTCGATGTATCGGAGCAATACCACACCATGAAAAACAACGTCAGACCATAATATTGACGCTCCCGTGCTTGACCGTCTTCTTTGTAAAGCGAACAGGGAATTCCTTACCCTTAGGGCGTCGAACATTCCGGGCACAGTCGTTCCCAAATACATTAATTTTTATTTTATCGCTTCACGAAATGTTCCGCCATTTTTTTTTCGTCTCCTCCGGACCAATTGGAATGACTTCTTGCAAACCAATCTAGCCTTTAAATTTTTTTGTCTAACTAAAGGAACTCTTCTGGCTATCCGTCCTGGTAAATGTGTTTTTTGTAGTCTACGACGAACCATTCGCGATGAAATTACATTTCCGATTTCTGCTGAAATTGGTCCTGAAGACACAAAACGGGTCCTTCTTCGCAAGTGTTACAATACGGATATCTTTTGTTTTTGAAGTTTTTTGTTTCTTTCGCGTGTTTCGACAGGCTTTTTAGGCTTTAAAGCATTTTGTACCAAAAAATAGCCGATTCATAGTTTCTGCTATAGAACTAAAACTTTGGCCACTTTCTCTTAGTCTTGAAATAATTTTTCTCCGGAGAACAATGACTTTTTCGACCCATGGCCGATTTTTTTTTTCTGTATGTTAGGAATAAAGATAAACAACAGTAAAATAACTAGCCTTTCCAAAAAGACTACGGCAGACTGCGAAAATATTAAAGAATTGAGCAATGTACGAGTATTTATTTTGACCAAGTACTGAAATCACACTTGAACAAAACTCACAATGAAAACAACGGGAAAGTCCCAGTTTTGTTTTTACTTTTAAAGGCATTACTATATTAAAGTTATTTGAATAAAAAAAGAATTGCCATGTTTACTTTTCGTTAAAGTAACTAAAATTAAACATAAATCAAAAATAAGCAGGCGTACTTATTTTTTCGACCATATGTGTACATCACTTTGAACCAACATCACTGATTATCAAGTACAAAAAAAATCGACGGTTTTGTTTTGATTGTTCCATGTCTTTAATTCGCGAATCGATTCCAACGTTTATCAAGCGTATTTGTTAGCGTCAATATTACAAGTCATCATCAAACAGAGATATGATTTAAAAAGAAACCGTTTGATTGCGCCCAGCGCGAATACTACTTTTGTGCACTGGAAAGTTTCTGGCACCGTTTGCTTCACGTCACTTCATTACTTTTACGAAAACAGCCATTACGTGTCTTTTTGTATTAAAGAAAAAATTGCATACGAACGACACTATTCATTGCAAAACACTTTTAAACGAAAATTGTTTTCAGCGGAATGGCAACAGTGGCAACTAGTGGTTGAAGGGGGTGACTACCACATGAAGCCAAAAATTATATCAAATTTGCCAATTATTCAACAAAAAATTCAAAAGAAATCCCTAAAATAAAAATCATTAAACGCAACACACGATCAAAAATTAGAACATTTTGATACCTTGAAATTTCATTTCCGAAATTTGACTACGTTGTTATTTTAGAAGTTTTGTATTCTAGTGCTTCTTTTGAAAATTTATTAAAGTCGGATTTGTGCCCTTTTCTTATACATGTAGATAAACTTCCGTAATTGAGTTACACACTGTTTATGTTACAATGATTTTTACATTTTGAGGATTTTTGAAGTTTTTTCCAATGCCCTTAGAAGCCCCAAATTTAATTTCGCTTTAAGACGCTTCGTTCATCGACATATCAGATTTTTTATTGTTTCTAGAAGTTTAGCACTTTATATATGCATACATACATACATACACTCGTTGAACCGAAAAATTCAGTAAAATGTTAAGCTTGTTCAACTGCGTGTAAATTAAAAATGGGGTGCATGTAATCCCATTGAGTGCAAAAAGAAAAACCTTCTTTTCAACCAACAGAGTATCCCTGCAGCAATTCTCCATAATACCGTGTCGGCAATATGGAAGGGACAATAATGATGTATCCGTTATAGTTTATATTAGTTTTTATATAATGCTCGTTTTAATGGCATCTAAGGAATTCGAACACGAATTTTTTCATTAGGTGTTCTATTGCCCACATGTACAACAATTTCTACAAATAACGGTAAACAACTGTATTCGCTTGATATTTAACAAATGCAAATGCTGCAATATTTTCCATTATCTGAAACAATTCTTTTGCCAACAGGGAAAGAAGAAATCGACCCCACGCACAGCTTTCGACAGTGACGATGATTTGCCCCCCTTTTGATATGATTTCAAACTAGTTTTGACTTGGTAAGTGACAGAAACATTCTAGATTAACAGAGCTCTATTAACTAGAAAATTATAAAGTAAAATTGCGGATCAGTAAAGGGGTCAAAAGGAAGTTTCTAGTAAACAAACAGGAAGTAGGTCTAGATAAATGTTTCGATGTTAGAGATTCAGAGAGGTAAAAGGAGTTTGTTTTACAAATAAGTTTATGTAAAAAAAAAGAAAAAAGAAATTATCAAAATAACAAATAAATATGTGTAACTGTTAGTTATAGATAAATAATCATGTGTTAGTTTTTGTCCATGAGGAAAATGTGTGGACATTGGGACCCATAAAATGAATTAAAGGAGAAGCTGTTTAAAATAACCATATCATACTGACGGATACTTTCGATTCGTTAATATTTCTCAACATTTTCTGTTGTTTTATGTTTTTCCTAGATTGGACGTAAAATTTTTGGTAATTAGTCTATTACAAATTTCTAATAGCAATTTAACTTACATTAAAAAAAGAAAAAGAGACAAAGCAAATATATTTGGTACAATTTAAAATTAAATCGAGATAAGTTTATAATGTTCTTTTAATTAGATTGCATAATCTATCTATAAGTTTAAAAATTAAGTATCGTTTCAATTTGTACACGCAATAAAGTGGGTATCTTATTATTATTTCTTACGTTATTATGGACTTAAACTGTATTTAGAATATACTGACTAAAATACACCTATTGGGGTTGGATTAAAAATCAAAATTTCGCTTATTTAAAGAATACAACATTTCTATAGTTTGCTGATTAGCATTTAGAAATTATGTTGCGGTACAGCGGTGCATAATTCGGAGGATGGACTGTTTTTTTATCTTATATTGGAAAACAGGCACCGCCCGGAAAATGGTTTACGTAAACTCTACAGGGAAGAGAAAAAAGGAAAATACGAATTAGTAAATTTAGCAATTGGTAAGCAGAAAATTGAAGCGGTACTTACCAGCGTGTCTGTAGGACTTGCTTCATTATTATCCACTGTAACCTTGTAGATCCCATTGAGGTTTAGTTGAAATAAGTCCAGAACTAAAAAAAAAAATTAAATTGAAATATAAAAAATTAAATTTTAAAATAGAAAAACTTGCCCATGTGCGATAGAAAAAATGAATGGACGTCAAACGTTTGAATTGTACCATATTGACTGTAATGGACAGTTACTTCCGTAAATAAGAGTGTTTGTACTATCTCCCAATAGGTGTCGCTGATTGAATTTATTCACAAATTCAAAAGGCGGTAAGAATGATATGACAGATAGTACAGGGAATACAAATGGAAATGTTAAAAGAACGTTATACGAAAGAAAAGTATGAAAATTGAAAACAGGTGGAAACAGATTAGACAATTAAGATTTTGAGGGAAATCTATTTATAAAAAGGATGAAATGATGGACATATTTGACAATTGTTGGTTATGAGTTGGTGGAATAATACATAACACAATGGTAATTAAAGTGAAAATATAAGAGAAATTTGTGTTTACCAAAGAAATGTCAAATTTTGTCTGTATAAAAAACCGTTGGTAAAGAAACGATATTTTTTTTTATAAACAATGAAAATCCGGAACACAGCCATAAACATCGAACTACGGTCAAATTTTGAGAAACAGTGAGACCCTGGCCAACAGGTGGAGGAAAAACACTTGTTGATGATGATAAATAATAAAATTCTAGGCCACAGACTCCATAAGTCCAAGAAATATAATGTAGGACCCAACAAATTTGTATTTTACAGTAATGTGAGCTAAGGAAAAATAACACATATTAAACATCCCCGTACGCCAAAGGCATGACTACCTACCTCTACCAGCAGCAGGCCAAAATTGAAAATTTAATAAATTGAGTAAGATCGGTAACGCTGTAATTCAATCTGTACAAACACCAAAAAAGACCAAGTTTGTACATGGTTAGGTTCCCAAGCAAAGGAATCGTCAAAGACTCAAATGACCATTTAAACAATAACCACCATACGGAAAAAGACAGCAAAAAAGAAAAAAAATTAAATTAATTTTAAAAAAATGTAAAAAGAAAAAAAATCTCCAAAAGAAAAGAAAGATCGTCATCAAATTTGAAATTTTAGCAATACATATTCTATATCTATGTTTAAATATTAAAATATGTTTAGATACTTTGCGAAAATTAAGAACGTTTGAATAATTAGTTGTTTCTGTATCCATTATTATATTTGTTATAGGATTTCCAGCTTACCTCAAGAAAATAAAGAACTGTGTAAATTCACAAAGCCGACCGGATATTGCTTAGAGAGCTCTTTAGAAAATATAGAAAGCAATTAGGTCTAGCAGTCTCAAGAAGGGAGCCAGGAGATTGAAAAGAAATTGATGATCCTAACAGTAGTTTATTTTTGTTAAACTTTATTAATTGAATGTTCTTTTGCATTAAATAGATAGTTAAAAAAAATTGACGAAATTATATTATATTATATAAGTATCAAATAAACCAATGTTATCTTTTAAGAAATAAAAATGATGTGGTAGATCATTAGGAAGGGTGGTCCAAGTACAATGATGTGAGCGGAATAAGGGTGAGCGGTTAAAGGTGTCATACAAAGAAAAAAAAATAACATGCAACCTTGTTGTATGATCACGGAAGGGAGAGCGGTTGGGGAGAAAAATCTTCCTTCTTCATCAAGTGTGTTAGTGTTTATGTTAAAGTATCTGTTTTTTGTGATTCTCTAAAAAAATCGAGAGATATATATTATTAATTCAACTATATTTTACGAAAATATTTGTATTACTATTCAGAAGTGTTTGGAGTGGCAGCGGTCATATTTTCTAAGCTAAATAGCTTCTTTTTAAATTTCTCCAAAAGGCCTGCTAAAGTTAAACAAAAGCCTCGACTGACTGGCACCAAAGGAAACTCGGGCACTGCGTATTGATTATTAAGAGAAGAAACACAATCTAAGGAATAATAATTGTTTCAAATGTAGTGCAAAGTGTAAAGCATAAATAAACGCATTCTTTACCGTCGCTATTTTTTTCGCCTTCCAAATAATTTTTGTGGTTCTCTTTGGACAGTTCCATCCACCCTTTAATGCGTTCATACATTGCCAGACCATTTTGTTTAAAGTGACTCAAAATTTCATTAAGAAAAATAGTTGGTGGATTTTGTATCAACTTCGTGGTAGATTGTACCATTTTGATTATCACCATTTCATTGTACATGCGAGAATTTTCCCTTCCTTGTTGAGTATCTAATAATAAGAGTGGATAGCTATTTTACAACAATTTTCGATGTCAAGTTGAGAAAACTAAGTACCTTTCTGTTTTTCATAACCGGCTTCATTAAAATAAGGTTCTGGCACCAGTATCAGTCCTTGTATGGAAACTATTACCTGCAACAACGAACTTTTGTGTCCCCAGACTTCTGTGTCTGTTCCATTCCATGTGCCCAATAGAGACACACATACTTTGCCATCTTCATTCAGGTTAGGATTCAGGCGATCCGAACAGTAACTGATGTAGTGGCAGGATGGGGGACTTTTTGGATATTCCCTGCCCAACTGCATATCAAACATGAACATTCCATCTTCGTATGGTGTCTTCTTGGGGCCTTCAATCATCACACTTAGTAAGTCCATTCGATCTTCAAATGCCCTAAAACAAATTTTCCGCCCAATAGATTTATTTTTGCATATCAAAACTTTTAACAAAAAACGTTTTAGAGGTTATTTTACCTCTTCTGCTTACCTTACCCAAACACCTGGCGGCAAAGAACTCTTCAGCATTCGATACTCTTTTTGCACAGCTTTGTAATATTGTTGGGTATTATTTGGATGAAATATGGTTAAGTGAAATCTATGCGTGTTTGGCGCAGTCGGTAATATTTGGAAACATTCAGTGTTTCCACTCAATATACGGAGAACTGGTGCAGCCGTTAGAGTGCTCCCCTCCACGGACGTGGCAACGTTAGATTTTTTTGTAATTAAACATTTAGCAGGTAACCCCACTTCATTAGCGTTTTCTGTACATTCACCCAATTTAATTGGATCAGTATATTCTATAATATTTTCTTCTGAGGGTTCAGCGTATTCAATATTTGGTTTCTCAACGTCAACGACATCACTTAAGTTGTGCGGATTTTCCTTATAGTACCTTTCACGAATTTCCTCCATACACTTAACAAATTGTTCTTTGAGCAAGAAATACAGTCGGAAACAAACTAATTCAGGGGCCGCATCCTCAGACAATTCAATACTGCTGCCGGATACTGATTTGAGGTTATCAGTGGTTTTGGCCGTGGAATTATTGGTATCAATATTGGCCAGGTCTGGGGAACTTGTGCAACTAGTCGAACTACCATCACAGTTTTCATTGCGAAAGTAATTACCAGAGTCATCTTGTGCTGTGGAAATATTGTTTGCAGCGCAGATAGCACTGTCATTAATAAACATTTTGATTTTCTCGAAAGCTTTCTCTCTATTCAACATTGCCGAGTTTAGAAGCCGAAGCTTTAGGGCTTTATACAGCATATTCTCAAATTGAGGCACAACCACATTCGCTGTTGCATCAGCTGGAATATTATCACAGTTAGATTCCCTTGAAGTCTTTTCATTTGTTTGAACGTCTTTGCATTTTTTTCTTGGGGGTTCCCGGGCCACTGCAACCATAGAGCAGCGTTTCTTTGAATTGCTGGATGTGGTGGTCAGTTGACATCTGGGATTTGTTATGTGATCACTACGTGAGCTCTTACGTGAAGACCCTACCAAGTTCTGTAGTTGTTGATTTGGTTGATGAGGTGGTGGTTTCTGGCTGCTGCTATTCACAGTCACGATGGCACTATATTGATAATGTTGCCGTTTGGGACTGGCACTATTGGTTGTTTGTACACCTTCGTTGAATAAACGACTTATCTGGGGTGGCATCCCATCGGGTAAGTTTTCACTACCGCCACGGCGAACTCGTTCAATAAGGCCCTGTATAGAAACATATTAGGGATTTAAAAATAATTTATAAAAAAGAGTATCTTTAAAATGTCAATATAAGCAGTCCCACATGATATCGCTGCTTATTCCGTACTAGACCGTCAGTCATAACTCAAAATTTTTGGTTTAATCACGCATAAATGCTATATTCTCAAAGTTCTACAACATGAATAAAGTTGGAGGAATTTGTGGGAAAATATCGGTACTATTACATCCTTTCTTCAAGGCGTATAATTAGCATCATCAATATTGCCATAATTTTGTTCTGTATAGTTGTATAGAAGTAAAAAGAGCCCGTCGCTAAAGTGTTTGTTGTAAAAAAAA
>JAHXMU010000804.1:13097-43376 GCA_019455685.1 Philornis downsi
AAAAAAAAAAATAATAATCTTCCAAATCTCTTGAACTTCATATATTAGTAAATCACCTTAGCACAGCCTTTTTTTCAACGGACTTAATGCTGCCAACCCATGAATCCAAACAGACCGTACTTTCATTCTCCCAATCGGTGACACATCTTAAGCGTTCGGCGTTTACATTTTTTATGACATATTTTGTTCCTAGAACTCTGATGTCAACTCTCATATTTATGTCACGACAATAACCGTGCTGTGTCTCTTTGCCATGAACCAAACGTCTGACCACATCACCAGGCATTAATGTTCGATCTGCCAAGCCAATCTGCAAATATTAAGGTATTAAATGGTATTAAATTAGAAAATAAAAGTAAAAGTCTGGTCATTAAACTATTGATATGTTTCTTTAAAATAGATTGTTTACTATTTGTTCGTTTCCATTGATGTGTATGAACACATAAATAATCAAGAAATATAGCGGAGGGCCTATCACAACTCTTTCTGGCGCCGGAAGTGACGCTGCGCATTCAAAAAAAAAAAAAAATTCCAAATAATTTCCCCTGCAATACTAAGCTTACCCTGAAAATAATTTTTCATTATAACAAATAACAGAATGTAGGCGTTGATTATTTTATAGCTAGAAAACATCAGCCAAATTATTAAAAAAACTCTAAAAAGTTTGCAAAAGTGTCACTAGACCAGTAATACAGGTTAGCAATATTAAAAATATTTTTCGCTTGAAAAAAAAAAAAAAATATTTGTTGTTTACTAAAAACTAGTGGCCGTAGATTTCGGTTGACGTATCCATAGCAAAGTTTAAGAGCAGTGCCCAGTACTCAAACGTAATTTTCTTTTCTCATTAAAAATTGAATGGATGTTGGAACAAATGGGTCAAATTGACTAATTTCTGTTTTCTGGTTTCTATGAAATTTATCTTCTCAATTTTTCCAATTGTTGTAAAGCATTATGATGCAACACAATTGACAGAAACGTAATTATCTGCGGCCAACGAAATAGCCAATCTGCTATTTCTGCATTATAGTGGAAAACTTAGAATTCTATAAAACATGTAGATTATATTGGTCATTTGTATGGGAGGTGCCTGAAAGAGAATGGTTACGTGATTAATTTTTTGAAATTTGGCAGAGATGTATAAATCAATGCAATGGACAAATACTTTTACTACAGCAGTCCGTTAATTCGAAATTACAGATAGAATTTCGGAAAATCAACCAATTTGTGAGGGAGTAGTAGGGTGGTAGATTTAGTGAACATAAGTACAGATAGCAACCAGAAAGAGGTTGGTTAAATGGTCGATTTATCAAACGATTGTCAAGCACTACAAAGTTCCACATTCGTAGTAAATTGGTACATTGCATCATACAAATTAGAAGCTTTGAGTAAAAATAATTTGGATAAAAGCCGGGAGATAGTATAGTGAGGCAATGGTGCATAACCCATTTACATTCCCCACAACCGGATTTAAAAATTGCTTAAAGATTTGCTGCAATTATCACCTCTACCAGCCAGCCTCACTGATAGACAAATGGCGTTTTACATTAAAAGCCTCCTTCTGGATTTAATATTTTTCGCCTCATCAAATGATCTATATCTTTCACTAAATAAATAACACTTCAGATGGTAGGTATTTAACAGCTGACAGTCTTGCTAGACCGGCGGTTTTGACATGGTTACCCATGTTCATCGTCATTCTTACGGGAGAAGGTATAAACATTTTGTTTTTCTTTTATCACCGATCAACTTTTTATGACACGTTAAAGCTTAGGAAGACCCATATGTAAAATCCAAGGCAAAGAACAACTTTTACAAAGATATATCCCACAATTTACAAAAAAAAGAAATCATAACCATTCCATATAAAGATAGACTGCAATTTTTGAGTACCCTTTTCGTACATCTGTATCGTTATTTCGGGACAGTATGTGGTTAAAGAATACTACTAAATCACTTTAAATAATTTCCGAAAATTTATTTGATATATTATAATTTTTGGTTTGCATCATAGCAAATATGTATATATGTAAATAATTTAACGCGATAAAAAGGCAGTATAGGAAAAACGGTTTTTAAGAATTCGTTCACATAGATTTAAAAAAGCCATTTACAAAAACTGTTGTGAGGCACTTCAAGAATGAATGACGTTTCGAATGTTAATTGGTTGGAAATGAGCACATTATTTTCAATGACAAGCTAATGTTAAGAACAAGCATGATCCACCCAAATTGGAAGAATTAAGTATGAGTTTAAATCTATGACCACTTTCATCTCATGTTACCTTTGCTAGCTCGAAGCAATATCTTTCTGTAAATGGCTGTGCGTTCGAAAGTTTTATTTTATGCCGCCTTTCTTTTTGTAAGAAAACTGTTTTCTGCATAAAAGGATTATTTTCTGGTATAATTTCCATAAATCACTACTTTTTATAGGAGAACTGCTTTCGTCGGTTAGAAGCCTTTCTGAGGCAATTGGGAAACACCTGAAAAGACAGAAGTCTGCTTTTCTAACTAAAAAAAGGATATTTGCATTGTTTTTTTGCACTGACCAAATTTTTATGATTTGAATATAAAATCCACGGCAAAGCTCATATTTTTCGCATAATTTCCTCAAATTCCACAGAAATATTTACAATGAGCAAATGAAACGTGTCTTCTAATATATTAAAAAAAAGACCCATTTTAAATGTGCATCGTTATTTATGTACCCTTCTCCATACGATATTGTTTTTTTTAGGAAAACTATGAGATGCCTAACAAATACCAATTTATAGCCCATTTTAAATCTTTGGAAAATCATTTTTAATCTATTTGTTTACATCATGCCAAACCACATTTGTTAAAAGAATTTTCGAGGGAAATATGACGACATAATAAACAACACTTTTTTAAGGCGGGGTAGTCTGGCGTTGTCTACGACAGTTATTCGTTTTTTGTTCTTGCACATGTACTCGCCGTAATTGTGCCCCTGTGCAGACACACAAAGAAAGCCCAATAAATCATTATTTTGCATTTCTGGTCATGTTTACAGTTATCCTTTTTGTATCGTAAATTGCATAACTGTTCTACGATGGTTAAGAAATGGTATAGTAAAACACGCAAAACATGCGACGAGATCCTACCGTTCTTTCAGATTCTATGGTGTAATCGCCTTTGGGATACCAAACTACTCGAACATCACCCTTGTCTAAATAACCATCTTCTTCGCTCGAGGTTTCCATTATCAATCCAAACTTGACTCGTCCTTTTCTGTCAATGCGAAAAACTTCATCTTCGAAAAAATATTGGCCATCATTGGGAACAATGGCAACTAAGGCGGTCGCATCGCTTTGGGAATTCGTTGTAGCCGTTTTATTTTCCGCAACTGATTTGGGTGAGGCACCCGATTTATTAGCACACTCCGTCTTAGTCTCTATTATATTAATGGAATCTAACAACGGCGATGTGGATGATTCACTATGAGATGTTCTGATATTTTCTGACGTCTTAGCAACTTCTCGCAGAGATTCTTCTTGAGAATTGGTTCCTTCTTTAGAGTCCTCCATAACAATGGTGGCGACTTCCGCTTCCATTATATTGATATTTAACACAAATCTTTCTATTTATCTTCCGAGTAATGCTTTATTAACAGCTGGCATTGAAAGTTGTCGCTTTTTTATATGTAAAGTACACTTGACAATTTGCTCCGAAGAATTAAAAATATTCTTAACGTTCAATTTTTTCTATTTTTTCTTTCACCAAAATTAACGGAATTAATATTTCGGCAGTTGAAAGCATACGAAAACTAAAAAATGTACGAAGGTGATTAAAGACAAGACCAATTTGTCTGTTGACAAACAGAGAGTTACCAGCTGTTGATATTACCACCTTACAAGGGGACGTTTTCAAAAATAATGAAAGTTTCTGTTTTCATTAAACAAGCGATTTTAAGTTTTGTTCAAACAGCCGTTTATTGTCTCCCACGACTAGCGGCGTGATGTATACATTTTTCAAATACAGAACTTTATGTCAATAGCCTACTACAGACAGAGTCGTCATTAAGTTATTTATGAATAATTAATTAAATTTCTTTATTAAACATTTGCTAATTTTTCCAACTACGGCTAGATCTATCAGATCAATCTATTAATATGTTAGCCGTTTAAAGCTGCGTCCACAATGATAGCGAGACATTTCATGGCATTTCACATGAATTCTTCCGTTTTTTTTTCACAAATGTAACTTGTTTGCCAAATAAAATTTATTCCAACTATATTTTTGTATATAACACAATTTTGGATATAATTTTCAAACTATGAACATTTAAACTAATAATTTCAAAAACTATAATTTAAACAACAATATTGTCCGTGCAATATTTCATGCAATCAAACTGTGTCATAAATAACACGTAAGGTCCATGGGTTTTGAGTCATTATATTCGCTGTTAAGTTTTTCAATGGATCGAAATATATTACCCTACTAAAAAAATTAAACATAAAATCTTAAATACATATCTTTTAAGTTTTTTTTTTCAAGTTTCGTCAAAATCAGAAAAGCCTTTTTCAGAAGATGATTTCGTCATAACGCAGCAAAATTGGTTCAGTGGGATTAAAATTAGTCCTACGGGATTTAAAAGTGTTCATAATAAACGTGATGCAAAGTCATTTAAACAGCAAAAAATGGTTCGTCATAAGCATATTTCTTTATATATAAGTTTCATTGTGTTTCATATACCTTAACAATTTATTAACATCCAAAATAATGCTCTGTGTTGCTTATGGCAATCAGATCGTTAAGTAGGAATAAAGTAAACAAGAAGCTCACGAGCGTGGTGGTATCCGGAACATTAGTATTCATGTTAGCAAAGACTTCGTTAGCCTAAATTCGTGAATATGCTATGGGTTTGCTGATGTGCTACTGTTTGTTCGAAATGTTTCGAACAAATTTAATACTTACAATGCGAGCGTCTGCTGAAAGTGCAGACTAAGTTTTTGAGGAAAAGGTTTTCAAAAAACCCTGGTCGACAGATCAAAAGATCAATAATATAATACAAAATACCAGATTAATATGACAACTTTAATTTAATCATATATTTGTGTTAACTACTGACACATTTGCATTTTTCTTTCTAATTTCTCCATTAATTGACTTAATTTAAAATATAATCTTTTTGGCAGGGTTTTTTTTGTTTTGTTGTTTGCAAATTACAATGGTTGTAAACAAAAGTCACACGATTTCATTACAAAAATCCCCTTTAGAAGATACTTCAAAAACCGAAAACTCGGACAAGGCGCTTAAAACTGTTTTTTTTTTTTTATTGGAAAATTTCGTAATTTATCTTCAAAAGCTCGCAAACACCAAGAACTTAGAAATAAGCGCATTACTTCCAATGTCAAGCTAATGTTAAGAACAAACATCATCCACTCAAACTGGAATAACTCATTATCAGTTTAAATCTATGACGACTTCCATGTCATTTTTTCTTTGCTAGCTTAATTTGAAACAATTCAAATTTTTCTGCAAAAGCTCACAAAAATGCAAAGTTCACCATGTTTTGATAGGATGTTAATAGTATGACACACTATCAAATCCATATAACAGAGGTAACCCTATTTATAATAATCGGACTAAATATTTGCCAATTTTCGTAATTAAGCCTCCTACTAAGATCGTTTACGTGAAAAGTATTATTTATTCTATTGCTGATCCGATACAATTTTCATATAGTTTTTCAAGTACAAACATTTATTTATACTCTGAGCGATATTTTCCATTTGAAACATAATTGATACGTATATTCTGCAGTATGTTTTTATTAAAAATAGTTTCTATCCTTAACTTTGTATTAAAAAAAACGTTTTAGTACCAATATTTTGCGTGCAAACCAATTAGAGAAAAAACACTTTTGGTTCAAACATTTTTGTATCTTTAACACCAAATCATTAATATTAAATTATTCGTTCCCACGTGAAATAACTTAGTACCAGACTTTAGGGATAGATCTGTCAGATCAAGCTGGGACTAATATTCGTTCTAAAGCCAAAGCGGGTAGAAGTGCTTAGACGAACCGAAAACAATCACAAAAGATGTACTAGTAGCCCAGTCTACTCTATGAAATCGTTTCAATTTTCGACTAGTAAATACCCTAAACTAAACGATTTTTCTAACTGTAAGCATACATTTGTTGCCTTCATATCCAATCTATAACTAGGCTAAATGAGCTGAAACCGGAAATCACCCATTGTGACTGAAATTATGTTGTAAACACCCATTGTGATTGAAATTAAACCACCTCAGTGTGAGCAGTATGCACTTTGTTCATTAAAGTTGCCAAATCTGCAAAATAGCGATATGGCAACCATAGAATATTGTATTTTGAACTATCAATTCCTTGTGTGTCAACAAAAACAAATATATTTCTGGCTTTTTAGCACATTTTTCCGGCATTTTTTATTTCAGCACAGAAAATCTCAAAAACATGACAGCTTTGCCGCCTCCCACAAATGTTTCCACCCTTCTGCCACTGGGTAAGTGATTTTTTTTTTGTATAACTCTCAATGTACAATGGAACTAAATGTTTCTTTTCTAAAGAATTGGTAGACAAATGCATTGGTTCCCGCATCCATATTATTATGAAGAATGATAAGGAAATGGTTGGTACGCTGCTGGGATTCGATGATTTTGTCAACATGCTCTTGGACGATGTAACTGAATACGAGAACACACCGGAAGGCAGACGTATTACTAAACTAGACCAAATATTACTGAATGGGAACAATATAACAATGGTAAGTGGTGGTTTGTAATATATAAAGTATTTATGGACGCAAACTTTCAAACGGTTTATATTTCAGTTGGTGCCAGGTGGAGATATACCGGAGTAGCAAATTCTTCACTAATTCGAAAAAAATATGAATACGGGCAAATTTAGGCATTAATAAAGATGTAAATACAAAAACAATATAATGATTATTACCATTGTAAACATCGGGAAACGACGGCAGTATGCAGCATTATTCATTTGCTTTGAAGGGCCTAATGAATGGCGAAAATTTCAGGTGCCATAAAAAGATCATTTTCTTCATGTTTTAATATGAACTGAACTACAATTTATCTTCTCAAGACAATTGTAAACATGTAATTAATTTTATGCGATACTTCTAGACTCCATCAAAACACTATAAATCGCAAAAAAGTAATAAATTTGCCAGAGTCAATATCGACTCTATTTCTGAGCTTTCAAATAACTTACAACCCCGGAGAAAAGGAAAATTTTAAAATATGTATATTTTTTTTTTTTTTTTTTTTTTGCGACCATCACGTAAGTGCGTTTGTTTAATCTGGTTGTAACGGTATTTTTGTAAAATAGTTTCTCCTTTCCTTTCCTTTTTCAAAACTCTAAAAAACAATTACCTCATTAGGTTCCACTATTCCCGATGTTAAAAAAAAGTATTTTTGTAATTAATCGAAGTTTGAAACTCGAATTCAAAAAAAAAATTTGTTTGGGACGGCCGTCGTTGCAGAGTATCTGTAGCATGGGATTCGTGTAGATCTGGTATAAAAAGGTAAAACAATTAGTTTTCACTTGCGCTCCCTAGCGATCAACTATTTATTTTTGACTACCCCTTGTTAGAGAAAAATTTCTCTCAAACAAAATTATTGACGATTGGATAAATTCCAATAATCTGTTATTCTGGGCCTATTTGCTAATAATGATATTATTCATTTACTAATTATCGTATGTTTCAATATTTGAAAGGGGTAGCGGCGATCAACAGTCACAATTCCGTTTTTTGCATGCCCACTTTTTAGCAGTTGTCTCCCACATCTAGTTTTGTATCAGTCGAAACAAATAGCGAATGGGGTGATAAATATGGTTCAGGGATTCTTGTATAGGTGTAGTAGAGCCTCTTCTTGCAAAGCATCCGCCGCTTCGCATTTCAGACTGTGGTATCATGAGGTTCTAATCACTATCTGCTACCAGTGCAACTTCGAATTGATAGTTTTACCAGCAACACGGCCAATATTTTATATGTGGAAAGTGCATAGACGTTACTGATACAATCGAATTTATAAGTTGTTATTATTCGCTAATCTAAATGGAAATGCTGTATTCATTAGAACCAGTCTGTTTCTTTCAAAATTACAAAAAAAAAAGAAAAGAAAGAAAATGTTTGGTTTTTAAATTGTTGAATTTCTTTAAAAAGAACTTTGTTTAAACTTTCTTGAGCATTTATTAAAGCAACAAAGGTGTTGCAAATATTGATTCTAAACATTTTCAATAAATATTCAGATCCTACTCCTTGTTTTATATTCACCATTAAAAATTTCAAATAAATCTTTCGCAGTAGTTGTTTGATAAAAATTGGAGTTATTCAAAAAATACAAAAAGAGCAACGTAATTTTTTGCAAAAGAATTTCAACTCGAGCTGTTTAGATGCTTACAAAGTATGAAAGCAACGAAACCCAGGAAATATCATCCAAAGTCGAGTCCACATGTTAATTTTTTGTTTATTGACTGAACAAAAGCGACGTGACCTTACATTAAGGAAATTAAACAGTATTATGCTCATTGTTCATTATCAGTCTATCCTCTACATTTTTTAAAATTTTTTCACAAAATATTTTGTTTTATCCTTAAAGTATAGTAAATTGGTTCCAAAGCAACATGCGATACTTTCAAATGCTGATTAAATAATGGACTACCATTTTAATGAAAAAAATGTGCGGTTTTTGCCCTCGAAATGTCTGTTTAGGTAGGTAAAGAAAAGGTAAAAAAAAAAAAATCGGAATGTTTAATTCGGCCTTGACTGTACGTCAGCCATAGTATTTCAGCCTATTTAATATGCTCGAATGAATCCTCATCATTTTAAACACATAATTTGAGGAGGAAAGATTCTTCCACTCCACTCACTAATATATGCATAATCACTCAAAGATTTTAAGGATTTCTTATCCTAATTTGATTACCTTATAAACGGCCTTCACTACCATACATTTCAAGGGGCAAGGTCAAAAAGCATTCACGATCCATACCATTACAGTCCTTTGAACACTGCTTAGCATTTCCAAGAGATTCCCACCGCAGAAGGCAGCCATATAAAATAATCTGCCATTGGTAATGCATTATAAACAAATGCTTTGCCGGTGGTTTATGGTGAAACCTAAATATGTAGTGTAGATTAATGCAAGCTACATCCACTCCCCAACCCCTTCTACATTGTCTCTTTTGAAATTTTAAACTTTTGCCGCAGCATTAGTCTGCAATATTTAGATAATTGCATACAAATCATACAACCAAAACATTTAGCTAAGTTCGTTCATATGTTGAAAGGTGGTATTTGTAAAGACTTCCATGAAATAGGCAACAATCACCAATTTTTGAGGATTAGCTTTGCTACTGTCATCACAATCAATTTCTTTGCAAAATGACAAAATTTGGACCGGTAATATAAGGAAAAAATCCTTATGATAGGACGACGGGGTCGGTTTAGCACAAATTGAGCTGCCTTGGACGAAGCTTTACATAACTTCTGTGAAGTACTGAATCACAATATAATTCCAGTTGAATTACACCCGCCATTCATGAGCATAAGGTAGCTAAACTCTAAAGGATGCCCCATAGTTCTCTTTGGAATTACGGCGAAATTAACTAAAATGACTTACCTGAATTCGGCCGCCAACCACACACGAATCAGTGCATTCAGCAGCACTTACATTTTTGTCTTCCGCCTTTTTTTAAAAAAATTACACATGCATACAGACGTGCATTACACATTTAAAAAGTAAGCAATCCATGACCCCAAACCAGAGAACGAACCACATCCTAACAGGAGTTAACAAAATCGAATTTATATTTGCAACAATGTTGAATTCATTTTATTTTGAATTGCCTCTTTCAACAAATATTGATTTTTCTAAAAAAAACTTGCACATTTCCGAAATGGAAAGTGTACGAATATGTTTACAACCAATGATCGTATATTATTGTATTGTATACTCGTATATTATTGTAAAAGTATAAGCTCTTGATCAGTTACGAAGTTAGATTCGTAGTTTAATACTACTGAAAAAAACATGAAATACAAACTATGAGCTATGTATATGAATAATTAAAAAACGGTTTAATATTTAAAAATTCATGACATATATAAATGTTAAACCAAGCCTTATCACAGCATTAGAAAAAATTCGCATTGGTTGATTAATTTTCATATGCCTTACACCTGAGCATTTTTCTTCTGCTCATTCGAAGCATTGTGCCTGTTCAACTGTGTTCAATTATAATTGTTTGAATTTTGAAAATTAAATATTTATAGAACTAGAAGAAATAAGCTTCCCATATTTATGAATTCTCGTTCTGATGGAAGCTCTTTATGCATGTTCTCGCGACAAAATAAAAATTTTATCTGACCACATGAAGAGTTGCCAATACTCAAATTACTGTTATGATATAT
This sequence comes from Philornis downsi, assembly GCA_019455685.1. Lineage (NCBI taxonomy): Eukaryota > Metazoa > Arthropoda > Insecta > Diptera > Muscidae > Philornis > Philornis downsi. Next base: position 23,533 of record JAHXMU010000804.1, read on the forward strand.
AACAAAACCGATATCTAACTCACGTAACTTGCTTTGCAACCCCTTTTTTGAACAACATTTGATCCAGTAAGAAGTCTCGAATTACAATTAACATTATAATATTTGACTTTTATTTTTGCTTTGCGAGCGTTGCGTTAAAATTCCGCAAAACTTAGAGCTAATGTATTCCATTATATTTTGAATCGGTAAATTATCCTATTTTGAATGGAACAGGGCCATTAAATTTTGTATGTGCTCTTATTCGAGACGCTTCACTATTTTGATATTAACAGAGTTTGTATACAAAACTTAAGTATTTTACATCAAGTCATTTGGCAGCTAAATCAAAATTTGTAGCATTTTTAAATACAGACTTGATTTTATATATAAAGCTGTGCTCGGAAACTTTAGAGCTTTTAATCCAACTAGAATATTCGCGTTGACCAGGGAAGCGGGGTATTATTAAGAATTACTAATTACAGAAAACGTGCTCAGTCGAAACACGGCATATTTATGACATATCCTACCAAATCAATCGTCGTATCAAAACATGATGCGAATGATGTGGAAAAGAAAGTTGACAAAACAGGATATAAAAGAATGCAACCAAAACAAGAAACCGCTATAGTGGTTCATACAAACATTATTCATCCATCCATCCATCTATCGCTAAGTACTTGACTGAAACCTAAATATGTCGCGGAGATTACTGAAAGCTACATCCATTCCCCAATCACTTCTGTATTGCCACTTTTGAAATTATAAAATTTTGCCACAGCATTAGTCTGCAATATTTAGATAATTGCATAAAAATCATACAACCAAGATATTCTGCTACGGAGATAAGTTCGTTCCAATTTTGAAAGGTGGTATTGGTAAAGACTTCCATGAAATAGGCAACAATCACCAATTTTTGGGGATTAAACGTGTTTAAAGAAAACGTGCTCTGTCGAAACACGGCATAAATATGCACATATCCTGCTTAATCAATCGTCGTATCAAAACATGATGCGAATGACATGTAAAGGAAAGTTGGCAAAAGAGGATATAAAAGAAAGCAACCAAAACAAGAAACCACAATAGTGGTTCATACAAACATCATCCATCCATCCATCTATCGCTAAGTACTTGGCTGCTAAGATAAATGCGAATAAGAATACAAATAACAGAAATATACAACACAAAGTATCGGAACCACATTATAAGTATGTACATCTATGCATGTGTAGTATATCTATGAATGTATTTACCTGAATGCAGATATAAAACAACACAATACCAGAAAAATCGTAATCGTAGAATTCTAGTTTTAAGAGCGGTTTAAAGTGCACCGCCTCACAGCACCATTTGGTGGTGTCTCCCTCTACGGCATTTGAATGCTGCTTTAAACCGTTTGTGTTGATTCAATCTTTGGGGCTTTACATACCATTATTGTGTCTCGTAGAAACCAACTCTCGTCGCCGACGTCGTAGTCGAACATTAGTTGTGAAGCAGGCAGCAGCACCAACAACAACAACGACGATGTTAGCGGTACGACGATAATAAACGGTGCATATGAGACAAGAAACGAGTAAAAAACAATAAACCCAATCCGTGGAAAAGGTGAAAAACAAGATGATGCCAACGACATTTGTTCATTTGATGTCGTGGTGTTAAGACGCAATAAAAATCTCTAGAATTCGTCCGAAAACAGTGCATTGCCTCTGAAGCAGACAATTGGAAAACGTTAGATACAGTGCAAATATTAGAAGAACGATAAACGTAAATGTAAATTTGTTGTGCAATCTTTTCTGGAATTCCTCACATTGTCCGCGTGTGCATTTTGCAGCTCTCTGCTGGCGCAGCCGTTTGTTTTAATCTGAAGGTATAGAAACACATCTAATCTTCCCACATCCACTAAATAACTCAATGCATAAATATCGAGTGCGTTACCGTTAATTGAGCGAGTTTTGTGGCGGCGATAAAATGTCTCATGCTATATTTTTTTTCAATTGTTTACAAGATGAACTCTGCTATCAGAGGAGACAAATTAATAAATGAAAAAAGAACTAGACGCACAGTGGGTGGACATGTGCAATTGAAGTGCAATGATTGTAGTATTTAAAATTTCGGTTGAATTGGAATTTTTCGATTTTTTTATTTAAGACGATATAAATAGACCCTAATAAAGGTACTTAAGTAACCTGTGGGGAAATTGCAATCAGGTGAACTGACTTGCATGTGCCGGTTTAAATCTAATTTAGCACAACAGACCTAAAATGAGAAAAAAAAACACCATTAAGGGGTAACAAATTGGTAGCGGCGCACAGTTACCGAATCACGGAGTCTTGAAGTTCAAAAATGGGCCTGAATTGACCCCACATAATCCTATATGGGTGCTTACATATGTATGTAAGTGAAAGGAAATTTGTTCAGGTTTTTAAATATAACATTTGTTATAAAATCACAGCTAATTTTAGTATAAAAAAACTTTTGGTAAAAATTAAAAATTGTTTTAAGAAAATCGCGTTATTTTTTTGAACAGAAAAGTGAAAAATTGTTTTAGAATTTTTTTAGGTAAGAAAACGGAAAGTTGTTTTAGAAAAATCGCACGATTTTTGTTAATAATTTTTGGTCTGCGGCGCAATTTTTTTTTTTAATTAGACATTTTAAAAGAAAATATATTAAGAAAAAATAAAAACCAACTTCTTGATTTAAAGTGTTTGGCTACATACATTTTAACAGTCTGCTTTCCAGTATTATTAATTAAAGCTCAAGAAAAAAAAATTACCAAAACCGTACAATTAAAACATTTGGGCACACTTTTGGGATTAAACACCAACCCAAATGGGAATTACTTCATCGGGAATTGGACCGTGAAATATAATTCCAGTTCTGCAAACCGCGTAAATTCAATTTTAAATGTTCAATTTGTAACAATTGCAGAATCACCAACATATAACGGAATTTCAAAGGAGTGCAGTTGGTGCAACTCTTCAAATGTACCGTTGTAAGAATTTGTGAAAGTTTAGTAATCTTTTGATGCGAATCTTAAAATATGCTTATGGAAACGATGTTTTTTTTTTGCTAACTTGAATTTGCTGGCAAAAATTTAGCCTTTTGGAAAAGAAAATTGATCTAAAAATAGAGCTTTTGAAACACAAAAAAAAAAAATCCTTTCATTAAGTACCCATACTTTGGGGGGTCCATTTTTAACTTTTGAGGGCCCATGGCTCTGTAAATGGGGATCTGCCGCCAACTTTTTTATTTTACTTTTTTTCTCTTATATTTACACGTTCTATCCGTCGGGGAAAAAATTATTTTGGTTGGTTGTGCTAAACTACCACGAACTAAACATTCACCGCTATTTCGCGTAGATGCAAAAGTGCGCGGAGTGCCAAGAGGATCGTGTTAAAATCGGTGATATATGTGGGAGACACTGAATTTAGTGTAATCGGCAAAAATGCAATTGCTGCGTTAGTAAAACGAAAGCCGTGCTTTTCTCAACACAGGAAAATAATTCGAAAATATGTACATTATGACAGTGTACCTGTTGAAAATGAAACGCTTATAACTAATTAATTTTCTGATTTTACAATACTGATTCCAACTTGTCACGTTGTGTAAAACAAACCATGTGTATACTTTAATTACGCCTAATATACCTAGTCCTGCCATATGTTCTGTTACACAATTTCCAGCGCTTATCGTTCAAAACTTCTTGCGGGAATAGAACCGTTAACTTTTTTTCAGAACACATGCACTGATTAGTGAAGAATACTAGCCAGTTTGGTTTCAGTTTGCAATCTACAATTCCCACATGGAGTGGGGCGTTAAAGAGAATCGAGTCGGCGTAATAGCGTTGCATAAGTGCGGAAAGAGTGCTGGCCAAATTTTCGAGTTGCTAAAACCACTCGGAATATCAAGAATGTTCGTTTATCGTGCTATTGCTCGCTTCGGCGAATTGTCTGGAGTAGAAGACAGGCCAAAAAGTAGTCGCCCGCGCGTTGTCCGTACGAGTGCGGTAGTAACGGCAGTGCGTGAAAGAATTCGGAGAAATCCACTTAGAAAGCAGAAATTCATGTCCAAGGAATTGGATATATCAACCAGATCCATGTCTAGGCTGATTCGGGATGATCTGCATATGAAAGCCTATCGTCGGTCCACAGGGCATCTTCTAACTCCTCAGCTAAAAAAAATTAGGCTGGAAAGATGCAAGCGACTTTTGCAGTGGCACGCGGACAATGGCCATGAAAACATTCTGTTAACGGATGAGAAAATTTTTACCGTGGAAGAAGTTTTCAACAAACAAAATGACAAGATTTATGCCACTTCATCTAAGGAAGCGAAAAAAGTTGTTCCAAGGGTTCAACGTGGCCATCATCCCTCTTCCGTAATGGTTTGGTGGGGGGTCTCCCACCATGGTGTCATATCCCTCCATTTCTGTGAAAAGGGCGTAAAAACTGGTGCAAAGGTTTACCAAAAAGATGTGTTAGAGGATGTAGTGAAGGGTTTGACCAATACCCTTTTCAATGGACGTAGATGGATCTTCCAACAGGATTCTGCTCCTGCGCACAAAGCTAAAACCACGCAGGAGTGGCTCAGAGTCAATATTCCTGGCTTTATAGCAGCAGAAGATTGGCCATCAGGGAGTCCAGATCTCAATCCACTGGATTATGCTTTGTGGTCAGAATTGGAGAATATGGCTTGCAAGACTCCCCACAGAAATTTGGGAAGCCTTAAAACAGCATTAACCAGAGCAGCGCCCTCGATCTCCGTGGAAATCGTACGTGCGGCTATAGCCCAATGGCCACACCATTTGAAAGCTTGCGTTAAAGCAAAAGGCGGCCATTTCGAGTGAATACAATTTTTTTTTAATAACCAATATTGTCTTCTAATAAATGAAACAATTTTGAATACAATATGAATATTGGTTTTTTTTATCGCGTTTTATATTTGTAACAGAACATATGGCAGGACTATGTACTGCTACATTATTTTCATCACAATCACGTATTTACTTAACATCATTTATGATGTGTTTTTTGGTCTGTTATTTCATTTGGTCTAATATTGCATTTTGCAATAGAACACTCCAGCATCTGATTAAAAATATAATTTTTTGTTGCAATTCACTCACGGTTTATTGATTTTTGTCTTTTAACAGGCTAGTTCTAGCATTTGGGAAATTAGGTCGTTTTATTTACGTTTTATTTTTCGCATTTTTAATTGTTATTATTTATATTATTAATTGTTATTTTTTTACATTAATAATACATTGGCTTTAGTTTTTTTTTTTCTAGTATACAAATTTCAATGCCAAAGAGGTTTGTTTATAAATTACAATTTGAATGAAATGAATTAATGTTTACAAGGGAAAAATTAAATTTCTATAAATTGATCAATTTGTTTGGGAGATATCCGAATAGGAGAGGACGTGCATTCCATTTTTATTCACAGAACTAAACGCATGATGTGTACCAAATTTGGTAGAATTATATGCAGCAGCTTGAACGGTATGAAGCTAAGGATATAACGGTTAAATCCGTAATTTGTATAGGCGGTACCACAAGACACGGTTACTTGGTCGATTTTTCTCAAATTTTATCAAGAGTAATGAAGCAATGAGATAAGCAAACCTTTATGACACTGCTGTCAATTAAATGTACAGAGGAAATGCGCATTTCGTAAAATCAGGTCCCTGTCTATATGACAGGTACGATTCCCAGTTGCGATCTGAGAAAATATTGGTCTATGGCAAGTTTTAAGAAGTTTGTTAAAGATTTACGCCGGCTATCGTTTGTACTGGTCAGTCAGCCAGACAGGCGGACACCAATCAATCGATGTAAGAAATTACGAAACATATTTGGGGAAAAGATACTTGCTAGTTTAAAGGCTTTCTTTTGCGTGTTATATTTTTGGCCGTATCAAAGATATTGCCTTCATTCCTCCGGGTATAGATATAAATAAATTAATATTGAGAGAGTAATTTCTGTTCTTTCATATAGATGGTGCTTCTGTTATTTTCGAAACACTTCAGCACACCTGACAAAACTGTGTACATCTTTATATAGCCGATGTTTCAAACTTCAGTTTGTGATATGTCATAAATGTTTTCGGTGGTCGATTTATCTTTTAAAATCGCATTGTGAATATTGGGACGCAAAAGTTGCAATTTCGTCATATTTCGATCTTTTATTTCAGAAAAAAACAAAAATCATGCAAACACAACGGTATATTCGGCTTAACAAGGCACCTATGCTAAAATTGATCCACGATATTCAGTTGCTGTAATTTCACGCTTCAATTAGGCTGCTAATTACTAAATCAAATCAGGAATTTACAGCGAAGAAAAAATTGTCGCACATGGGCATTGAGAATCGTTTGAAACTGTTAGATTATGTCAAAAAATTCGCTAATTGGATTCTACGCTAGTTAAAGGAAATTAACTTAACAAGGCGGATAAGCGTTTGTGATTAATTGCTTAAACGCGATCAACTGGGAATGAAAAATGTTTTTTTTTTACAACAATGCCAACCAAAAGACGTCCCGATCCAAGCAGGATGAACGCGCCCAAACTTCACCAAAGTCTGAATTACACCACAAAAATGGTTATGTTGTCAATTAGTTGGGAACTGATTTCAAAGGACCGAACAATACATTTTGAAGTCGATAGTTCTATAAATTATTTTAGCTTGGATGGGAGTTGGTTCCACATCCACTTTACTGTACTGATATGATGGCATCGTATTTTTGGAGTGCAAAATATGTTGAATGGGAAAATCCTTATTACAGTGAGGACCTAAGAACCGCATTGTTCCAGCACGTTTCTAGAAGGACCAGTCATTATTCCAACCTGGAGCCAAAGTTGCTTTAACTATGTCAGAATATCATTGAACAAAATTACACATACATTGTAGATTAAAAACAATTATTTTTAACAAAAATTTTGAAATTTATAAAAAAAAATCGTAATTTACCGAACACAATAAATGTGCAACGCTTTTAGAAAATTTGACTTATGGAAAAAAACAGGCTACTTCTGTTACCGAGGCGGTACAACTCAAAGTTTTTGCAGCACGAAAGTTTATACTGTGAGCGGGCGTTTTCCGCCTGGAAAATAATAAATATACACATTCTGCTGTCCATTTAAATAATAAAATGGGTTTCACCGCGGACTTTGAGTGAAAAGGTTTAGCTCATTATAGGTATCAGAAGAATATATTTAGAACCAAGTTTTTGATTGCAAAACATCACTCAGCGAGCGTAAAAAGAGTGTTGTGATGCATAAAATCTATTTTACGACATACTCGTATCGGCATGCAATAAGCTTTTTCACGAGAAAGGACTTAGTAACAAGCTAATATTAACAGCACAAATATTCACGGTATTTTTGAAGCGACACGATTTCCGATCAAATTCAGTGGCAGCGTGAGCAGACATCACTCTCCCTGTACGGGTTTTACCCTTCATATCCAATTCAGAAGTGTTGACGAGAAAATCGCCATTTAGCATATAATAGTTTTATGTTCATATAAAAATATGAAATATCCCAAATTATATTTCAATGCAGTTTACGCTCAAGTCTTTTTTTTCACATTTACGTGCAAAAATGTTTCAAATATTTGAAATAACGCTTGACATAAAATCAAGTTGGAAAGATTGAATCATAAATATTTGGATACAATTAAAAAATGTAAAAAGAAATATACATATTTTTATTTTTCTTGTCAAGTAACGTTTTCGTATCCAGATAATAAACGGATATTCAAATTATTATTATTATTTCTGGCGTAAGGCTGGCTTTCTCCTGAGTCATGAAATATGACGTTAAATTTTTTTATTAGACGATACTATATTTTTTTCCTAAAGATTTTTTTCTTAGTCATCATTGCCATTTTTTATGCTGATTTCCAATATTGAAATCGAAATATTATAATTTTCCAAATATGTTATGGAATATGGTATAACGAAGAAACATCAAAAAATTGGCAACGCAAAGAAAGAAAAATTTCCTCGTGAAAAACGTAGTATCGTCTGGTGGAAAATTTTAGCTTTAAATTTCAAGACCAGTTTTAAGCTAGATACTATACTCCGAGAGACGTTCTTTTCTCGTGAAAAAGTTTCACGGCATTGCCAGCTTTTCTTGTATTAATTTCCTACACCGAAATCGGTAGGACATAAAGATATGACAATATACTAATCAGAATTTCAGCAGCGAATGAAAATAATCATCTATTAGAAAAGGAAAGTCTTGCATTCAAATACCAGTATGTACTGAAAGACCCGTATTAATTTCGTTAATGTAATGTTTCTTTAATGTATAACAGATTCCTGCCTACTTTTGAAATGTTGTCTCAGCACAAAATGTCTTCATATTGTGAAAGATGGTTTCTAAGGAATTACATTCTGCTTTTACATTGCCGTAGCTTTGTAACGGTACCGATATGAAAGCTGATAACACTACTCTATGTCTCCGCAGTGCCAAATTTCGTCGAAGCGTGTCTTTAGTATTTTTGGTAGATTTTTGACCATGGTGTAAAAACCCTCATAACCTGTTAAAATTTCAACAAATTTTCTGTGTTTGGTAAAAATCGTAATCTTTTTATATCTAAACAAATCTAAATGAAACATGCTGTATACTATTAAGGACATCCAGTACATAAAATATAACCTTGTAATAAAAGTTAATATTTGGTTATCAATAATGTATCCAAAATGCTGCCTGTATTTATAGCTGATGCGATATTATAAAAAAGTACCAAAAAATATGAACAGCTTATTAAAGTGGTAATTTATGCCATTTCAGTAATGTTATTTAATGTAAATTTAATTAAATATGCTTTCCGAGCCAAATAATCTGCGCCATAATAATTTCAAACGATATATAACAGGTACACGAGATAAGAATAAGTTGTTAGAAAAAAATTAATATTATTTTTCAGATCTTCAGCTTTTTAAAGTGTTCAGCTATTTGGACTCAATTTGAGCTAATGTGTCTTTAGAATCTGAATTCCAGATGTTCTTATAACATAAAATTAATAAAACTTACTTTTTATGTATCGACTTACATTTATCCTTAATTTTTTACTGAAGTCTTCAGTTTTGAAAATGCTGAAAAACCACAGATTTTTGCTAAATCAATTTTTTTACATGTGCTTCCATTTGTAGCGCTAAATGCTTGATGCGAGCTCAATTATAGATATGAATTTAGGAATCTCTGTAGGCACCAGAGAGTGCGTGGATATTCGGTCGATTTTCTCACTCGCTACTCAGTATTGTAACACTTCAGTATTAAAGGTCTGGCAATATAGGCTGTTTAAAACTTAGTTGCTTATATCTTGCGTATGTGCCAAATTTTGTCTAAGTTTGGTGTAGCTGGTTGAAAGATATGGAGGTATGAATATGTTAGTTAAATCGTTCATTTATATGGGAACTACCAAAACTGGCGTGGTTATTTCATAGTTTTTTTCTGCAGTTTTATAGAGAATTACAAAGATATGGACAAAAATCTTAGCTTCTACAGTCTACCAGTTAGAAATTACAGAGGATTGATTGAATTTAAAAAAATCGTTAACTTTGTATGGAGATAGCAGAATGGGTGTTGCAATGTGCCCCGTTTTTATTCTGAGATACTACTATACGAAATGCTTAACCTGCCCCATACTTGACTAAACTAAAAATTTATGGGTTAAGTAGGGTAATTAATTTTAGTTAGTTAATTTTTTCCAAGCATTATAAAACAAATCACTGGGCAAAAGTGTAAGTTACAGCCGGCCAGCCAGTAAATGAACTTTGCCCATTTCCGACATATAAATAAAATAAGTAAATAAAATATATAAAAATAGTACCCCTACATAAAAGGTCGGTGAGAAAGATATTTTTGAAATTTGCATTATAATGTTATGAAGAAGGGGGAAGTCGACAATTGCTGATAATAAACGGCTGGAGCAGTACACACGCAAATATATATGTATGTACATTCACGTGAAATGAAATTTGGCACTCAATAAGATCGAGCTACTTGAAAAGAATCATCATCCCACCGATTAAAAGGATGAGATCAGAGCAATGAAAGTAGGCAAAATGACTTCCCCTGGCGTTGATAAACAGATACTAGTGACAATTAAATTTCAATTTGTGATTTCTTTAAATAAAAAAAAAATTAAATTGAAACATACGAAATTGCGTGTTTGTGTTAGCTAAATGTGGACGAAAGTCATATAAATATTTCCCAGATCATGGGAAAGATTTGGAAAAGTTACATGCTCTCTTATCACACACAATCAACAACCCAGATGTGGTTTCAACAAACCCAAGAGTTTCTTTTCCATTGAAATCTGAAAATCTCATCAAATCTTTCATACACATTTATCGATTATAATTGCATTCTTTGACCGTAACTGATTGTAATGCACTACGTTTTTTTACAGATCTCATTAAGAAACTATTCCAACTACTTTCTCAGCCAAGATGTCAATGAATAATTTAACCATTGACGGTGAATTCCGTTACATAATACAATGGTTCAGTGAATGGAGTGAATTACAACGCGATGACTTTATACCCGTAATGGTTGACTATATAACGGATACACACGATGATGCATTGATGGCTATGACGACAATTGTAACAATGAATGGTTTGCAAAATGATATGGAGCGATCATTAAATCTCAATGGAAAACCAATGTCATTATTTCAGTGTAGGGTAAGTCAATAAATAAAAGAACAAAAGCTATATAAAACAAAATTAAAAAATTAGAAGAATCTGCAAGGGGTTAAACTTTTCATTCCACTTATAATAGCTTTCACTTATAAATAAAATACATTTAAATGGGTCTTCACATTTGGGGGGGAACTTCCTCCAATGATAATTTTATGACGACTGAATAAGGAAAAGCAAAAAGTTTTAGTCATATAATTGCTGCTATGTTATAATACAGAGTGTCCGTCGGGAAGGTATACTGCGTTGTTTTGCCGCCATTTTGGTATACATTAGTCTTGACAGTTCATATTTGGCAGTCGTGGAGACGTGGCAAATTTATTATGGAAAAATATTCGAAAAACCAACGTGTTTTAATCGTTAAAACATTTTATCAAAATCAATCATCGATTACTGTGATGATGAGAAAGTTACGTGAAATTTTTGGGAGAAACAACGTGCCAACAAGACGCACTATTTATCGTGTAGTGAATAATTTCGAAGAAACAGGGTCTGTAGCTGATAGGGCCAAGCATGGACCACAACGTATTGCAAAATCGGCTAAAAACATTACTGCTGCTCAGTAAAGTGAAAACAATCCATCAACCTCGATTCGACGCCGTGCTCAGGAGCTTGGTCTTCAAAGAACAACTTTGGTCACACTTTTGCATTTGTTTCCATTTAAGATTCAGTTGACACAAGAGCTTCTTCCACAAGACCATATACGCCGCCGTATAATGCCAATAGGATGTTACAGCTTGCCCATGACAACCCCGATTTTCATGAAAAAATCATAATGAGTGACGAGGCACATTTTCATTTGAATGGATATGTGAATAAACAGAATAGTCGGATCTGGGCAATAGAAACCCCTCAAATTATTCATCAGTCACCTTTGCATCCATTAAAAGTGACAGTCTGGTGTGCAATTTAGTCGGGAGGAACCATTGGACCTTACTTCTTTGAAACTGAAAACGGCGTCACGCATTTGTGAGGCTAACAGAGGCGGACATTTATCTGATACTGTATTCCATACATAATTGCCGACATTAAATAAATCATTTATCAATATAAGATCCATTCTATTTCATTTAATCAAAAATTATAAACAAACAAAGTAGTATACCTTCCCAACTGACACCCTGTAGTTCGAATTTTAATTTATTTCTTATCATGCACCTATTCTAATGATTCAAGCGATGATCAGTCAATCAGTAATGCTGTCTATATTCATATACTAGTATATATGTATGTACACATGTACATGTACACATATACAATTTACAACAGTAATAAATGCTTCCTTTTGAATAATGTTAATTAAAACTTCACATTTTTAATGAAGCTTTACCAACAAATAATCAACAGCAGTCGCCTGTCTTATATGAAGCCGAATTTTTGCGTCGATTTATAACCATGGATAAGAATGGGTCCACCATTTCACACCTGAGACAAGGGAACAGTCAAAGCAGGGCACTGGAATGGCAGAATCTTGTTCAAAGGAAGTGAAGAGGGTTCCATCGGCAGACAAGGTCAATGGAAAACCATCAACGGCAAATATTATGCTAATTTATTGCAGCGTTTAGGTGATGAAGTTATTAAAAAAGGTCGCATTTGGCAAAAAAGAAAGTGTTGTTTCATCAAGGCAATGTTCTAGTTCATACATCAACTATTGCTTTATCACGCACCTCATTCGGCAGATTTAGCTCCCTCAAACGATTTTCTATTTCCAAACTTGAAAAAATGGCTCGGTGGTAAAAGATTTGCCAACATTAAAGAGATGGAGTCTGCGGTCGGTGGCTATTTTAAGGAGTTTGACAGTTCTTACTATAAACAGGGTATAGAAGTTATTAAATATCGCTGGAAAACGTGTATCGATTTAAAAGCAGATTACGTTAAAAAATAAAGAGAATTTTTCCCAAGTTTTTTGTGTGTTCTTTGGAACTAGTTTTGGAACCGTCCTCAGACCTGATCAAAATAGAATTTTGTCCCAAATGGCACAAGTCATTTGAAACGGGCTATAATACAAAAATATACATATTCTACATGACAAATTGTAAACCTTTCACTAAAACGTGGTAGTGATTAAAGTCAAGCCCTTTTTCTCATTCTTTTCATTCACTTCTAGGTTAAACTTTTTAATCAATGGAATCGTAAATGGCCCATAGAATTCAAAGACAAATTACAACAAAAAATAACAGAAATCGATAATAAAGTAGGTGAAAGAATAAAGGCATCAGTGAATGCAAAGTTCAATGGCAGTGGAAGTCTTACAAATGGATATGCCGGATCAAATGATGGTTATGATTATGAACAAATTCCAGAGGATGGGACAAAAGACAGTAAACAAGTCAATGGAAATGAAAGGAAAGACAGCGAACTGCAACAGCAACAGCAAGTTGCAAATGAAGAAATGGTGATGGCAAATGCAGTGACACTAAATGATCCCATGCGAGAAGTTTTAAATAATGAAACATCTGTTGATGACATTGAACTAAACGATGATATGAATAAGCCTCATAGTGGCGAGCAACGGCAAGTGCATATTAAGGAAACAGCTGAAGATAATAGCAATGTTGCACATGATGATGGCATTAATGAAGATTGCAGCAAGCAACCCAGTTGTACAACAAGATCACATAGTGGTAATGACCACGACGGCAATCCGACTAGCGAACCTGTTGAACAGGTTGTTCAAATGCGAAATTTACAAATAAATGAAGAAGGTCATGAAGATGTTACAGCATCTGTAGAACAACCACACACAACAGCAACTTCAGTGCCCGTGACAGTTACAGTTAACCCAGTAGTTGTTGTAACAGCACAAACATTGACCACTAATGCAGAAGTTCCTCTAGTTGTGTAAAATAAAACTCGAAACCATAGAAGTAACAAGAACGTGATACAGTCGCACAGAAACGTCACAACAGCATCACCACTATCGTCATCAGCAGCGTGATGGTCATCGTCGCAGAAACAAGCTCGTAGTCCGTAAAAACGCAACAAGAAAAAGATTTGTAACTTTACTCTAAACAAGAATTGAATCTTCACTTAATGTGCTTTTAAGTATTGTTGTATGAATTTATGTACATCTTCTAGACATTCCAATTAACTGCGTTTTAAAAGTATTTATGTTATGTTAAAATACAAAAGAGTATCCAATTATCTGTGACACATGCAGCAATAGTAAAAGAATTACATACTTTTCTAATTGCAAAAAAAAAATAAAAGCAACCAAGGTAAGCATTTCTTGTTCTTATTTCCAGCTTAATGCAAACTTACAACTTTTTGCATTTGCTAACAAATTTAATCCATACCAGCTTGCATATACTGTTAATATTTGCATTTACTGTTAAGATTACTTTCTAATGCATATTCTAATTAAGATATATTTCTGAAACATATTCTACAAATATTTTTTTTACAAAAACGGCAAATATTTGAAAACTTTCCTCTTTTTTTACTTTTTTTATGGCATTGTGCTCTATTCTGAAGTTCACTATCTTATGATTAACTGTGAGTAAGATAATGTCACCATATAAGGGTCAATGACTCCACTCTCTCTTCTTCGTAAAAACTATGCGAGAAATATGGCCTACATTCAGATTATTTTTCATAATGTAACAAGAATACACTTGCTCATATCAAAATATATATTTTTTTTACATTTAAACAAGTGCTCGATTGAAATGTACTTTTATATTTGTTCGAAATAAAAAGGTTTTTCTTTTGATCTTTTATTTATTTATTAATATTATAGCTTGTTGCAAAAAAAAAAAAAAAAAATAAAAGTGAAATAAATGAACAATTAAAATTTAAAAAGAGGGATTTTTTAAGGATTTATGTTGGACGACTTGTAATGTTTGCGCCCATGATTTTGGCCCTCTTTTTAAAGGACTGGTTTTATGTGTTATATATTATGGAAAACATAATTAATTCTACGTTGTTGTTCAAGTAAGGTCTAAACTCGTTTAATACTAACATCATTTCGAAAGCTTCAGTCAGGTGAACTGACTTACATTTACCCTAACCCAAAGTCCTTTCACGTTAATGTAAAAGCTTAAGGAGTGTTATGCTAGAAGGCGCGTATTAACTCATTATATTCTTATATACTAATGCTGCTATTTGAGAACTGTAGCTTAATTATAACTGCATGTCTTCGGTTAATTTGCATGTGAGGTAGTCTAACGCGTTCGGCAATGCTTTTAATTTTCATTCGCAAAACTAAGTTTGATAAAGGCTTGATGATTGCTAAGTTATTTTGATTTTAGTACAGTTGAATGAAAGATGTGAATTTGGGAATAATGAATCTAGGAATATAAAGGGTGTCCCAACAAGAACGCAAGATATAAATTTGTCGCCATTCGAAGTGTCATTGTTTGACATTTGAACAATTGTTATTGTTTGCTAGTAGAAGGTACGAGGAGCGCTACACGAATGAACAACGCATTCTCATTGTGAAATTGTTTTACCAAAATGGTGAAAGTTTTGCGGCTACAGTTCGCAAATTGCAATCAGTTTGGTGTCACAATAATGCTCCAAAAGAGTCAACTGTAAAGAAATTAATGGATAAATTTGCCAAAACTGGGTCTGTTAATGATGTAAAGACAACAACGCGCCTTCGACCAGGTCGATCGACCGAAAATGTCGCAGCTGTACGTGATGATGTCGCTCAAACTCCATCCACCTCAATTCGACACTGAGCTCAGCAAATTGGTGTCTCCAAATCCACTATGCAGCGAATTTTGACGAAAGATTTGCATCTTCATGCATACAAAGTTCAATTAACTCAGGAACTGAAGCCAGCTGACCATGGACAGCGAAGGGAGTTCGTTAATTGGGTATTGGAGAGACAACATGCAAATGCTGATTTTGCCGACAAAATCATCTTCAGTGACGAGGCCCATTTCCATCTTCGTCAATAGGCAGGATTGTCGCATTTGGAGTGAGGAAAATCCTCGAGTGATTCACGAGAAACAAATGCATCCTTAACGTGTCACTGTGTGGTGTGGATTTTGGGCTGGAGGAATCATTGGACTTTTTTTTTATGAAAATGAGGCATGTCAAGCGCAAACAGTCAATGGTGTTCGGTATCGTGTGGTTTCAGGAAGACGGCGCCACATGTCATACAGCAAGAGAAACAATTCAATTGCTGAATCAGTCATTTAAATATTGCGTTCTTGTTGGGACACCCTTCATAGGTTAAAATAGGTGATCTGTATGGTAGACACTAAAAGGGGCGTGGCTATCCATTCGAATTCTCCCAAACATTGCAATTTATTATAATAGACAAAAGTTTACGTTATGGGCGCCTATGAATTAGTGGAAAAATTAAATTTCCATAAATCGGTGAGTTTGTATGGGAGGTATCCCAAAAAGCTTCGCAATGCAGTCTGTTTTTAGTCTTAACAGAAACGTATCGGTGCAGTCCAATTTTATTGTGAGAACCTATTTTGATAAACCATCAACGTATAAAATTTAACCGAATTTAGAAAAACTGAATAATATGAACCTAGTAATATGTGATTTAATTCGGTATTTTGTATGAGAGTTACAAGAAGAGGTTAATCGTGTGATTTCTTGGCATTGTGCCAAGCATCGCACACTATTGCAAAGGACAAAAATGTTGGTTGCTGCAATTTTTGAATTAGGAGCGATATAGCTCATTTGTAATCCCCGGTTACGATTATGCATAATATACTTCTTCTTCTTCTTAGGTGGCAACTGGAATAGACATATTTATTATGCATCGTCCGTAAAAAATAATTCCAAGCGCTTCTCCAACTCGTCACACCAAGTTTAGATAGTGTTTCAAAAGCCTGGTCCTTCCAACCGTGTTTTGGTCTTCTGTGCCGTCCATCGAGTTCGTTGTCGAAAACATTCCGTGCCGAAGCATTTGGGTCCATCCGCACAACATGACCCTGCCAACGCAATCACTGTATATTAAGGCGTTTGACCACGTCGGTGTCGGCATATAGCTCATACAGCTCATTGTTCATGCGAACCCGATACTCTCCGTTAACGATCATGGGTCCATATATTTTCCGGAGTATTTTTCTCTCGAAAACTGCCTGTACTGTAAAGATGGTACGAGACATATTAACTGCAGCTTTCCTCATAATCGTCTCCAACAGTATATTGAAGAGGTCGCACGAAAGACTATCGTCCTGTCTAAGTCCTTGTTTGGTGTAAAAACGCTCGCTAAGACCTTTGCTATCATTACTGAGGACCTCGTGCCAGTCAGCGTCATCCTACAAAGGCGTATAAGTTTCGTAGGAATTCCAAACTCGGACTTGGCCTCGTGTAGCTTTAGCCGTATCGGGCTATCGAAGACAGTTTTATAATCGACGAAAAGATGGTACGTGTCGATCTGTTTTTCTTATGTCTTCTCCAGAGTTTGTCGTAGTGTGAATATCTGGTCAGTTGTTGATTTACCAAGTCTAAGGCCACACTGACAAAGTCCAATCAGGTCAGTTAGAATCGGCGTTAGTCTTTCACATATCACACTCGACAGGGTAAAAGATTGACAAACACTTGGATCGCTTAAAAAAATGCAAGATATTAGGCTATGCCAAGTGTCAGGAAGTTTAATATATGTTTACGATACTTATCGTGTCTACCACTCAACTAGACGAAGGGACGTCTCTCATTCCACTTAGAAAGTCATGAAACACGTTTAGTCAAAAGATACTTTGTACTTTAATGTTTCCTTCTGGGTGTTATATTTTTTGCCGTATCAAATGATATATACCTCCGTTCTTTCTGGCCAAGGTACAAAAAATGTCCCTTATGACACTTTACGGCGTTTCCGCAAATACTTTTTTCGGTTTAAGGTTTTGTTAATTTCGAGTTTCATGATGCGAAAAAGATCTATTTCGAATTACTTGCACTGTATGTCCAACGCAAAATAAGCCAAGAACCTTACAACGACGTTTTGAAACAAATTTCGAAGCGCTGATCTGGCGTATGCCATTTTGTACTGTCACGGGAAAGTATTACCAATTAGGATAACAAAAGTCTATAAACATAAATGTATAAACGTATTCACATAATTACCATATTGATTAGAACGTGTTCAACGCGAATATTTGTTCCCATTGTTCCTACACTTATTGAACCACACGCAATAAAATGAATAACTTTTATAACTATTCTATTCTATTCTTGCACAACTTGCACATAGCAATTTTAGGTCAATTATCAAAATAATTGACTTGACGAATTTTAAAAACTCAAACAATTATTTTGGTTTTTTTTTATTTCATTAACAATCTTTTTAATAAATATGCCTATTTATAAATATTGAAAACAATTTTAGAAATAAAGAACAACATTGAGAAAATGCAATATGTTTAATTTTAGCATTATTTGTTGGCCTGTGTATGTGCAAATCTGTATACCATTTAGGTTGATGACCACACAACTTGAGTAAAAAACTTTGTATTTAATCGAATTATCTGTCCTTTCATGTTTTCGCTTCGGTCAATAATTTTATTTTAAGTTCAAGTCAGCCAAAATCAATAAATCAATTAACCGTATTTTTTCTCATATTTCGAAAACATGGTTTTCGAATAACAATTTTTTTCGACTGATAAACGGTTTTGTTAATACAATTTTGTTAGCAAATGTTGAACTGGGTCACGAAGTGTTCATCAAAATTTGTTGAATTTTACATTGATTTCAGTGGGATTTATTTGCCCACTTTGAAAAAAACTAAATATAAGCTGTAGCAAAAAATATGTATGTATATATTATTTTTGCATGGTATTGAAAGCTTTATTTAGAATAGTTTGAATTACCCGATTAAGGCCAGTTATGCACCGTTTTCACCGTGTTCAATAATTCGTTGCCATTTTGAAGATAATTTCATTATGCGCTGCTCATAGAAACCCTTATCCCTATGGGCAAAAAACTGGGACAGACAGTTTTCACAGGTTTCTTTTGAGTCAAATGTTTCAGCAGTAAAATCTTTCGCCGTAGGCTGGGACAGAAGATAATTACTTGGTGCTGGGTCTCGACTATGGACTAAGAATCTTTCAATCAAGTTCCCGGAGGTTCTGCAGAGCCACTACTGATGCGTGTAACTTGGCGTTGTCCTGATGCAACACAATTTTGGATAAAAATGGGTGATTGCTTTCTTCAACTCTTAAACCTAACTAACTAAACTAAGAGGTTAGCCGTGGGGAAGCAGTTCATAACAGATGATTCCCTATCAATTTGCAGTAGTATTTATTTCAATTTATTCATTTTATTGTGATTTACCAAAAAAAAAAAAAAAAACTTGCAATTTGGCCTGACCTACATACATAAGTATACATCATTCAATATTTAATTTTTTTTTATTATTTTTATTTCCCTTCATATCGCCTACTTTGTGGTGCACTTCAAATTGAGCGTTATAGGTAATTAGTTACTAGTTAATTTAATTTTATATTCTAAGTTATATTTTGTTTTTCAAATTCAAGTAGTATTTATTTTATGCATTTTGTAATTTGTTTAATATTGGCCAAAAGGCTTTAAATTACAAGACTGTTCAATAAATGAAATGAAAAAAAATTCTACCAAACATATAGCAGTACCACCGGCCACCGGCTCTCCACAATTCAACGACTACTGTTCCCGTTTGATGTTGTCATAAGTGAGGCCAGCCCCAGTCGACTTTATTGCGATTCAGCAGAGATTCGCAGATGGAAATTCGATCCATGAGGTTTTTCGTTAACTCGTGTAGCAACCATTCATCGGTCCCCCTTATTCATGTGGTTCCATGCGGTTTTTTGTACTACTTATGTTTAGTTAAGGAGCAATCGAAACAGTGCTTACATGATAATCGGACTTGACGATTTCCATTACTCTATTAGTATTTACGACAACTAGCCTTTCAGAGCAAATTACCGAATTACGGAAACGGAATGACGGAACCAAAATGATGATTGGCTGTTACAGTGTAGGACCGTAAACACACACATTTTCAGAGGCCTGGCTTGCGCTTTCCCCTTTATCAAAGAAAAACTCTAAAATATGGCGTATATTCTCAAACGATACCGAATCAAGCAATCACAAAACTGTTTAAGCGGTTTTTTAAGTACGAATTCTTATTTTTCTTATGCAACACGAAATGTAGATTATTAAAGTCATATACAGGGTTGCCCATATTCGACGGACCCATCTGGCAACGCCATAAC
>JAHXMU010000804.1:48376-117553 GCA_019455685.1 Philornis downsi
AGATTGCCAACCGCCAAATTTTTATTTTTTTCTTTGATTTTTTTTTTAAAACATGGGTCCGTCGAATATGGGCAACCCTGTATTGCGAAAAAAAATTGTTAATGTTTTCATTTTAGCATTTTATATACATGAATACTGCTTAACTTCTCAACTTTTACTGCAAGAGCTCTTAATATTATTTATATACCAAGGCATTTTACGCCAGTATTATTTTCAGAAATCTTAAACATTTGAGAAAAATCGCCTGAGTTTTATATGAAGAGAAGAGAGATTAAAATGTTTTGGTTGGTACGTTTGTTGTTTAAGAAGTTTATTGTATATGATTTCAATGGCGATAATACGATATTCTATTTATGTACATATATATTCATATATCAGGGATGAAAACCAATAGAATTCCCCTACCTTATCTGACAGCTTAAGCTGACAACCGCCTGTGTGTAACCTGTTTAATTTATAAACAATGAGCTTTAGTGATACTTCAATATATTACTTTCAAAAGACAATAGCGTTTTACTGTTTTATATTGTGACTCAACTATATTTTGTGTTATTTGCTTATTAAAAAAAATTAATAACACACGATGTCTTATTGAGACAACATGCTTATATTGATCTTAAGTCAGCAGTATAACAACAATGCTTGATAGAATCTGTGCTATTATTCACAAGATATAATCACATGGAATTGAGCATGCTTAAATACAAACTAACCAATGTCATCTGGTAATACTCTTTTCCAACCCAATAATACCATTACACAGTTCACATTATGTATTTAAAATCTCAAATTTGTCCATAAAAAACGTCTCATTATCATTTAAAGCGTTAAACGTTGCGGTGCTGTCGTAAACTAAACTGGTTCGGAGGAACGTTTCGAGTACGAATAACAAAGAAAACGAAAATATATAAATTTCAAAAAGAAAATACGAGCAAAAGCAGAGAGAAATGGTGTTCGCAACATTGAAATCGTGTTAAAAATACGGGTTTATCCATATCAAATTGTCGGCAGTGGAATACGTTGAATCGAAATCTAGTTGCATTAAGAGTACCTCAGAGGAAATGTGCATAAATCAATTCAATTTAAATTTGGCTCTAAGTTTTCTTGCCATATGGATGTGTAAAGGTATAACAAATACACTCAACAGCCAATGCATTTGTTATCAGTGACTAAATCACGTACAATTTGTAAATAAGTCAATAAAATTTGTGGATTAAAGTTTACAAATAATGATAACAAACAATCAGCAATTGGCAAATCTCTAGAACATTACAAGTGAAATATATTAATGTAAATAAGCTTGGACAGGGTGCGATGGACCCTGTACAAGGTGTTTAAAAAGAAGGTTTACGTTTGGTGGACCAATTAAAAAAATTAAGCCGTTTATCGGAAACAAAGTTGATTATTTATTGATGTACAGAATTGTAGAATCTATTTCTTAAAAATAACAGCGGTTCGGCAGGTAAACTGCGTGATAGCTGTCATTTCGTGACGAAATAGGCCGGGGAAGTTGTCTTATGACCACAGACTTTAGATTTAAGAAAAGGAAAAAGTGCATAGAGGACTACATGGATTCATGCCACCTCTACTAGAGATCAATTTCCTAGGAAACATTTCACAGGCTAATAACAAAGACGTATTGAAGATATGTGACTTTACTCCACCCGTTGAAACTATGTGCCTGCTGGAACTATGCCAGCAAAGTTTTGCAGTTCTGGCAACTATTATCTGCTTATTATATCCACATAATTCTCTGAATTCACTATAATATCAAGTTACATTTTCATCTTTAAAAATATACACCTATACTGGAGATCAATTTCACAAGCTAATAGTAAAGACATATTGAACTTGGGTGACTTTACTCCATCCCATTGGGACTACGTCTCTGCTAGAACTATGACATGAAACTTTTGCAGTTTTGGCAACAATAATCTGTTTATTATTTTCACATAATCCTCTGAATTTACTATAACACCACGTTCCATTTTCATCTTTAAAAATGTATACACCTACTGGAGATGAATTTGCCACAACCTCGTGACAGCGACTTATTGGACTAATGTAACGTTGCCTATTCTGCTGGAACTTTGTCTGAAAAGTTTTGCAATTCAGACAATGCTTTGAATGCCCACATTATACTCTGAATGTCACTGTAACTTCACGTCCCCTTTTAACTTCAAAAAATAAGTGCCGATAATTCTTCATGTCTTTAGACGAATGAAGGGGTTTCTGATTCGTTGGACTTCAGTAGTGGCGATTCCGCTTATTTGCATTTTCATTAGGATGATAGTTTTGGTAAACATTGAAAAACACTCGATTGCCTGGTTTATGAAGTTGAGCCTCGGACTGGTATCCTGGGATTTTATCTCTTTCACCAATTGAATTTTGTACGTGTGCAGCTTTAGGTCTTTGTGGAAAATGCGCGGTAACGATGATTTGTGCACATTTAAATCACTTGGGTGTTTCTGATTTGAAAGGCTTGCATCGGATTTCGAATTTATTGCAGTAGTATTTATTTTATGAATTTTGTAATTTACTTAATATTGGCTAAAGAGCTTTAAATTACACGGTTGTTAAATAAACAAAACGAAACAAAACGAAAAGACTAATTAACACTTTCCGGGTTCTTTACCGCTTTTGATGACTTTGGTCAACCGGATTTTAGTATTTCTAGTGTTGCACAGATCTCATCAAACTTTTTGAGCCATTTTCGAATGATAGGAATGCTTAGCGCATCACTCAAATGATGAAAAGTTCAAATATTGCAGAATCTTCTAAACACTGCAGACGGCGAATCAACGGATTCGTTGCGCTCACGTAGTAAGTTAGCCAAATGTAAACTTTCTTTTCAGACACCCTTCAATATATTATGTCTTAGGGCATTGTGACTTGTACAGATATACGAGTATGTAACGCCTGGAATTATCTGGAATTAAACTATTCGGAAATATAGTGGGCAGTGTTGCATTTATGCCGAATTTGAAATCATAACATCATTAGTGTTTGAGCTGCACTTTATTCTGTACGACGCAAAAAAATGAATTCGGCAATTTATTGTGTGGAGTGTTCCATTAAATTTTGTTTACAAAATGGAATTTTTGCTGCGGCAAAGTTTAGAATATTGCGGTAAAAGATTTTGTCAGAAAGAACAGCTAATACAGTTTAAAGAAGGCGCGGAATACCTTGGACCACAATCAACCTTCACCGATGAAAATCACATCCAAATCTCGTATTTGGTAATAAGTTGCTGATATTGTTGATATCAGCCAATATTGTTGATCAGCCAATTATATTCCAATAATATTTTGGGCATTAGACTAATCAAAGCTTGGTTTGTACCAAAAACACTCATTTTGTTCGAAAAAGTATTATTACGGAAGATGAGACTTACATATATCTGTCTAACAAACGGCCAATCGAGTGAATATCTTTCCAAAAGATGATTATGAGTAATTTCATGAGTAATGGATAACTCAATCACAGAATGAGTAACCCACACACATTGCCATGGGAAATGACACATGATTGCTTACACATTCTCCACGATAAATGAGGAACTCACCACTCATAGGTAACTAACATCTTCTACACATTACACACTTCCCAGGGGTAGTGTTGCCGTCGTAGGAATACACCTTCATGCGTAATTACCCACGACAGCTACACATTTCTCATGCGCAAATGTGGACGTCAGTCACAGGATTGTCCATGATCAAGCCATGGATAACACAAGTGAGAAATCACCATATCGCAAAAGTGCAGCATCCAATCGCGAAAATAACCACATTTTCCGTGTTTCTAAGGGGGATGGGCAAAAGATGACCGTTCTTGTGATGATAAACAATTTTCAAAGCATCGCTTTTTTTTAAAAAATTGATGAAATGTAGAAATGCCTACGATTCAAAACGGAACGTCTAAACATAGAAATAACTCAATTTTTGGCATCCAAAGGAAGCGTATATTAGGCGATGTTATATGAGAACATCGAAAATTGTCAAAAAAAGTAGCAAAAATAACAAATATCGCTAAAATTGAAACAAATCTGAATATAGTGTTAGTGAACCATCCTATCGCTGATATGATACTTTTTTACAAATTTGTAAGAAGATAGCCACAAAACGAAAGAAATTGGCAATTTGAAAACCAACTGGCAAATTCACGAATCAGCGATTTTTAAAATTTTGTTTAATGCCATATGAATGTCATCCCTTGGTGTAGATTCCTATGAAAATGAAATGGTTTCATTAAAATCGATTACGGGAATAATATCGGATGCCACCGCCAAAGGTTTTGAAGAGGTTTATCATTTAGAACAACTATAATACTTATTTTCTACATAAATAATTTTTCCACATGCAAATATCCTTTGATATGGTCAAAATATAACAAAAACGAATTTCTTTAATCAAATGTATTTTATAACTTTTAAAGTGGATTAAGAAATGTCCGTCTGTCTGGCTGCCAAAGTTTGGCACAGCCTAATATTTTGTCAGATAGTAGCCACGGATTAGAAATGGGCAATATTGACTCACTTCTTCTGTGCATCCCGTGCAAGTTGAAGATTTTCCGAAATTAAATTCTTCTCTGTAACCTCTAAAGTGTTGACTGCAACAATCTAAATTATTGTCCATTGTATTGCTTATAATGCTTGGCATTGTATTGCTTTGTAATGATTTTCAAAATCGGAAATGATCAACCCGCTAACTATGCCCCTCTTGGGCCAATTTAACCCATGAAATCCTGTGTTCACATCATTTATTCCTTTCCACTACATTTACTCAAATTTAGTACACATCATGCGTTTGATAAATTTTGTGTTTGACCGAGTTTACTCAATTCAATCTTTCCTCCGTAATTTCTAATTAGTTGGCTGCAATAACCTAAACGTTTGTTAATTTTAAAGGTTTATAATGTATGGTAAAACTTGCTGCAGATCGACCAAGTTGCAACGCGCCCCCTGGTAATTTTTTTACAAATGACCGATATCCCACTTATTTTCTTAGCTTCATATCTCTCAAATGGTTGCACTGAATTCAGTCAATTTTGGTCCACATCATTCGTTTGCAAAGCTTAGTTCTGGGAATGAGAATGGAGTACATTTTCCCTCCACTTCTGTTCCAATTTATTGGAATTTAATGTTTTCCTTGAAATTGCTAACTTTTAGACTGCGATAACTTACATTTTTGTCAGTTGTGTTATATAGGATTATCCATTTTCCGTTTTCAAGGTTTATCCATATTTCGTTTTAAAGTAAAGTTATGTACACATAAATAAAGCATTCAAAAAGCTATGACCGACGAAACTTTTATTTCATTATAATACTTGGACCTTGCCATTATGTTCGAAATACAATGTCATTTAAATAACCGGCTCTGGATTGGTTGGATCCTTTTCTTCCAGCGTTATTTTTGAAAAAATACGGCCCAATGACAATACGCATCAAACAGTCACTTTTTCCGGATGCAATGGTTTCCCCATAATCACTCCGTAAATGGTAAACCTTTCATTAAATCAACAACACTTCAAATGATAGGTATTTAAAAGCTGAAGTATTTTGGTTATCCATTCAACCTATATTATAAAGTTTGGTAACATCGACCGGTAAAAAAAACTGCCGGATAATTACTCTCTTTCCGGTGCCTTCCACATAAATGATCTAATTTAATCTGCACATTCGTAGATTCCTATTTTCCATTCAGTTGCATTAAATTCGAGATAATTTAGCAATTATCAGCTCTTAGGTATACTTACTTAATACTGATAACCCATTTGGAAAAATTCAAAGGTTTCTCTGTATTTCTAAGTGGTAAACAGTAAGTTATAATAAGTTCAGTAAGTTATTTTTTATTTTGCATCAGTTTAGAGCACTTATTGACACAAACTTAGAGGTTACCTATGCCCCTGCTTACACTCAGCACTCTCCCCACTTTAAGGCGAAACGATGTTGGGTGAAGGTATAAAGAAGTCAGTTTAACAGACTGAAACTTCTGTCCATATCATGGAAGTTAATTTATATATTTTTTTGCGTCCGTTTATAAAGAATATTGTAGCAAACTTTGCGCACAACATTCAAATTTTCTAGCTGCTTGAAATATTTCTTATACGCTTAATTTAAACTGATTTGTGAATATGCTAAAGCACATGAAATATTATAAAAATTTTTCATGACAATTAATATCAGTAAATTAGAAACAACGAAATTTTTTTACACTTTTTTTTTTTTTTTGAAATTACCTTTCACTTTATTAATTAATTTTTTTTACTGATATTCACACAATTAGAAAACGGCTTACAAAAACTCATTAAAATACATTCAATCTCAATTGTACAACTTTTATCATTTTTTTAACAGCAAATTTTAAAAGCCGGTAATGTTAAATGTTTACCAATTGGCACGCAATAATGTCTATGAAATTTCGTTGACCTTTTGATTTAACAAACAATGATGAGAGTCTGTTGAATAATTCTCGACGAAATGATCATAGAACATTTACCAACAGTTCTTGTTTTTGGCAGCTGTAAATTTCAGATTTGTGATCAAAATTTGTGTTAAATAAAGTTGTTCAAAAGTTATAAAGTTATAAATAAAATTATAACTTCACCCCCAGGGATGGGTTTATATATCATTTATTATAAGAAAAAAAATCAAACGTATTGAAGATGGCAAAGCAGATGCACAGGTATATTGAAATTATATTATATTGAATATATCAGGATTTTTAAAAAAGTTTGAGCCATGTAATTGGTAAGGTGAATTTACATAAAATTAATTTTTTTTTATTTTGATATAATATTTTGCATCGTTTGATTAAATGACCTCAAACCCCAAAAAATTGTTTTACCCTAATTTATGGGATGTGCATTTCCACTGAATTTCTTTCATATACTCCGGCTTAGAACTGTAACTGGATTCACTATTCCCGGTTGGCAGTCCCAATACAAAATGGGGGATTCGAAAATATACAGAAATTTTTGTTATTTCAGTCACTTTGAAATGTAAATGTTGTCCGCGCCTCCGTCTTAAAACGTCCGTTCGGAAGGTCAAATTTTTTGTTACTTTTTCGAGCATTTCGGCCAGTATTCCACGAATAACGCGTGTTGTGTTATCCTGTAAAGCTTTAATAGTGTTCCGCTTGTCCACATAGACTAACGACTTGACATAACCCCACAAGAAATAATCAAGAGGAGTTATATTGCAAGATCTTGGGGGTCAACACAGGGCTAAATCGAGAGATAAGCTGCTCATTAAATTCATCCCTCAACATATCCATTGCTTCACGAGCAGTGTGGCATGTTGCACAGTCCTGATGAAACCACATGTCAACCAAGTT
This sequence comes from Philornis downsi, assembly GCA_019455685.1. NCBI lineage: Eukaryota > Metazoa > Arthropoda > Insecta > Diptera > Muscidae > Philornis > Philornis downsi. Next base: position 55,711 of record JAHXMU010000804.1, read on the forward strand.
TAACTTAGCCAATTGGGACAACAACAAATTCTTTGTGGTTGAGTAAGACATGCCCAATCGCTGAGAACGGCGATAAATTGTCATTCCACGATCGTCATTAACACTGGTCGCTACGGCTGCAGTACGCACTCTACGCATGCGAGTCGATGGTTTTATGTCCAACAAAGTAAATTTTGGTGTGAAATTTGGAGATAAAAGCAGGAATTGTTGATTCAGCAGGTCGATTATGACGACCATAAAATGGTCGCATCAAACGATGCACATTTGTCACAGAGCACGATTTTGATAAAAAATTTCAACGATTTGCAATCGTTGCTCGTTTGTTAGTCTTTTCATGATGAAATGGCAGAGTATACTGTACACTTTTCACTTTGACAGATGACGTTTGGACGCCATTACCAACCATTGCTGCCAACCTGAAAAACTTAAATCTTAAAAAATCACCCAATCTGTAACTAACACAAATAATAAAAAAAGAAAAATAATAATTTACTGCACTTCTTAACGAAATCATAGAGAAGACATTGCATTTTATCAAATTGGCAAAATTGGTGAATTTAGTAAATACCTGTTGCTTGTTAAACTTTACAGAATTCAGTGCAATAGTATGGAAGATATGAATGTAGAGAAATATGGCTTAAATTAGCCAATTTATATGGGAGACTTAAAGTAGATATGCAAGATATGAATATATAAAAATATGAATGTGGCAAATATAAATTGATTGGGAGATACTAAAAAAAAGCCCAGTTACATGTCCGATTTTTTTATATTTAATTCAGTATTAGAATTTGATCCAACCGACAATGGGTTGAGAAACTGCTGTCTACGAATTAGTGTTTACAAGGGAAGATTTAAATGTCAGTAAATCGGTTTATCGTATTTGGTAACGTAGCAGACACTCCATCGACAAAAGAAATTTGAATACAATTTCAGGACATCTCAGGAGACGATTCTCTGAATTCAGAAATAAAAACATAGTTAACTATTTGCCAAATCTTGATTCAAATGCTACTAACAATGAACATCTTTTGTAGAATTCAACAAAATATGTGTTAAACGACCAACAAAACGCAGAAGTTCCCATTTGAGATGTAAATAACGATTGGTGCAGTTCTGATATATATCAAGCAAAGATGTTTTCATCCTATCTGGAACAAAATTTTCAACCATTCGAAACAACAAATTCTACTTCTGATATTCATATTTGTGATTTCTTGACTTCTCTGTGCCAAATAAATAAGCCCATACAAGATATAACATAGTCTGAAATTAAACAAGTGATATCAAAACTCAATAATGGAAAGAGACCAGGCTATGATAAAATTAACAACAGAGTTGTAAAAGCATTGCCGACGAGTGGCATTCTATTTTTAACACTTTTATTTAACTTCATATTAAGACTCTGTCATTTTCCGATTCAATGGAAATACAGCGTAATAACTATGATTCCTATGCTGAAAAAACCGGAGAAAAAGTTAAAATCTTACTGGCCATTTTTTTGAAATATTCGAAAGAATATTCCTAAAACGATTATCAGTTTCGTTTTCGAACTAAACATGGCTCTCCTAAGCTGTGCCATAGAATTATTAATATGACGAAGAATATTTATGAAGAATTTTCCATTATTCGACAAATTAATCGTAAGTCAGAACAGTCAGGGCAGTCAGGGCAATAATTACATCAGTTAAGCCACTTGCTGACGGTGTCATGGTCGGCACGTGTGCAGATGACACCGTTTTAATATCATCAACTACAACAGCGATTGAAGCTATAGGCTTAGCACAGATTGAACTAAATGAAATTCAAATACGGCTCCAAAAAAATGGGGAATAAAAGTCAACACAGAAAAAACTGACACGTTACCTTTTCACTGCGGCAACTTAATTGTTCAGCATTATATCTAAATTGTCATCCAATTCCGGAGAAATATTCTGTCAGTTACCTAGGCATGCATCTAGATAGAAGGTAGACATGGGAAGATCATGTTAAGTACAAACGGCAACATCTAAATATGAAGACAAAGAGGACTCATTGGTCCCTGGGGTCCAAAACTGAGCTCAACCCATCGAACAAAGTGATTTTATACAAAACAATTTTGAAGCCGGTGTGAACGTAGGGAGTGCAATTTATTGGCACAGCGAATAACTCTAATATTGAGATTTTCCAAATATTTCAATCAAAAACCTTTCGCTATATAACAAATGTTCCTTGGTGCATTATCAACAAAGCCTTGCATAGATATTTAAATTTTCCCACTATACGAGAAGAGGTAGCAAATTACAGCAGGCGATATTTTCAGAGACTAAGCGATCACCGTAACTTTTAACGTGTATGTATTTTGAATAAAAACAATGGGAAAAGAAGAAAGAAGATATCATATTTTAGATCTCCCATTTAGGTTCCCAAATGTGAACAGCAAATAATAATTTGTATATTGTTATATACAGTGGAAAATGTAATAGCTGTTAGGAATTAAATGTAAGCTAATTTACTTAATGCTTCATAGCAAATTTTAAATAAAATAAATTTAAAAAAGCTATGTGGAAGGTATCAGAAGGGGCGCGGATATATTTTCTATTCATCGTTAATTTTACCACGCATTTAAAATCAATTCAATGATAATATAGATAGCTGTAGTCAATAAATTAGGAGCCGACCTGACTTATAGGTGGTGAAAAACGTATTTTTGGTGAAAAGTGTCAACCTTATAAAACACATGTTTCAAGTTTTAAGACACCACGTTATTTACTATTTTTATTTGAGCCATCAAAAGTAAACGATATCAGTGAACTTGTAAACATGGAAAAAATTTGTCATCGTTATGTAATTCAATATTTCCATTTGAAAGGTCTCACTCCAACTAATATTAAAGCTGAGCTAGATTATACTCTGGGGGAGTCTGCTCCTTCATTTACGACTGCAAAGGAGCAGAGTTTAAATGAGACCGTACGAAAACGAACGAAAGACGAAAGGTTAAGAAAATCCACAAAATGGTATTGGACGACAGTCGGCTGAAGGTGCGAATTAACTGAGCTGATTGAAATGACAGGCATTTCAAAAAGTGCTATACATCATATATTGACCGAAGTTTGAAGATGAGAAAGCTGTGCCCAAGATGGGTGCCGCACTTGCTTTCAATAAAGCAAAAATAGTGTCTTGAAGATGTTTCAATAGGGTGTTTGGCAATGTTCCACCGCAATAAAGCCATATTTTTACGTCGATTTATAACAATTGATGAGACGTGAATCCACCACTTCATATTTGAGATAAAAGAACAGTCAAAGCAGCGGACTGGAATGGGAGAACCGTGTCCAAAGAAGGCGAAGACAGTTCTGCCTGCAGACAAGGTCATGGCGTCTTTCTTTTGGAATGCGCATGCGCATTATTTTTATTGATTGTCTTCAGAAAGGAAAAACCCTCAACGGCAAATATTATACTAATTTATAGCAGCGTTTAGGTGATGAATTTATGGAAAAAGGCCGTATTTGACGAGAAAGAAACTGTTGATTTATCAAGATAATGCTCCAGTTCGCACATCCACTATTGCGATGGACAAAATTAAAGAATTAATGTTCAAATTGCTTCATCAAGCACCTTATTCGCCAGATTTAGCTCCCTCGGACTATTTTTTATTTCCAAACATGAAAAAATGGCTCGGTTATAAAAGATCGAGCTAAAACGAGATTATGTTAAAAAATAAACATTTTTTTTTTGTTTTGTGGCCGCCATCGCATGTGAATTTAAAGAATACAGGTGTAAATTGTTCATTGGAAGCAGTTCTCAAGTTAATTAATTGCAATAAATTCAAAATGGGTTTTGGCATGAATACTACAATTTTAGGCTCTGGATAATTGCGTCGCCTTATTGTTAAAAGAAATAAATGCGATAAAAGATAAGAGGAATGAGGTGCTTCATGACTTTTAAAGTCTGCTCCGTCTGGCTGGCTGGCTAACGAACTCGATAACTGCCGTAAATCTTAATGGAATTTCTTGAAACTTGGCACAGCCTAATATTTCTTCAGAACGTACCCAAGGATTTTAAGCAGACTTTATAGGTATTCAATTATATAACTCCCCATCCGTAACTTGCAGTAAACCAAATGTTTATTTCTTGCATTGCTTTATAACTCGTGGAAAGGATCGATCGATTGACCCCATCACTTTTGGTACCTCCTATACAAATGACCGATTTAACTCATATATTGTTTGCTTCATATCTTTCAATTGGTTGCTCTGAATGAAATCACATTTGTCACAAGTTAAGCGTTTGTCAAAGTAGTGCCTTAGTATAAAAATGGTTTACGTATTCATGCCCATTCTGGTATCACCCATATAAATTGAACGATTTTTCGTAATTCAATTAATCCTCTGTAAACTCTAATTATGTATTAAATTGATTTACAACTCTCTACAACAGCGGGGAAAATGAATGATGAAGTAATCACGCCCCTTCTGCTGCCTTCCATACAAGTGACTTATTTAACCCATATATTCTTGGCTCCATACTTTGTAATCGGTTGCATTAAATTCGATCAAATCTGCCATATATTACGAGTATGCGTTCGGTAATCTAAGTGCTTAGAATGAAAATGGGCGACGTTACTAAGTCCACTCTGATACAAATTAACCAATTTTATACTGTAATCCTATAGGTAATTCGTAGTCCGAAGTTACTTAAATTTTCGACAATTTTATTGCGTTATAATGCTCGGTAAACGCGAAAAAATCAACATAATGACTACGTTCTTTTCGATGCTTCTCATACCAATTACTTTATTTAACTTATATATATATGGTGTCTGTTGGGAAGGTGTACTACTTTGTTTTGTCACCATTTTGGTAAACATTAGTCTTGACAGTTCATATTTGGCAGTCGTGAAATAGAGACGTGGCAAATTTATTATGGAAAAATATTCGACAAACCAGCGTGTTTTAATCGTTAAAACATTTTATCAAAATCAATCATCGATTACTGTGACGATGAGAAAGTTACGTGAAATTTTTGAGAGAAATAACGTGCCAACAAGACGCACTATTTATCGTCCAATGAATGGTTTCGAAGAAAGAGGGTTTGTAGCTGCAAGGGTCAAGCCTGGACTACAACGTACTGCAAGATCGACTGAAAACATTACTGCTGCTCAAGACAGTGTTCAAAACAATCCGTCAACCTCAATTCGACGCTGTGCTCAGGAGCTTGGTATTCAAATAACAACTTTGGCCACAATTTTGCACAAGGATTTTCATTTGTTTCCATTTAAGATTCAGTTGACACAAGATCTGTACATATGTCAATAGGATAGTACAGCTCGCCCATGATAACCGCAATTTTCATGGAAAAATCATAATGAGTGACGAGGCACATTTTCATTTGAAAGGATATGTAAATAAAAAGAATAGTCGGTTCTGGGCAATGGAAAACCCTCAAATTATTCATCAGTCACCTTTGCATCCATTAAAAGTGACAGTCTGGTGTGCAATTTGGTCAGGAGTAATCATGTGACGTTATTTCTCTGACACTGAAAACGGCGTAACGGTAACTGTCAATGGGTAGCGATATCGTGATATGATTGAAAACCAGTATAACAATTGAATTACTGCGAGACCTCTTTCCACAACAAGTTATTTCAAGAAATGGTGAAGTTGATTGGCCTCCACGGTCGCCTGATTTGACTGCTCCGGACTTCTTTTTGTGGGGATATGTGAAAAGCAAGGTTTACGCAAACAAACCAGAAACGCTTGAGCAACTCAAACAAAATATTCGTGATGAAATTAATGAAATACCGCGTGAAATGTGTGAGAATGTAATGAAAAATGTGCTCAAATGGGCTCACATTTGTGAGACTAACAGAGGTGGTCATTTATCTGATATTGTATTCCATACGTAATTGCCGACATTAAATAAAAAATTTATCAACACTCGTATTTTTTAGCAGCAACACAGAAGAACGTTGGGTAAAGGTAATTCAGTTTACCTGACTGAAAGTTTCCTTCCATATTTATGAAAATTTGTTACATATTCAGCGTGCAAATCATCCGATCTGCATATTGATCATTCATAAATATAAATTACCAGCCGAGGGAGGAAACTCCTTACTTAAAATATAACCTGAATTGAATCATCAATAATAACACCTTTTGTTTAATCTTTTTCTAACGTTCGGTCGATAATTTAATATTATTAAAATTTTATGAATTTCGTTCTCAAGTATAAGCCTTTCCTAGGTCTTATTTCTTCCTTGCCAATAAACCACTTTTTGCAAGGATATGTTGCTTTCGATGTCGATCTTACCAAATTCCTGCATTTATACCTCTAATAGTTCATGAGACAATGTCATTTAAATAGTTATATTGTATGGGTGGTGTCACTTCCGTTTTGCTAATCGTAATCTAACATAGCTTAATTTTTATGACGCACTGCTCAGTTCTTGCTGACACATCTTTTATAGTTCTTGACAGACACCCGTTTTAATATTCTAATCTAATCTTGTCCTAACGCAGCATTTAAAAATTTACTGTTTAATAGTAACTTGCTGTTAGACTTTAATGATGACCTATCAGCTCCCTTGGCCGGTAGAATTAATTGATTAAAAAGGGTCGACCACAGCCCTCGTTTCGTTTGCACATATTTCTCATGTATTTCTCATCATGCATGTCAAATCGCATCTTTGTATCTCCAATAATTCGTAAGGTAAGGCCGTTCTAAATGATAAGTGGTGTTGACAGCGCCACACACTCTTTTCCAATCTTAACTTAGTATAGCATTCGAAATTTTTGTTGTCGACTTAATGTAAAATTAGTGACTTAATGTAAAATTTTTATGACTTTGGCCGGAGTCACTTAGGCCGTTTAAACAAATTTTTTAAAAGGAGTGTGTCAAATCTCGTCTTTATACCTCCAATTGCTCACAAATACGGCCGTTCAAAATATTAAATTGTGTGAGTGGTACCACCACCAGTTTAACACATTCATTGAATGTACAAGTATTCAATTTTTAGACTCACTGAATGGTTTCTACTGCTTACGACGGTTCCGAACATTAGATTGAATAGCTTTTACTTAAAAAAGTTTTCACCAGACGCATCGATATGGCAGGCACTCAAAGGAAGATTTTATGATTATATTGACGCTATACACGACAAGATCACGATCATAAGCAGGCCAGTCGCCTGTTCTAACCATCAGGCCACTATGACAATACCTTCAATTATCTAAACATCATTTAAAACTCAGCCACACACTGAAAACTGGAAATAGTTTTGTTAATTTGGCCCAAGTTTTTGAAATTCGGAAAGGGCCGGAAAAGGAATACAAATATTCCAGTGTTTTAGAGAACGAAATCAATTATTTTGAATTAACTTGGTGCAATGAAAAATTTACAAATAATTTTTAAATAAGGTACCTCTCGGTAGATTATTATCTTTTGCAATTAAAATGTGTGTATATTTCCGTTTTGAACTTTTATATATGTAATAACAGACTGTATTTGCTCTGAGTTTACGGAATTATACTGCAACGCTCGTGAACTCATTCAAAGGTGGTCCAACGAAGAAGTAGAAACTTATGATGCATTGTAACAAGTAACGTAAGTTAGACATCGGTTTTGACATTCAGCATAACAGTAATTGGAAGATTGGAAACTCTTTATGTAGTCAGGTAAAAGCTTTATTTTTGTCTCAAGAACATACATAAAGAGTTTCCATCAAACAGAGAATTCATAAAAATAGGAAACATATTTCTTCTAGTTCCATAAATATTTCATTTTCAAATAATTCGTGGTAACTGAACACAGTTCAACACTATGTATGATGTTTATTATAAATACAAATTTTCAGATTTCAAGCAAATTTTAAGATCTCAAGTAGATATTCAGTTCTTCCGCTTTGATTCTAGTTCTGGTGGAAAATTTCCACAATTTTATCAAATACGATATGATTTATTGGGGCCTTCAAAAACACCAATCTAGTAAACTTGACAGAAATAACAAAAACTAGACAGAAATAACAAAAACGCTTTTCAAACCTCAAACTCATTGTTTAAATTGATTTAAATTCGAAATTAGCGTATCTCATATAGACCCTTACATACAGCCTCATTTTTAAATTTGCAAATTCTTTTGCCTGATATCTCAATAAGTCTTTTCATCATATTAACTTTCAAATATGCCGAAATCGGTAATTTTCCGAAATAGTTTAAAAAATGTGAAATGTGCGCATTAAGATTTTCAGGTCCAAAATTTAAAATTTTGGCAAACAAAGAAATATTATAACCAACCATTCTGGCTTTTAAAAAATAAAAAAAAATTAAATAAATCAACAACCGCTGATTTTGGTTTGACTGAAAATTCGATTAACCGGTTTTCGATTAAGGCTTCTATTACCATAATCAATTCATTAACAGCGATTACATTGTGGCTAACGGATCTGCCAATTCTAAATGCTAAGTAAACATTTCTGTGAAACGTTTATTAGTCGAACAATATGAATCTAAATAAAATGAAAACCAGAAATCCGGTTTGTATGTACATGAAAAAAACCCCAAAAATAGAAAAATAAACATTAAAGTAGGTCAGTTCTACAAAGGTAACAAGCAAAAATTAACACTAAAAATAATAATTGCTAAGCCATACTCTTATTGCCAACTATTTTATTTGCACAAAAATCAATGAATGGAGAACTTAAAATATCCGCTTACCATATTCAGTGGAGATGGAAACAAAAAAAACCTTTAACTTAATTATAGTGTTAGATACAACTACGTATTGCCGACGTCGTTAATTGCCTTGATCATGAATTTACTAAAGGCCGGTATTTTGTCTAACATTTGCTTAAATTGCAAATAGTGAGTCATTATTATTTCATACAAATTTCTCTCCTATGGTATAGAATTATAGAGAACACCTTAAAGAAAATATGACTCTCAATCACGATTATCAAGCTCTTGAATGGAACAAACTACAGATGCAAAATGGACGTACTATGCAGGAACTAACAAAAGACTTAAGAAACGAACGGGGTTATTGTGGTGCTAAATAGTTTTATTTCGTGGGAATGTTTATTACCTCACCAAGGCGTAAAAAGCATATCAAGACAGTGGTATTAGTATATCATTTTGTTTATTTTATGTGAATATATATATTGCTTCTAAATTCCTTCTTAAGTTAATTGCAAAAACAAAACAAAAAAGACAACTAAAGATGACAGGCCCAGCTAGAAAATACAAAATTAGTTATAGGGAGAACTATCTTCATATTTCTCTAGAAATAATCGTAAGGGAAATAGCATTCCCAATCTGATAAATGGGAATGTCCCAAGAGTTTGGTGTGCAGATTATGTAATATAGTTTCCATTTGATTACGTTATATCAATGCCTTAATAATATTTGCTTTATCAAATATTCAGCGTTAAGCATTAAAAGCTTATTGATGTTGGAGAAATACAACTACAGGTTAAGGTCATCATTACTTTTGAATTTTTGGAAAAATGTGCCTCTTATCTTATAGATTGCATTTATGAACAATAAAAGTATTTCTGTAAATTATTAGCTCGATCGGTATAATTAAGCCGTATATGTTTTGAAAATGTTTTTTTTTTTAAACTTAACTTACCGAACATAGTTGATTTTAACACATATGTTAAACTACAAGTGGGTTATAAGCACGTAAATTTAAGGTCACCACTTACTCACTTAGCTAGATGGTAGCCAGAATAGACATGCTTATATATAACATGATGAACGTAGAAAATAATCCCAAGCGCTTTATTCTTTTGCGAGCCTTCTGAAATTCATTTCACCAAGTTTTGACACAATGTCTTCCAACGAAATTTTGGGTGTCCTCCTACGTTGGTCAAGTCGAAAGTCGAGTTGGTTTTCGAAGACTTTTCGTGACTCAGTAAGCAATCGATGTAGAGCTCATGATAAGGCCATATATTTTTCGGAATACTTTTCTCCCGAAGACTCCCAGAACTGATTCAATCCCTTGTCCTAGAACAATGCACCGTACAGCAAAACAAGTAGGACTACTGTCTGATACTGTTGGATAGTTGATCGTCGAAAGAGGGCCTTGTCATTAAATTGCTTGTAAATCGCAAAAACAAATTCTGTTCGCAAGTTGCACTGACGTCATTAGTTTCTTTAAAGGGGAAGCTAAAGAAGATGAATTCATCTATAGGAATGAAGAAAACAAGGCGGCTTACAGTCAGGTAGACTCTTTGTTTGTCGTAATTTGATGGAAATTTTATTTTACCATCATTTACCATCAGAACCTGTTTTTTCCCGACTCCTTCTCAATTCTTGGGAAGGCTACAGTAATGTCTCTCTATTCATATCATCAGCATACACAAGTAGTATATAAAAAACAAATTATCTTGAAATTCTGAAAAGGAGCTTACTTGCATTTAATTTTTTAGACTCATTGGATGGAAGCTAGTACTTTTCAAGCATTCTGAATATTAGCTTAATAAAATGATAGCAGTCCTGTCGATTAATAGAAGCATTCATCAGACACGTCGAGATGATCGCCGGTCATATCCACGATAGCCACAATAGCTTATGGCTTTATTACAGCTTTTCTAATAGTCATATCCGCTAGTGCGTTAAAGAGTTTTAGTAATAGGCTGTCGCTATACAAGTGTGATAAAAAAATAACAGTTATTTTCAAATTTCGTGAATTACGTATGTTCGATTTTCCCATTTTTTTCTGTTATGTTGGTACACATGTCTGTTATATATGTTGATAATATCAGCCATTTTGGATTGTCATTTTGTTTTTGACAAATAAAAGGGTTAGTCTTGTTTTGGTGTGCTCTTCAATTTTTTACTATTTGAAAAAAAGGATCAAAGAAACTGTATTAAGTTTTGTGTAAAAACTGAAATTAAATGACGTTTGGCGAGTCTACTATGAGCAGAACACAAGTTCAATTATGGTATAACCGGTTTAAGGAAGGCCGAGAAGATGTCAATGACGATGCTCGTCCTGGTCGCACGAGCACGTCGACAACCGATGAAAACATTAAATCAGTGCAGAAAATGATTTTGAATAATCGTCGAATCACTATTAGAGAGGTTGCTGATGATATTGGCATATCGTTCGGCTCATGCCAAGCAATTTATACGGATGTTTTAGGCATGAAACGCGCGGTATCGAAGATTGTTCCAAAGTTGCTAAATTTTGAGCAAAAACATCGTCGCATGGACATCGCTCAAGAGCTGTTGAACGTCGCCAACGACGATCCAGATTTTCTCAAAAAGGTCATAACTGGTGACGAATCATGGGTGTATGGCTATAACATTAAAACCAAAGCCCAATCATCTCAATGGAAGAGTCCAGAAGAGCCAAGACCGAAAAAAGCACGTCAAGTTCGGTCAAATGTGAAGGTTTTGTTCACTGTTTTCTTCGATTGCAGTGGCTTGGTGCATCATGAATTCTTGCCACAAGGTCTTACGGTCAATAAGAAATACTACCTGGAAGTTATGCGCCGTTTGCGCGAAGCAATTCGTCAGAAACGCACAGAAATGTCGGAAAACCAATCATGGATTTTGTACCATGATAACGCACCAGCTCACACATCGATGCTTGCGCGTGAGTTTTTGGCCAAAAACAAAATCGCATTAATGCCTCAACCACCGTATTCACCGGCCTTGGCCAGCGCTGACTTCTTTCCTCTTCCCAAAACTGAAGACACCGATGAAAGGAAAGCGTGTTATTGTTGCTCTTAATCCGGGAAACTGTTATTTTGATCTATTCTTGGCTTGGTGCCGGACAATCAATCGCCGGCATTTGGCTTGATGTATTCACTTATATTATCTATCATTCGGCACTAGTAACTTACAGAAATGATCCCTCCACAACTACAACACAGTGCGGATGTGGGATGAGATTTCCATCATTGTTCTTATAGGATTGGAACCTGTTTCAAAACCTTTACTTTTCGCCTTTTGGTGGGATTTTTAAGGTTCATCTTCATTGCTGTACGTAACATAGTGTTCAAATTTCTTACCCACAGAATCTTGCTTTCCTGTAAGGCTGCTCTATTAGATGTCACAACTCTGCCCTATCCAGCGCATCATCGCGGTTGTGTCAACTAAACATACAGAACCAACTCAATAGGTGGGGTTAGCCTTTGTATTGCCAACTGTCGTACTTGTATAACCTGTGCTGTCACAGTTGATGTATCGGCTCACCGCCAAAATTTATGTAATATGTGTATTATAATAAACCAACTTACCCCATAATGGACTCAGTTGTATTTATAAGTATTTTATTTAATTATGAAGTAAAATATCGTATTTTTTAGTGTTTTGAATAAACGCAACCAATATTAAGGCGACCCTTTAAAAAATTTTACTTACTGGGATAAAACTTTTTCTCTATGGAACAATTGTTCTTCACTTGTGACATCCACAATCCACAATGACTAATCGCCAGATAAATGATCATGTCAGAAACTCTCTCTTTTTATACGTAAAATTTAAACTTAGCCTATTTTTCAAGTGAAAACCACGCCCAAAATTAGGGTAGTCTCTTAATGGGATTGCACATTTTAGTATTCATACATCAAAATCCTTTATAGATTGTTGTTTGGTTTGGTTCGTTTGATTTTGGAATAATCAATAAAATTCTTAAAAAGCGTTTTTTTTATTATTATTATTACTATTTCTTCTATCATATTTACACTTAAAAAATTTTTAATAAATTTTAATATTTACGAATTTTGAGATACAACAGCAAGTATATATGAATCGTTTTCCATGAAGGATAAGCCAGTTAATGGAAAAAGATAGGACAAAACCTTTTAAATAGTCAAACCAAAAAATTGAGTTTAATGGTTCGACAGTATTAGTATCATAAAAGATATCACAGCTGTTCCTCTAAAGCTCTTATCACTCTATGGGTTGATAACTTGTTTTGGTTTCCAAATTTATCATTTATTCTGGCAATAAAGTTATGTAGCATGACTTCCTTAAAACGTTCATGTAACATCAATGTTGGGAACCTCATGTTTAAGCCATATACTTGTTTTAGGTTTTTATTCTGGATAACTTGAAGTTATTTGAAGTGAGTTTTGGCACATCTTTTAGATCAGACCTGACAGCCATATGTCATTATTGGTCGAATGCAAATCTTGTATAACAGCAGTTTTGTTTTTGGTATTTAATTGGGATCTACGATTGATCAGGGGAATAATGCTCGGCCACATTTTACAGCTTTGTCCGCAGCATAAAGTACGTGTTCTTTAAAGTTCAAAATTTTGTCCAACATTATGACCAGATATTTGACCGAATTCTGCAGAGGAATATCTGTGCCACCTATGTTGAGCGTTGCTGAACGGGTTCGTCTCGGCGATTTATTGAAGGGGAAAATTATGGTTTGCGTTTTTTTCCCCTCATTTATTTTTATTTTCCACTTTGTGAAATATTTGCTAATATATAAGAGAGATTTTTTCTTTTTTATAATTGAGTTTGAGACTTTACACTTGTCATTATTGCAGTGTCGTCCGCGTATAATGCAATAGCCTCATTTTTAAGCAATTTGAAATCCGAAGTAAATATAGAGTACAAAGTTGGTGACAAAACAGAACCTTGTGGAACGCCTGCTGCTATCTTTCGAGACGAGGATTGCTCGTCGTTCACACTAACCATGAATAGTCTATCGGACAAAAAACTTCGTACAATTTTCTGTAAATAAATAGGATATCTAAACTTATGGAGTTTAAATATTAATCCGTTATGCCAAATCGAATCAAAAGCTTTTTCAGTGTCCGGGAATACCATTCCCGTACTTTTCCGCTGTATTTTATTACTCAAAACCGTATTTACAATTCTTTTGACTTGATGAATTGTCGAATGTTGATTCCGAAACCCAAATTGTTCCTCTCTTAAAACCGAATTATTTATTGCGTGTTCCTTGATCCTCTCCAGAATAATTTTTTCGAACGCTTTGCTCACACAGTTAAGCATACTAATGGGATGGTAACTATTGAGGTGTCCTTGGCATCTTTCCCAGTTTTAAGAACAGGAACAACCGATTTATCCAATTTTGGACTTAACAAAATTTCAACCTGCTGTATCAGAAAATTGGACTTCCAACGATACACTCAAGAACGGATCAATATTTGTAAATTGACATAGATTTTTGCAATGAAAAGTAAAGAGAATTTTTTTGAATAACAAAACTTATATTTTGGAGTACAGAAATTAGCAAAAATAGTTATTTATTTTCCGTAGCGCCACGGCGGGCTAGTGTATTAAACTCAAATAGTTCATTAATGAATTTTATCGTTCATGACATTTCATAAACTAAAAAAAGCCTCAGAAAATGAAAAACTATTTTTGAAATTCTCAGAACCATGTTTTTATAACTGCGTTGAATTTATTATCGATACCGGAGGGATATGTTTCGATAGATGCGCCATAAAACAAAACGAAAAAACGATCTTTGTAACATCAACCACTGGTGTCATAAAAATGCGACATGTACAAAAAATGTGGTTTCAGATTCACAACCACAAAATATATATGTTTCATATACCTTCTGTCAAAAAATGTACTAGATATTGGTGATTTAAGAAGTCCTCTTGAAGGAATTGTCCAAATTTGTATTGTCAGTAAGTTACCACAATTGAGTTCTATACTGACTCTGAGTTCGAGCTTGATCTTTTATTCAGTTTGTCGATCGATTTTATCAGTTCATCTCTAAAATGTTTCGCGATTTTTATCATGGATAAAAACATCAAACAATTAATTTATCCCAAATTTTTTTATTGCAAATGGAATGTTGTGTGCCAAAATATTTCAAGAGACTTATGGTGAATCGACATACTCGTATAAAAGATACAGAGCATTTAAACGGTCCAGTTGTGATAAAAGATTTACCTCTCTCTGGTCGGCCATTATTGTCTTCAGCTAAATTTGATATTGACAAAGTGAATGAGATGGTGATTGGAAATCATAATTTAAGCTCGAGCGAGACTGTTGCTGAACTTTTGTGTTCCACGAATCAGTTCTTACTATTTTACTCTATTGTTTAGGTATGAGACCCATTACGCTCAACTAGTTCCGAAAGACGTAAAGTGTCTGCAACGACTCCATCACGTAAAGGTCGCTGAAAATATTCTGGAACATGTCAGTAGCTACCCCACACTCGTTAAACATATTTTAATTGGTTATGGGACATGACTTTAAGACTTTGATATGTAAAGCAGTCAACAAGTTAATAAAAATTCAAGGTTATATTGATCGTTCTCTTTGATTAACGTGGTGTTGTTCATTAGAAATTCTTGCCATAAGCTTGGATGGTAAATGAAAAATATTATTTATATATATATATATATATATACTAGCTGACCCGGCAAACGTTGTTTCGCCTTCAAAGATTCAATGTTAATGTGGTAAAGAAAATTAATTGCAAAAATCTCATCTCCAACGCCATCTATCACTTCAAATAAAACCTTTTAACCCTTCCGGAATACTCTACCAATAATTTAAGACCAAAATGAGCCAAATCGGTCCAACCGTTCTAGAGCTTTAGCGAGACTAACGCACAGCAATTGATTTTTATATATATAGATAGAAGATAGATATATATATATATGCGGCATTTGTCCGAACAAATTCTTTGAAAAAGACCAGATTCGTGGAAAGACAACTCATGGATTTTGCACCACCAGTACACATTGGCTCCCAAGGCTATAATGTGGACGAATTTCGTGTCAAAAACTCAACAAATATAATCGAACAAATACCGTATCCATGAAGCGGCTTCGTCTGACGTTTTCTTTTTCTAATACTTAAATTCGATGCACCCGTTTTCAATCGACAGAATACATAAATGAAAATCCGCGGCTAGAATTGCTGTCTTTAGCGGAAATTTTGTTTGAAAAATGTTTTGATAATTGGATTGTTCAAATAATAAACATTTTTTATTTTGAAAGAATAATAAATATTTTGAGCTTTTCTTTTGTTGCGCAATTTTTGGTACTTTTGACAGAAAGCAGTTTTACTTCAAACAAAATTAATCACCCTTAATTCATTCCTCAGCGTTATCATGTATTAATGTGTGGATTTGCCTCCGAATTAGTACGAAAATGTTTAAAATTGTGCAGATTTCTTAATATAATATCAACCTTCATTGATTAAAAGAAAGTATGACCAGTTATGGAATTTTTCCTATACTGCCAAACCTGTCAGAATATCCAGTTTAATCATTTTACAAACAAAACATTACATTCCGAAAATTTAACATACAAATACAATGGCAACTTTGATGATTAACTATTTATAATCTCTTTACAGCTACTGCTCTACCCAGTGACCATTCACAATGCCACTGTACACTATTAAAAAACTGTGATACGCTAACCACTTTTAGAGAACATTCTGATAATATTTCACTCATGGTATCGACGATCAAAGAAGCTACATGCCGCTTTGATGGATCTAATATTTACGTATGTTGCCCAGTAAAAAGACGTCAAAAGCGTCATGCTAAAGTCAAAACACAATTGGATTATTTAGATGAATTAAGTGGTCTCAACTGTCCGCCATCATTTGGCAAAGAGTATAGTTATGATGAGTACTTGAGAGAACATGCAGCTGATGACGACTCTGATGATGACAATCATTCGGGTGAAGGGGAAAGTAAAGAAGAAAGCGGTGAATTAGAAGATTATAATAGCGGTATAGCGTGCGATTATTTTGGCAATTGTGGCAGATTTAAATTTCCCGCCGATGATGATCATAAGTTCCACAAAGTACCAAAAATATATCATCAGTTTCATCATGATCATCATGAGCATGACCCAGGACAGGAACATGCTTTCAGTGCGCCTCTATTTCCTTTTCATAACCATCATCACAACCACCATCACCACCACAATTATCCTTATGTACCGGTCTCGCCACAATATAAGCCAAATGAAGGAGATCAAAACAAAAACTCCGCTAAATGTGGTAAAGTTCCACAGAGCTTATCCAATTCTATAAGTTCCGAAGTATACCCTTGGATTGCCCGTTTGGCCTATTTAAACACAAGTAAGTAATGAAAACGTGATTATTATTATTTTATTTTTATTTTATATATAAATATATTTTCTTTTTGTAAAATAGGTATTATTTTAAAGCCAATGTCATTAAACGAAAAGTTTTTTTTAATTCATTATATTATGCACTACGGATTGTAGTTGCAGTGAAAGGCCAACTCCAATCAAAAAAACACCTACACTTCGGCAAATGCCCCATTTGGCTTTAGTCATCTCAAAATCGCAGACGTAATTTCGTACTCGATTCGAAATTTCGCCAACATTTCTCGCAATGCATGACATGGACCGGGATTCGGGATCATTTACATTTTTGTCTTCATCGTTCTCCATACTTCTGAAATGCAAATTATATTAATTTTTTAATAGTTTTATTTATTATTTATTATTGCTAATAAAATATAATTCAAGAACATGCGAAACTGAATATATTGACAGAGCTGGCTGGGCGGATAGCTATTTTGGTATTCACCAAAATACCATCTTCAGCGCCTTCAGTTGCTTGTGCTTTCTCGAATATCATCACCACTTTAAGGGTCTATAACTTCACAAAACAATTGAGAAGTTTTGCCCACCGATACGAAAATGTTCTCGAGGAAGAGCACAAGCCAAATATAACTCAAATTCTATGCATTTTTTAATTGTCATAAAAATACATTAAACTTTTACATGAAACTATACAAATGTCATCTACTACTAAAATGTTCCCATTCTCTAACATACGTTCTGTATCAGGAAGAGTAGCGGAAATTTGCGTACCTGCTTCGCCAGGCCAAGTCTTACATATATATACCGCGAATTGCCGATTGCTAACCGTCACAGAAATATGCGGGTTTCTTCTCATACATAGTACAGGGTGATGAAATTAATGAAATACCGCGTGAAATGTGTGAGAATGTAATGAAAAATGTGCTCAAAAGGTCTCGCATTTGTGAGGCTAACAGAAGCGGACATTTATCTAATATCATAATTGCCGACTTTAAATAAAACATTTATCAATATAAGATCCATTCTCTTTCATTTAATCAAAAATTATAAACAAACAAAGTAGTATACCTTCCCGACGGACACCCTCTATATACGAGGTATGTGTTTGCTCCCTGCGACTTTTTTCTGCTTCCAATATTGAAGAGACCCATGAAAGACGGCGTTTTGCGACGATTGAGAAGATAAAATCCGAATCACCGAACACGTAAAACACTTGTCTTATTTATGCCTCTCACAAGCAAATTAAACATGCTATATGGATAAAACCGTCAACATTTCTTCGAGACGAGCGTACCAGCATAAAAATAATAATCGAAAGTCGAATGTACGTAGCCCGCGAAATTTTAAAATTCGCCTTATTTTTTGAACACACCTCGTAGACGTATTATTTTTTCTTATCTTATTTATCTTTATCTTATTTTTCCAATGGAAAATCATATTTTTATACCTTCACTCTAAAGAATGAAAGTATACATCAGCTGATACGGCAAATATGTAACACCGGGAAAATAGCATTTAAAGTGATAAATATGTTTTGACCAAATATGCCTCATGACTTCCCGGTTTATTAAACCATGTCTGTATGTCTGGCTGGGTGGTAGATACGATAGCTATCGTAAATCTTCACTATTCAAAACTTAACACAAGGTAATATTTTTCCAGATCGTAGCAGGGGATTGTAAATTCTTTACATTTATCAACTCCATCCGGTATCTCCGACCGGTTTTCCAAAATTCAACTTTTTCCCTGTAAGCTCTAATTCGAGGGCTGTACTAACAAAAGTTGTTGTCTATTGTATTCTTTTACAATGCTTGATAAAACTTGAAACAAATCGACCGGTAAACTAGGTCCGTTTCGCTATCTTCCATACAAATTACCCATTTAATTCATATATTAGTAAGATTATGTATTTTATCTAGTCGCACTAAGTTCTATCAAATTTGGGTTTTTGTCCATTGTATTGATTTGTAATACATGGAAAACTTTAGATAGATCGACGGAAAACCACGCCCTTCCTAATACATATCATTCAAATGGCCGATTTAATCCACATGTTCTTAGCTTATTTTTAAGACAGTTGAACTGAACTGATTTAATATTAGTTCTGAGAGTGAAGATATGAGTAGGTCAGTTCATTTGTGTAATAGTTGGCATGCATAAACTTCGGTCTATTAATGTTGTTGGATGTTACTAAAAACGGCAATAACTGATAATACGACCGGAATGTGGTGTACTCCAAAAAAAACCATTTAAACTATGTTCTAATTTAATACTAATGAAGCCGATTTTACTTGGCTCTTAGTTGCTCATGAGAATACCGTGGTACAGGTTAAGATAAAAATACTATAAGTTTGTAAGAATAAGGCATATTTTTAGGAACGACAACCTATGTTTCACTTTTAAGAGAAATTTCAAAATATTTTGACTTTGTTTTCTATTATAAAGGCCTTGTGATTCCGTGTTTGGATTTAATTATTTCCATCATCTATTTTCGAATGTCGAAATCAAACAAAATTTCAAGATTTTGTTGACAGTAAGTAGGCCATGTTATACCACAAATCTCATGTTATGAAAAACGTCCACATCACCTTTTTCTTCGGCTATCGCTTCGAAGTATACAATTTTAATGCCTTTCACAATTCGTTATTAAACACATTTTTGTTTACCAAAAAATCACTATTTATTTGCAGCCAGCAGAACTATTCGCCACCGATGCCTGGGAACTATAATAACGAATCATCATGTATTAACAGCGGCGCATTGCGTTGATAAATTGGTAAACGATTTAAGATTGTAAGCCTTTGAGTCGTAATTTATAGCTTGTTGTGAGATCTCAAACAATGCATCCGCTTTATTACGCATTTTTAGAATCTATGTACGGCTTGGAGATGAGACGAATTTCGATGATTTTAAAATTCTCGAGACTTTAATACATCCCAATTATAACGAACCGTTGTTTAACAATGATATCGCCTTAATTAGACTGGCTAAAACACACAGACCAAGAGGTTAGATATAGAAATTCAAGTTGCAAATGTTTTAAACTTAATGCTTCTCTTATTAGTTTTATTTACCAGCATTTGCTTACCTCAAAATGATAGTCAAGTTACAATTGGCAATACGGGAATTGTTGCAGGATGGAGTGACAATGGTAAGAATCTAATGTAACGTCTTCTACTTCAATGTCTGAATTTGAATTTTTCAATGTTTTTCTTTCAAACAGCAATGTCAAGTCTCACTAGCTCTACAATACGTTACATTAATTTGCCGGTGATGAACAATACTGAATGTGCCATACGTTATGCTAAATATAGCGAAAATTTTGAGAATAGTATTGTTATAACGCCAAGAGAATTTTGCGCTCAGGCAAAGACCATGAATGATGTTTGTGAAGGTTTTTATTTCTTATGAATGTTTAACACCCGAAGTATTGAATTTAAATCTTTCCACATATTTATTTCAGGTGACAGCGGCGGCCCCTTCATGGAACGTTCAACATCGGGTAGTTACACTCTCGTGGGTATTGTTGCGTTTGGACCAAAAACAAATTGTGGTCAATCGAATTTGCCCGGAGTCTATATGCGTGTCAGCTCTTTTGTTGAATGGATTGAAAATAATATTGTTTAAATAAACAACGATATTGTTATATTTGCCTTTAGCGACTATCTTCATAACTGCTTAAAATGCGAACGTTAAAATAAAAGTATACAACAGAAACTGGTTCAAACATTGTATGTAAATTTAGAGAATAGTCAGGCAGACGAACATCTTTCTTTCTCGAATCTGCTATATCGAAGAATGCGGTTTATATATTTCGTGTAACGCAAAAGAAAACAAACTTCTTTTGACAAATACTAAAACTCGTATCTCACTCAATGTCGTTTACCACTTTAAGCTCCTAAAATTTTATTCAATATAAAGTTGGATGTTATGTTATTGGTTTTGTCAATTATGTATGATAGTTTTAACATTCGTGCACATAGAAACATTATCATAACTCACTAGATGATATTATTGCTGATCTTCAGTCAATCAAACGGAAAGGGGAAATCCAAAAATAGCGTTTATCCACAACGAAATCCAGAGTTGGGTTTAGTTAAATATTGAACCGGTGGCAATAAAGTTTGCACTGAAAATCTATTAATTCGGACCTGTAATGTTAACAATTGAACTGTCTGAAGGAGAGGAATTTTGTTCCATCAGGACAACCACGTCGATAATCACTCGCCAGAAGTCCTGGGAGATTCGTCGAGAGGTTTATACTTATATTGATATTCCGATTTTGATTTCAATTCAGACTTCGATTTCAATATATAATTCTATCACAGTCCGGACATGGCAAAAAGTGACAATCACCTCTTCCTGCTGGTAGCGAATGTAGTAGAGAAAAATTCAACTCAAAAGATACTTGTGGAGATCAAGCATCGGAGTTTTCTTTGCCAATAAGAACAAAAGTTTGTACATTAGAGGATTAATGGAAAATGTCAACAAATTAGCGAGCAAAATACCGTCATCTTCGAAAGATTACAGTCCAATGACACCTCCAGACAAAAATGCGCAACCAACAGTCACTTTTTCCGGATGCAATGGCTTTTTCACAATCGTTTCTGGGTTCTCCGAGCCCGATACTCGTATGTGAACATTTTGCTTGCTGACGTAGCGCTCGAATGAGAAATAGTCTTCATTGCTGAATAAATGTTGTTCGATTGAAGGCCCACGTTTGAGTTACCACTTTTGTAGTAAGTTTTAATTATTTTTACGTGTTTCTCGGTTGTTAAACGATTCATATTCACATACACTTCATATTCGCAAATAAATAACACTTTGAATGACAGGTATTTAACAGCTGACAGTTTTACCAGACCAGCGGTTTTGAAACCGCTAAATGGATAATATGTATCATTTGATACAGCCAAAAATTTAACCCCCAGATGAAAACGTTTAAAGAAACAATTATTTTTTAACTAAATATATTTTTTGATTTTTAAGTCCGTTAGGCGATTTTCGTTTGTGTTGCTGACTGGTTGGCACGATAATTGCCGTATGTCTATACGAAAGTTCTTAAAATTTGGCATTATCTAATATTTCCTTCGATTTGGCAAAAATCAATGGTTTCTTATAGTTTCCAAGAAGGAGGCCGTATATTATTTTAGCAAATTAAGTTATAATTTTTCTTCTCTTACCCAAATTAATGTTCGTTCAGAGGATTTGTTGAGAATTTTTGACATTACACAACGTTTTGCACCAATGCAAAGGAACGTACGTACATACAAACTGCTTGTGCTTTCTGTCAAAAAAGTGCAAAGAACAGGTCACCACGATTAAAACAATAGAAATGTGTCGTTCATCCAAATTTATTCCGTCAAAAAAGTTTATGAAATCGGGTTATCGTAAGCCTTTTATAACATTTTCAGCGATTCGTCACATGAAATTCCATTTGCAATACAAGATTTGAGACAAAATGTTTGTTCATTTATGCATTGTAAAAATCGTAAAATCACACTTGAGATAACAAAAGCACTGTAGACAAACTAAATGAAAAGTCGCGCTTAAACTCAGCGTCAGTGCAGAGGTCAGTTGCGTAGTTTTGGCAGTCCTTTTAAACGGGCTTTTTAAATTATCAATTCCCGGTAATCTTTTGACAGTAAGTATGACAACGGCCACCGTGTGGTAGCCGCAATTATAGATGAGAGTGCCGCACCGGTGTGAGGAGGTGTTCAAGCGAGCTTAATCTTTTTCTTTTTTTATAATTTGAATTTACAAACAACTGCAACTTCCACATTAAGCTAAATACTAAAGGGCGTCCCAACAAAAACGCAAGCTTTAAATTTGGCGCCATTCGAAGTGTCATTGTTTGACATTTGAACACTTGTTATTGTTTGCTAGAGGTTAGTAAAATTGGAGCGCTACATGGATGAACAACGCATTTTTATTGTGAAATTGTTTTACCAAAATGGTGAAAGTTTTGCGGCCACAGTTCGCAAATTGCGATCAATTTGGGCTCACAATAATGCTCCAAAAAAGTCAACTGTAAAGAGATTAATGGATAAATTTGCCAAAACTGGGTCTGTTAATGATGTAAAGACAACAACGCGCCTTCGACCAGGTCGATCGACCGAAAATGTCGCAGCTGTACGTGATGATGTCGCTCAAACTCCATCCACCTCAATTCAACACCGAGCTCAGCAAATTGGTGTCTCCAAATCCACTATGCAGCGAATCATGACGAAAGATTTGCATGTTCATGCATACAAAGTTCAATTGACTCAGGAACTGAAGCCAGCTGGCCATGGACAGCGAAGGGAGTTCATTAATTGGGTAATTGGGAGAGACAACATGAAAATGCTGATTTTGCCGATAAAATCATCTTCAGTGCCGAGCCCCATTTCCATCTTGATGGCTTCGTCAATAGGCCGAATTGACGCATTTGGGGTGAGGAAAGTCCTCGAGTGATTCACGAGAAGCAAATGCATCCTCAACGTGTCACTGTGTGGTGTGGATTTTGGACTGGAGGAATCATTGGACATTTTTTTATGAAAATGAGGTATGTCAAGCGCAAACAGTCAAAGGTGTTCGGTATCGTGAAATAATAGCCAGTTTTTTCGTGCCTAGAATTGAAGAAATGAATGTGGAGGGCATGTGGTTTCAACAAGATGGCGCCACATGTCATACAGCCAGAGAAAGAATTCAATTGCTCATCAGTCATTTAAATCTTACGTTCTTGTTGGGACACCCTTTATGTTCTTTACATGAGGAAATAATTCCACAAGGCATTGTTTGCTCGTGAAAAATTTAGCGGCATTGACACCTGTTTTTTTGTATTTTGTTATAGTTTTTACGTTATAGTATGTTCCTGTAATATATTTGCAGAATTTTTAAATTGTATCTTTTGTATTATTATTTCATTTTACAAGTTTACACATACTCGATAATGCGTATTATAAAGCAAAACATGTAAATTGTTCCGATTTCAGTGTTGGAAAGTAACAAAACATGGTTGGCGCTGCCAAGTAAAAAACTTTCCTCGCGAAGAAAAAACTTGGCACTGTCTGTAGGAAAAATTTTGCTGCAAATTTCACGACTATTTTTTATAAAAAGTTTCATTGCGAAAATTCAGCATAGCATAAGAAGACTTTATCGAAAAACGTATGTTTATTGGAATGATAACATCTCATTAATCTTAATATTTAAAATATACGTTTCTCTTAAGATTAAAAACTTGAATAAACTAAGAGAAAATCGTGTTTTTTCCTTCTATTTTTGTGTTATTTATACATTTATACCTGCTGTTTCTTGTTAATTTTATTAAATTTATAGGTATAATCAATAACATTCCAACACAGTCAAGAAAGGGTTAAGCATATAAAAGAAGAAAGAGAGGTTCACATTAGAGAGTGGAATCCCCCCAAAAGAAGCACACAAAAATAAATAACAGTTGTTAACTAAACAAATCCGGCATTTAATATGTTGGCAAAAAGTAAACAAATCAATTCTACAATACTCAGTTTGCATTCACAGCTTCAACAGTTAAAGCGGACGGGTGAGGTTGTCGGTTGAATCGTGAAACTCGCCTACAACAAGTTCAAGAAGACGACAAACGGGATATATTGATAAAATTAAGAATCGCACACGCGAAAACAACGAGTGCTACAACTAATAAGAACGAAGAAAAGATTTAAAATCATACGTTTTATCAATAAGCTTGAAAGTAAAAAACAAAAATATTACTTGAATATGAAAATTAATTAAGCAAGTCAAAGGGAAATTGAACAATACATACCTATTTTAAAAAATATATCCGAGTATTTTGTAATTTATGCAAACTATCGTTGGGGTTTTTGGGAGAATTCATATTCCAACGACATACGAGTATATTCAGTGATTCTGTGTATATTTAAGGGAAATATTGAATTCACAATACAACATGACTTCAGCTATATTCAAGGCAACTTTTATAGTTTTCGTCGTTCTGCTACTACAACAACTGGCTGATGCACGTAAGTAATTAAAAATGTTTGTTTCTATAAATATACATATTTACACCTGGCAAGAAGACAGTGGATGAGTAAACCTAAACAAATTATTAAAAAAGAAAACAAATTCGACTTCTATTATGCAAAAAACCGGTTATTTTTCAATATTTATATTATTAAAATATAAATTCAAGCTATTTATTATCAAAAAATGTCATTGAAATAAACAGGAATGGTATTGGACATTTATTTAGTACTGTAGAATCAAAATGAGTATTTTCTTCTTAAGACAAAAAACAATTGACTATAGATTGTGGCATTAAAAAAATACATTTCTATTACATGTCATGTACGCAGTGAACGGCTTTCGAAGTGTTACCAATTAAAAATGATGTAATTTAGTCAATTTTGGTTTCTTTTATCGTAAAAATATTTCAAATTTGAAGAGAAATATGTTATTGTTCCATGTCAGCACGCATAATAGCATTCGGCTTACCCGGGAAGGCCTCATATGCTGCATGAATGTGCCCTGATAGCACATCTCATATTTTTTAGTATATACTTTGGCCTCCAGAATAGATCATATGGAAATAATCCACTAGGTTTAGGTCCGGTTTATATGGTTGCCATTGCTGTGAAGAAATTAAACTGCCCAGTCTTATTCAAATGTTCAATGGTTTCAACCAGATTGTTTATGTGCCAAATGTAACAAAGCGTAATTTAAACTCTTTTCGCTTTAGATTTGTTGATTTATCTTTACGCCCTGTTCAATGAAAACGAATGTAGACAGTCTTGTGGCGGTTACTGCTGCCCAAATTATTAGTGATGCAGACTATTGCTTTTGCAGAGCAATTCGCCCGTCTAAAATACAGTGTTATCCATTTAGTGGTTTCAAAACAGCGAGTCTGAGAAGGCTGCCAACTGATACATACCATTCATTTATTTATTTAGTAAAAGGGTTGCCATTTACGAATATGGTTCGCTTAACTACAGAAGAACACGTAGAAAT
Source organism: Philornis downsi (assembly GCA_019455685.1). Taxonomy (NCBI): domain Eukaryota; kingdom Metazoa; phylum Arthropoda; class Insecta; order Diptera; family Muscidae; genus Philornis; species Philornis downsi. The sequence goes on from JAHXMU010000804.1 coordinate 81,716, forward strand.
AGTTAAAACTTACTATAAAAGTGGTGGTTAAAATGTGGGCTTTGAATCGAACAAAATTTTCTTCAGTGATGAAGCTCATTTCTCACTCTGCTGATTACGCCAACTGACGCATTTCATCATTTCGGTTAAATTAAATTCACATTATGTGGCCAATTTTCGGGAATATGTTTGAAAGTTAATATAAATATAAGAATTCATCGCGGAATTTCTTGGGTGGGAGTTCCTGCATTATTAGCCTAGTTTAATTTTCTGGTTTTGTGGAAGTTTTGTTCGGTAATCTTAAAATTTATTAATGACACTTATTTCTTCACAACTTTTCTTTTTGCGTAAGTTATCAGCTGGAATGAGATGTGTATGAAAATATAAATATCTGTTTAAACCTTCACCAGAAGGAATGATCATTTGATACGGGAAAATTGTAATACTCAGAAGGAAGCGTCAAAGGTACCAAATATTTTTTGACAAGATGTGGTTCATGGATGTTTAAATCAATTGAGCGATGCTCTTTTGTCTGGGTGATAACTACCGCAAATCTTTATGAAACTTCTTAACACTTGGTAAAGCCTAATATATATTTTGTATCCGAGGATTGTACATGAGGTATATCGACCCAACGCTTCTTGTACCTCCCATACAAATTGACTAATTTTCCGAAATGTTTTTCCTATAACTCTTAACTCTTTGATTGTGGTTATCTAAAATGCTGTCCACTGTTTTGCTTCATATTTCTCAGTAAATTTTGAAAGAATCAATCGATTAACTATAGCCTTTTGGTATTTTTAATACAAATGAGACATTTAAGCCATCTCTTCTTCGGTTCATACATTTTTACGTTCACACATATCAGTCAACTGTCCAACAAGTTATGCTTTTAAGAAACTTAGTTCCGAGAATGGAAATGAACCGCATTGCCCCGCCTCTTCTGATACTTCCTATACAAATTACTGATTTAACCCATATAATCTTATTTTCGCATCTTACATTCGGTTGACGTGAACTAAAACCAATTTGGCATCAGTTAGGGTGTCCAAGGCATTATATGAGAATAAAAAAACTAGACCATATTGTCACGCCCCTTCTGATATCTCCCATAGAAATAGACCGATGCTCCGAAAGGTATTTTTTTCCGTAACTCCTAATACATAGGATGCAGAAACTTGCATTTTTGTCTATTAATTTCCTATACAATTTTTGGTAAAATTTAAGAAAATAGGAAATCTAATCTTACTTTGTCCGTCATCTGTCATACAAATTACAGATTTAACCCATATATTTTTAGGTTCATGTCTTCTACAAAGTTAATGAAATTCAGGCGAACTTGATACGCATTAAGGGCTTGCTAAGGTAGTGTCTAAAAATGAAAATGAATTACATTCTCAAGCCCCTTTTGGTGCTTCCCATACAAATTGATCGATTTTCCAAAATAAACTTGTCACTAGTGCTCCCAAGTCGTAGACAGCAACAACCTGAATTTTTGTTTATTACATTGGTTTGTAATATCTAAAAATATGTAAGTAACTGCGCCCATTCTGATAGCTCCCATACAAATGACCGATTTGATTTATATAGCTTTATATATATCAAGTAAATGCTTTGACTTCAGTTAAATTTGGCGCACGTCATGCGTTTGGTAAGCTTAGCTCTGAGAATGGAGAAGGACAGCAGTACTGTGGCCATTCGAGTATCTCTCATACAAATTGACCGATTTAGCGAAATTTAATTGCCCCACTACGTAACCCCACTCCCAAACCCTAAAGCGTAAACTGCACAGTGATCCAGAACGATTTACCACCAAAACAAAATCTGGTGTTGAAAGTTGACCATTTTGCTGAAATATTTGGTATAATAGCCATATTATTACAACTATTTGGTTTCCAAATTTTAAGCAGAGAATATTTTTATGATATTAAATTTTGTTCAAATATTGCCTATTAGAGTACTGTGGACTCAAGCTCAGCTTCCAATAAATTTCTCATAATGAATGTGCTTTAAGCGCAAGACTAGATGAATTTATTATTTCATTTTTCATTTTTATTTCATTTGTTTATTTTAGTCTATGGAATTATATCCTTACAGACCAGCAAAATATCAAATACAATACAATACAAATATCTTATACAACTAATTAACAAAAATAAAGTAAATAACTTAAATAATTTATTAAATTACATACTAATTGCCTAAAGACATTATGAGGCAGGCAAAGGTCAATGTTGTTGCAGAATCTATTAAACAAAATCATTGATCTGTTAATGGGCTCATTGCAAATATAATTAGACGAATGCATAACAATATTAAAAGTATACATATGACGGAGAGAGCGAGATGGAGCATTAAAGCGTATGAGTGCAAGTAGATCCGGACAATCAATATATCCCGAAAAAACGGCATGAGGAAACATAACAGACGCTATGTTCCTTCTGGCCTCCAAAGTTTGCAACGAAATGAATGCACAGCGCCTTTCATAGGACGGTAAAGGAGAAGTAAGGTTAAGTGACGACAAGGCATACCTTAAAAACACTTTCTGTACTTTTTCAATCCGCATAGAATGAATTGATACAACAGGATTCCAAATAAACGATGCATACTCGAGTTTAGAACGTACAAAAGCAGAGAACAAAACTTTTTTTGTATAAGGATCAGAGAATTTATACATATTTCTACGAATAAAATAAAACATCGCATAAGCTTTTGGTATAATGTAATCTAGGTGATTTTTGAATGTAAGTTTGAAGTCAAAAACTACCCCCAAATCAGAAAATTCAAAAATTTCTTCCAAGATTTCATGATAAATATGATATAAGAATTAATTGTATTTCTACAGCGATGGAATGTCAGTTTAAAACATTTCTTAGTATTGAATGGTAAATCATTAGCTTTAGACCAAATAGCAATCCTGTCTAAATCTTCCTGCAACAACGTAACATCATTCAACGTGTAGATTGATTTAAAAATCTTTAGATCATCTGCATACATAAGGTATTTCGAATTTTTCAAACACATGCCAATATCATTAACAAAAATATTGAACAATAAAGGCCCAAGAATACTACCTTGTGGAACACCAGAGGTAGGAAAATAAGCACTAGAATAATAACCATCAATATAAACAGTACATACCCGATTACCCAAGTACGATTTCAACCAATTTAAGACATTGGAGTGGAAACCGAATTTATGAAGCTTAAAAAAGAGAATATCATGGCGAACTCTGTCATTTAAAAAATTTAAAAGTGAAGTTTAGGCAGAAAATAATTTTAAAAATTATAACTTTTTATTTGTTTTTGTATAAAACAGAATATACCAAGAAAAAGCAACAATGCAATTCATTTTGCTCCAATTGTAATTATTATTACGTTTATTATCTGGTTTTAAAACATTCTGTTAAAAGTGCAATACATGAATTATTTTCAACCAAATTACTATGTTTCCAATCGCTTTCCTCACCATTATTCCTTCAAATCTAGCATACTTAAATGTTGTAGGCAAATTTCATAAGCTAATATCTCTAATTTAATGTACTGCAAAGGGTGCAATAAAACAGGCTGCGAAAAGAATGTAATGCAGCAAACAAGAAAAAAATTCGCTGCTTATTGAAAAAATTCTTTAACAGTTGAAAATTTTAAAACTTTGTGTTAACTTTGGTGTTTTTTGCTGAAACGCCAATTTATAATTTTCTTAGTTTTACTAAAATGCACAACGAAAGATGTGTACTAAAATACGAATCTATTTTTTAAAGAAAAAAAACAAAGTTTTCTTTTAATATCCTAATTTCAATTATTAGTCAGTCATTGATTAATTACACAAAATTTGAAAATTCTGAGTAATAAACTCGCTGAACGTATCGCATAATAAATCTTACATTTACCTGTAAGGAAAAAAACTAAAACACACAATGAATACGAGAATTGACTTCAAAATATTCCACTGAAAAAAAAACAGGAAAAATAAAAAAAATGTTTTTTTGGTCGTTTTTATTCTCAGAGTATTTTCCCAATTTTAGAATTATGGAGACGTAAATTCAAGCAATATCTGAAATACTTCCGATAACTTCATTTGAATTTACAATAACATCCAGTGTCTTATCCAGTTTAAATTTTGCGTGAAATAAATCATATATAATCTATATACTGAATGTTTGTATATTTCTATTTTTGTACATTTGGGTATTTGTTCCGAATAGGGGTATAACTTCACGGTATAATTATGTCACCCAGGAAAGAATCATAGGCTATATTTGTTACTGAGTGGGCAAATGGGCGTGACACCGCTCATGCAAATAAGAATTTTGGGCAACCACATGTAACGATCTATAAGATGTACACAGAAGAGATTTGGTATGTATGCAATTGGCATAAAATGAAATTGCAAAAAGGGGCTTTGCCTCGCCCCTTCTTAAAACACCCTTATGGTGGCCATAGCAACTGACCGATCGTCATATGCTATATTATATCATGATTGGACAAAGGAGCGTGGCACCGTCCATACAAAGAACAATTTTGAACGGCTATATCTAATGAACTATTTGAGGCCTACAGAAGGGATTTGATACACACGATGTTAAGCAGGTGAGAAACCACAGGCAGACTGTATTTTTAATTGGAAATAACGGTCATGTAAAGAGTGAGGAATGGTTCAGGCATAAACTTGGAAACCGAAAATTCTACCAAAAGAAAAAAGTAAAATTATAGTACAACTTATGATTATGGCTCTAGTAGGTGCAATAATCTAAATCTTTTCACATATACGCAGAGAATTCCTCAATTATGCATAGTACTCTTCTATAACTTATTGGATCCGACGATGACCTATATTATCCAGCATAGGCTCGATAATGCAGCGACTGCTAATGGCCTGCCGGCTTAGCAATTGGAGACCAATAGCGATTAGCTGATAATGACGATGATTTATCGGGTCCTAAATATAATTTGGCTCAGTTAGCAAATGTCTAGTGATAGTAATACGTCATGCGTTCACAAAGGTGATTTAAGCTTGCGTGCTGTATTCAGCCTTTTTCCATCGTATGCAAGGTTCTGTTGAGCGTGGCTTTAGTACTGTTAACTTTACAACTGATCGGATATTCACAGCAGCATATAATAGACAAGGACAAAATTCAATTATTTGTTTCAACAAAATAAAAAACTATAATCTATAACTTTGGTAGATAATTCTATCTCCTACTAATTAGGTCGGCATATAAATTAGAAAAAAAATTGGTAGGAAATGGATGCTAATATCGATGAACAAAAATTCAGTTATACCAGAAACTAGACTCATTTATTCTATTGTAGAATCCTAAAATATGAGACAAGTCGAAGTCAGTACTGGGAATATTCAAGAGAAAAATACACCGTAAAATATATAGTTTGCCAATAAGGAGAATGAACTATTTTATATTTTACAAAATTATATTTAACAGAAACTAAAAGTTCTGAGCCGGAAAGCACGAATATGAAAATGGTATTAAAGTTTAAAATATTTTCATACATAAATTCAAAGCCTAAGATGATTAAAATGTATTCATTTTAATAAGGGAATAACTGCAAAATTGTTGCCTCCACATCACTCCATAAATACAGCGCAAACCAGACTTTCGGTTTGTGAATGCGAATAAAAGATGGATCAATCGAATGAAGTCTTTCCTTTGCCAAAAATGTCAGTTTCAGGCGATCAATACTGACGTTATCTTTCCTTAAATCCATTTCAATTTCGAAAAATTTGCATGTGGTGGGTGGGTGCACACGGTGTGCTTCATAATTACTTGAATACCAGATAATTCCTAATTCAAAAATGAAGGTGTCGAGGAGTGGTTGGATGCTTCTACAGGTCTTAGTTGAGACATAATCAGACGAAAATTTGTAACCTCTTCACTTTGACTACATTCTGTGATTGGGCGAAGGAATTCTTCTGGTAATCTAATGGATTCATCGTAGACAACTTCTCTCGATGATGCACAAATGTCTTCCTTCATCGTTGGTCGTATCCCAAGTAAAACAATAGGTAGTGTCTTTGTCCACTAAGGATTCGAATGGCAAATAAACGATAATTTCAAAATGTAATGCAATCATTCGATGTACTGAATCTTAATTGCGAACTGAGATATTTTGCCAACCCTCAAAACGCTATCGACATGAACTGTCTTCCACCATTTATGTTGGATTAGCAACGATTTAAGTGATCATATATAAAACGCCTGCTGTCGATATAGAAAGCGATATATTCTTGTAAAGGTGGGCGTTACCACGCCTCTTTTTAACAAATCAATACAGCTAGCAAATGGATCGTCATAGAAATTTAGGCGCAGTCATGAAAAGATAGTAGCTTCGCACATAAGAGTACTGCACAAAAATGTAAAAAGTCATTTACTCCTATAACACACTATTAGAGATCAATATATTTGTTAGGAAAGCCATAAGCATTGTGATGACACTTTGGAACGAAATTCATAATTTTTTATTTTCGTTTGCTATTACGGGAAAGTAAGCATTACATTATTCCACTCAATGAGCACTGAAAAAACAATCTACCATTTATATTATAATAAATTAACTAAAAATTAAAGCACGCCCTATGGAATGGATAGTAATCCTTCAATATATTATCATTGATATCTTATTGTTTTTCCAGAAATCAGATTCCCCAATGAAGATGTAGCTGTACCAAATTTTGGACGCTGCATAACACCAAACCGAGAGAGGGCGCTCTGTATAATTTTGGAAGACTGTAAATATCTTTATAACATATTGATAACAGCACCGCTAAGAGACTATGATCGATTGTACCTAAGTCGTAGTCAGTGTGGCTATCAAAATGGCAAAGTTTTGGTAAGTCTACAATAAGCTGAAATACTAATTCAAATATTATATGCACATTTTTTTATTATATTTTCCTAGATTTGCTGTCCGGACCGCTATCGTGAGGTGCAGCAAGTTACACCAACGCCCACACCGCCTCCCAAATATGTCAATAATCTTTTGCCACAGCCTGGCCAGTGCGGCAATGTGTTGTCAAATCGCATTTATGGTGGCAATAAAACAAAAATCGATGAGTTTCCTTGGATGGCCTTAATCGAATACACTAAAGGTAAGCATATGCAATTAACGCACGCTTCGATACAACCTTTGACAGCGAGTTATGAAATGTAAGGCGAACAGACTTCTGGAATATTTCCAAATCACGATGTCGTCATTATTATTTAGTGTCAAAGCTTGCATATTCCGCCAGGAGTATTCAGAAGCGCACTCTCTACAATCCCACACTAAAAAGTGGTTAATAGTAATTAATATTTAACTCGTTTATTTCCTTTTTTGCGTCTATTCCATTAGATGTAAAATTAGTTATTGGGTTCTAACGGACATGATGGTTAAATGTCGGATTACCAACTAGGATTTTAAAAGAAACAGTGATTTCGAATATCATTGCAGTCGGCAAAAGAATGATTATTTTTGTACAAGACTTTTTTACATTTTCAGTACATTTTTTAGCGTTTACCCCCTTAAATTTAAAAAAGTTAGAATACCAGATTACTAACTAGGATTTCGAATAAGATTTTTTTTCGAAACACTTCCAGAAGATTTTTTGACGTTTTCCCTTTAAATATTAAAAAGTTATTGTGCTTTAATGGGTATGACGGTGAAATACCATATCACTAACTATGATTTTGATAGAAAACCTGATTTCAAATATCATTGCAGTTGATGAGAGAATGATTATTTTTGTACACGATTTTCTTTTCCAGTACATTTTGTAAAACTAGAGTAATCATCTAAAAAATGTATAAAAACTGGACAAAACCATCAAAAAATGCATATGCGAAAAAAATCGATTGTAATAAAAAGGAGAGAGAGAGAGAGCTGTAGTTTTAAAAACTATATCGATTTGAGCTCTTTGTTCTTATTTTATAAAGTTGTTCGACTGTGTAGTCTTCAATTTTTTTTTAATTCGTTTAATTTTTCACATTCCACTCGTAATAAACTGCTTCTTATTCCTAAAATAACCACACTAATGGGTTGTGGTTTTGCAGTAAGAGTAGCTCGAATTTACAATTTACTACCAAGCCATTTGAAAAGTTTTAAAATATGTCCTAATTCTTACAAAAGGCACATTCTACAACACTTTCAGACTCTACTGTAAAATATTGTTTTCAATCAAATTGTGAGCAGCCTTTATTACATACCGATTATCTTATATTTCCAGATTATATACCGATTAACTTCTAACTTTTGAATTAGTCTTTCTTTCATAAATTTTTTTTAATAATCATACTTTCTTTAAAACCATATTATATTTTTATAAATTTTATATTTAATTTTTATTACGTGTTTTTTTTTAACTTATAATATTGAGCAGTTTAATTATAATAGATGAATTGTTGCATATTGTAATTTACTTATAATTTGCCGGAAGGCTTTAAATTACAAGCTAAAAAAATAAATAAATAAATTAATATGGAAAACATCAAATCGACGTAATGTAAAAAAATGGAGACTTTAATTACTAAACCTTGTACAGCAAAGGTTCAATCAAAGATATTTGTTATAGTAGTTTGGGGCTTCGAAGGCGTAAAAATTGGCGAAAACCACATTTGATACATTTTGTGGCTACAAATTTCTCAAATTTTTATTAGGCGTTTTTATTTAAAATTTTAACTATATCGTATAACTTCAGAATGTCAGAAACATATAGTAAAAAATGAATTCATACCAAAAATATACACGAATTATTTATGATTTTTAATGTAAGTAAATAAAATGTCAATTTAATGTAAGTTGAGTCGAAGTTAATATACCTGGCTTTAAGAATTACCGTTCACTGTGCCATGTATCAGCTCAATGTCAGATAAGTGAGCGTATTAAAAACACGCTCCTTTCATAACTAATATATTGACTTTGACCGTTCTCCAGTAGGAATTTGTGTTGTGTTGTGTGAATTATCTATGGTCGAGTTTTTTTAAAAACAATTAGATGTTTTGGTAGGGACAGTTAGAAAAATTTCGAATTTAACTAGTTTTGAAAATTTTATATTTTGTGAGAAATGTGGCCAAATTAATTTTTTTTATTTTTTTTTTTTTTTTTTTTTTTTTTTAGTGATGAATTTCGCTTAATTTCCTGCTGATCTACTCAATGGATCAACCTTATTTTTGCACACCCATGAAGAACAAATTTAATTTATAAGTAATTTTTTTGCCAAATGACTTCATTTGCTGCAATATATCAATAATTCTTTTGAATAAATTAAAATGTTTAGAACATCTCGGTGCAATCCAAAGATTATTTTCGATTCAATCATATGCAGAAATAAAACTTTTCTATAATCTATACTCATACCCTCACGTTGTCCATGCAGAATGCCATTGTTGCAACAGCTTTGTGGCATGTAGCGCCATTCTGTTTCACATTCATATCGATCAATTTTGTAAAAAAAAAATTGGTTATCGTCGATCCGTTGACAACATTATATTTCTTTCAAGTTTGGGAATAAGGTCTTAAGTCAAAAAAATGCATTTTGAGTTTTTGATTGGGTTTAACTCAATTTTTTTTTCTCTTTCGTTTGGTATCAATAATTGAAATCTAGCACAACTGCATCCAATCGTAATCATTTGGTCTTTAGGCACTAAGTCAAAAAATTTCATAATTTCATAACAATTAAATAAGTTTCAATTTTACATTACGAAAAACTATAGTATATGACTTAAGACCTTATTCCCAAACGCCAAAGATTTATTTTCGAAGAAGTGTGAGCCAATGATGGCTTCAAACAGTGATTTTCTACTGATTATTGGCACTTCTTGTCGTGCCGTTCAGACAAAAAAAAATGGAAAAAGGAAAACCTTGACAATAAAGCTTTATTTATACTTAATATTATTAGTTGTTATTTTATTATTATTTATAACTTTATATTTACATACGTTGTTATAAAGAAAATATGAGATATATAATCATAAATTATATGATGATTTCGGAAATACTGTTTACTACTTGGAATGAACGATGACGAAGAAACTGCAAACACATAATGGAATTTTGGGGTAGGAAACGCTTCGTGATTTAAAGCAAAATGGATCTTTCACTTCGCACACCAAATGTTTGATTCTGTATGGTTGTTTGAAAATAAATTTCAAGAAAGTGAAGTGTATTGAACATTACAAATTTGATTTCATATTAATATGCTGTAAAAAACTGCAAGAAGTGATTTTTCAGTGGCGTTCGTTTTTTTTTTTTTTGATAGTCACTTAAAATCATTTACGCAAAATACCAAATAATTTTCAAGTGTTGTACCTGATACTGTTTTATCTAAATAAACCAGAAACAGTAATATTGCACTTCATCTTAACTATTATGTCAAATATTCAACAAAGCAAAACAAATACTACAATATGCAAATTATTTGAGGACTCACATTTGTTGAGAAAAATAAATATTGTTTAAATTGCAAAATTGTATTTTTGCATATAAATTGAAACGATATCCTAAATATTTTAATTTGGTTACAAGAGTTTTAATTTTTAATAACAAATTAAGTAATTTTACAAAAATTTAAGTGTTAATTTCAAGCTAAATTTATTCTTAATGGACACGCAAAAGATCAGGCCGATCTATTAAGTAGATCGGCATAAAAGAGAAATTCTCAAAACACAAAAAATGGAATTAGAAGTTTTGCAAAAATTGTATTAAACAAATTATTGGTATTTTGCAACAAATGAAGTCATTTTGCATAAATGTACTTATTAATTTCAAGCTAGATTTATCCTTAATGGAGGCGCAGGCCGATTCATTGAGTAGATTGGCGGAAAATCAACACAAACAAACAAAATTTATCAAAAAAATGGAATTAGAAATTTTGCAAAACTACTCAAATTGTATTAAAGGAATTATTGATATTTTGTAACAAATGAAGTCATTTTGCAAAAATTAAATTACCAATTTCAATTTAAACTTATTTTTAATGGACAAACAAACAATCAGGCCGATCTATTAAGGAGACCGGCAGAAAGCACATAAAGATGTAATTCATAAAAAATGGGATTAGAAATTTTGCAAAACTATTCAAATTGTATATTTTTCTAACTATCCTCAACCACAAATATCCATTGATCTATTTCAAAAAGATCGATCATTGAACACACTTCATAAATTTTAACCTAAGTATTTGTACGATGAGCTGGGGCCCTTGCCAGTATTTATTAATTACCACCATATATACTCGTAGCATTTAATTTATATGCATATTATTTATAAAGGGTGTCCCAACAAGAACGCAAGATTTAAATTTGGCGCCATTCGAAGTATCATTGTTTGACATTGAAGGTACGAGGTTAGTAAAAATGGAGCGCTACACGAATGAACAACTCATTCTCATTGTGAAATTGTTTTACCAAAATGGTGAAAGTTTTGCGGCTACAGTTCGCAAATTGCGATCAATTTGGGGTCATATTAATGCTCCAAAAGAGCCAACTGTAAAGAGATTAATGGATAAATTTGCCAAAACTGCGTCTGTTAGTGATGTAAAGACAACAACGCGCCTTCGACCAGGTCGATCGATCGAAAATGTCGTAGCTGTACGTGATGATGTCGCTCAAACTTCATCCACCTCAATTCGACATCGAGCTCAGCAAATTTGTGGCAGCGAATTTTGACGAAAGATTTGCATCTTCATGCATACAAAGTTCAATTGACTCAGGAACTGAAGCCAGCTGATCATGGACAGCGAAGGGAGTTCGTTTATTGGGTATTGGAGAGACAACATGAAAATACTGATTTCGCCGATAAAATCATCTTCAGTGACGAGGCTCATTTCCATGTTGGTGGCTTCGTCAATAGGCAGGATTGTCGCATTTGGAGTGAGGAAAATCCTCGAGTGATTCACGAGAAACAAATGCATCCTCAACGTGTCACTGTGTGGTGTGGATTTTGGGCTGGAGGAATCATTGGACCTTTTTTTATGAAAATGAGGCATGTCAAGCGCAAACAGTCAAAGGTGTTCGATATCGTGAAATGATAACCAGTTTTTTCGTACCTAGAATTGAAGAAATTAATGTGGAGGGCATGTGGTTTCAACAAGACGGCGCCAAATGTCATACAGCTAGAGAAACAATTCAATTGGTGCATCAGTTATTTCTCGGTCATGTTATTTCGCATTTTGGGGACCAGAGTTGGCGGCATAGATCATGCAATTTAACACCATTAGACTATTTTCTTTGGGGTTTTTTGAAATCGATGACTTACGCGAATAAGCCGACGACGACTCAAGTCTTAAAAGAGGAAATTGGACGCTGCATTCATGAAATACCGCAGCATTTATGCAAAACGGTCATTGAAAATTTCATTAAAAGATCGCGTGTGTGCCAGCAAAGGCGCGGCGGCCATCTGCCCGATGTGTTGTTCCATACATAACCTCATTCTGTCTACTTTACGATATAATAAAGTTTCACGATTTTTTTTTTAAACATCTGTGTTTTATTTAAAATTTAAATCTTGCGTTCTTGCTGGGACACCCTTTATGTTGCAAAATTTACTACGCAAAATGCCGTAAAATTTACTATGCCCAAAAATACTTCTAGATATCTTTCAAAAATCTGTTTACAAGTATGTATGTATATGTCAACTGTGCGAGTATGTAAATCTCTTTTTGCATCTTGTTTTCAAATGGAAAGCTATATTACGTCTGCACAATTATTTTCAGCTTATGAGCTATTATGCACGTTTCAAACTCACAATAATGAACATTGTCGAATATCTTTTCAGGACACAATTCCACCCAAACATATCCCTTTGTCTGAAAACTTATTAACAAACCCCTCAGAACTATCAGAAATTGTTACAAAATCTACGATAGCATCGAAAATGCAGTTCTTTGTAGCACTTTGTAATCTAAAACAACATTTGAAATGTATTTTATTTTGTCTTTCTTGTTTATTTTTAGCAAATAACGTCAAGGGTCATCACTGTGGCGGCTCACTCGTTAACAATCGCTACGTTATCACTGCCTCCCACTGTGTTAATGGTAAATCTATACCCATAGACTGGCGTTTGACTGGTGTTCGTCTGGGAGAGTGGAATACTCAAACAAATCCCGATTGTGAGATTGATGTGCGTGGCGAAAAGGATTGTGCACCTGAGCACATAGATGTGGGTGTCGAAAGCACTATACCCCATCCTCAATACGATCCAAACTCAAGAAATCAAGCTAACGACATTGCGCTTCTACGACTAGAACGTAGTATATCGTATACAGACTTTGTGCGACCCATATGTCTGCCAGTCAGTACAAATCTAAGATCTGCTACATTTGATGGCATTGTCATGGATGTAGCCGGTTGGGGTAAAACAGAGCATGCCTCTGCTTCGGATCTAAAACTTAAGGCTTCTGTGTCAGGATACACTATAGAAGAGTGCCGTTCAGTGTATATGCGGCAAAATATAATACTCGAAGATTCTCAAATATGCGCAGGCGGTAAAGAGGGTATTGATTCATGTCGAGGTGATTCCGGGGGACCTTTAATTAGCTTAGACACAACCAATAGGTGAGTAGAGTTTATTACATTAGAAAATTATCTTATAGAATTCGTCTTATTTATCTTGTGTTATCTTTCAGAGTTCGTGCTTATTATTTTCTAGCTGGCGTTGTGTCATTTGGCCCTACACCTTGCGGCTTGGAGGGATGGCCAGGAGTCTATACCAGAGTTGGCAATTTCATCGACTGGATAACTCAAAATATTCAAGCTTAGTAGCAGTGCCTATAGTTGTAACATTCACGTTCATATATATGGTTTCGTTATCTTTATATTGTAAATAATTGAAATTTGATTAGTTGTTTTGTAGACCTTATTATTATAAAATACATGCGGACAACATTCCTAATCACACAGGAAATAAACTAATTTAAAATGAATATGTCAATAGTTGGAATTTTATTACATCAATCAATACAATAATTGCTGGGAAATTCCAAAAGCGATGACGATCTTGTGCTTCGGCATTTCTTTGTTAATCTTAATCTGCTAAAGACCTATTTTACGTATTCAAACTTAGTGTTTAAATGTCGAACTATGCATGTCAGTCAGCGTGTCTGTTAAAAGCATGGTAAAGTAAGCACCGCTCAGGCTAGGAGGCTAAAGCTTGTTGCAAGAGTGCCTCGTATTTATAAGCAGATCAGTTTATATATTGGATAGAGTCTTCAAACCGAAAACGAAAAGCGGCGTTGTTTTCAAAATGAGCGTTTTCGAAATTACGATTTAATCGAGGTTTTCGCTTCGATTAAATGGTTTTTGAAAAATTACAAAAATGCTTTAAAAATGGCTCTGTGTTTAGAACAAAAAAGTAACATTTAAAATAAGTGGAAATTTCTTCTGAAATTTTCGATATAATAAACCATAGATATTTCAGTTGATGTTGTGAATTTCAGTAGCATTGGTGGTTTTTGTATAAAAAGTGAATTTTTCAAATTGTTCTTCGAAAAATGTAGGTTTCACACGGATCAATAACAGTTTTTTTTCAATTGTTCTAGAATGCACAAGCTACTTTGACGTACATTTTCGCGATGTCACGAAAATTTAAGCTGCCTCTAAAACTGTTTTTATGTCGAAAATGAAAAAACTTAATATGTACATAAATGTGATAATTTGGAATTCCTAGAAATGAGAACTTAAGTACTAATTTCTTGAAAAAAATTAATAACGATAAAATTTGTTGCATTTGGCTATCCATGTTGTTATCATTGAAAGTGAGTTTACCAAATTTATTCATCATGAAAACAAAGATGAGTTTATTCTAAATGCAATTGTTTTATTCTAAATGCAATGAGCTGGAAAATATATACAAATAACCAACTTCTATACCATTTTCTTTTTTCTATGCCGTCAGTTCTTTTCTATGCCGTCAGTACAGCCCACTCCGGCTGCATTTCTAGCTCAAAAATAAATATCATTGTGTGCTATCACATATATTATCCATCCAACTGAAATGAATGTCGTTCCTTAGCTCTCTGGGATAGATTCAAGATGGGTTTGATTACTGTGCGAGGAATGAAGAACACGCCATTTCAATTACTCACTCATTTAGAAATTCGAAAAATGCATTTTTTCGTGGACATTTGAAAAATTTAATTTTCAAATAATTTGAACACCGTGAAATCGACACATAATTATAATTGCGCATACAAGAGCTGAACTTTTTTACCATTCTTTCGACAATGCATTGGTAAATGGCATCGTATATATAACAGAAAGAGTCATCTTAACTCATCCCAAATAAATTACCTTATTTATGTTATGTTTATGTCAAAAGTTCCCAACGAATTGCCTAATTTATATTAAGTTTATGTCATATGAGATATCTGTTTTTTTGTCATATGTTGAGATATCTGTTTTTAGTAAAAATTATAAAATTTAGTATGTCCTTTTGTGCAAGGACCAAAAAATGATACGTCATGATGAAACATAATGAAAAGGGATCTTTCGATTTGTTACTCCATTTTCACGTTATATTTATTCTTTTCTCGCATGTGACCAATTATAGAATTATCTATAACACGCCTGAAATTGAGAACAGCTTTTCCATGTATTCGACGGAAACATATTTCCAAAACGTTTTTTGTAAATTAATTTTTTATTGTTTTCCAAATTTGGTTTTCACCGGGGGCGAAACACAATTGCTATATGCATAATTGCACATATCCATGAGTGATGTAGGTGTGATTCATGTCTGTGGTTGCAATTTTTCCTTATTGAAAAGAATTACTTTTGTTCCAAAAAATGTTTTTCAGATTATGTGGTAAGGAAAACGTTCCATTAAAAGGTATTTCTTCAATATAAATAGTTGCGCTAAAATTGTTTTTGAAAAATCATTCTTGTTTTTATTACCAAAAGTGGTAAAACCAGTAGACAAACATAAAACTGGAAAACACCTAATATTCCGTAGGATCGAAGATTTTACACCCTCTACCATTAAGTAAAATCCACAATAATGCGGAGGGACATTAATATATGTTATGTTGTTTTATTGCCTGAATATCTTTAGTTTTTCTAAATTGAATAACGAATTTAAATGTCGGTCATCATATAAGGCAGGGTAAACCAATATTTTCCCAAAAACTTTGAATAGAGCCTCTTTAAGTCGACTATCAAAAATTACGACTTCGAAGAGTATTGTATCCTCTTAGTAATATATTTTGGAGTATTGCATATTAAGATATTTTGCTTGTTAGGAATTGTAATTGGGAACAGAATCAATTTTTAAAATAACTCCATTACCGTAGTTCTGGAAGTAGTTTAAAAGTTCTTCCTTGGAAACAGTAAACATGCATGCATTGCATTCTTAGAAGTGATGAAAATGTGATTCTTACTGAATGGTTTTTTCTTTTTTGCTGAGCAACCATTTATAATATAATGTTCAAATTGAAGTGCGCTAAAAAAAGGCGAAATGAAGGAAAATAAAAATTATGAGAAAAATTAAATATTGAGTGGTATAATTAGTTAACAGTCTTACAGTTCGAAGTTATTAAGTAAAACAAAACAAACAAAAAGAGCCGACTGCATATGATAGATACATTTAAATTTATAAGCTCATTTATAAGCTATGACATTTAAAGATCGCTCTGTAAGATGACAAAATTTGGAAATAAACAATTTCATTTGTTCAGTCTTTGAACCTTTTGGCATTGAATTATCATAGTGATTTTGAAATTAAATATTTCAATATTCACTTTTTCTCATTTGATTTAATTGTCTATCCCACGAGCAATTCTGAACGATTTCTGCAATGACTTTTTTATTGGTACAAAATTGAACCACTTGATTCTAAGTGTAGTATTGGATAGGAAACCGTCCGTCGAGTCGAACCTTGTACAACCTCTACCATGAATTACTGTTCACATTGCGCAGTCTCGAAAATTCTTTTGATCAATCATATTTTCCTAGTTCAAAAATTCACCACACCTGAAGTTTCCAATGGTTGGAGACCAAGTCAAGTTTATGACACACTTTTTTTTGACGGCGTCCCATAAATTGTATTTATGACAAAGAATTATCCATTATGAACCAACTACAATCTTTAAAGCGTTCTTAGTGTTATCAATTACATTCGACATTTATTCGCATTTATTTTAATTATGTGTTCCAGGTAGCTTAGTTGCATTCCATTTTCAGATTCATTGAACGGGACTTATTGCTTAACGATGATTTCGAATGTCACTTCTAGAATTTTTTACCAGACATATCTACTACCTACTACCTACTATTTGAAGTGTTGCAAGACATATGGAGAAAATTTTAATCTTTTTATCGGGGGCTTAAACCCCGATAAAATAATACGACGATTAATAGTCATTGACTAGTCCCGGTAGCTCAGTTAAATTATTCAACATAAATAGCCGTGAATACATTGTTTTACTCAGATTTTTATATCTATATCGTTATTGGTGATTTAATTATTTCATCTTCGTACTGCTATTAATTTAATTTTGGCCATCTTTCATGTCCGATCCCTTTTGACTTTCCGCGAAGCCGAAAAGTGGTTCCGAAGGCATTTTCCAGTGATCCACAACATAGGGCAAACGTCCACTAGGATCCGTGCTCCAATGATGAATCCGGCACCTGACACGAGCCTTTTCCAGATTGTTGATAGTCACTGTACAGTAGAATTCTTTGTTTTCTTTGTTTAGATCGGGGCCTTCTATAGGTTCCTTGGGAATTGTTATACATTCTTCTTTACAAATGTAACCGGCCTTGCGTAAAGATGCCCTGATGTGCCAAGGTTCTATGACCCAGGGATGATCTTTATTCATAACAACTGCCAAAACTAGACCTTGCAGCATGTTTACTGTCTATTAGGGTTAGCATATTAGTGATTAACACCTATTAAATAACTCAAGAGAGCACTTACTCTCTCAGCAAATGGCGAACTATGTTCCAATTTAGCAATCTCATCTTCGTTTTTTGCATATTTGGCAATATTTTCTTCCGTCTTATATGCAGCTAAACCAGGCAGCAGTAATTTGTTGTAGGCAACGTTCGGCTTTAGAGAAACCACATCGCCCTTATCTCCCACTCCTGCGACAAAGGTCTTCAGCACTACCTCGAGGTTTTTCGGTTTGGTTGTGTTTGTATCCTCAATAAACTCATAAATATGATGCCTTCCCCTCAGCTTCCTGGGATGTTTGTTGATTTTGTGTAGTGGCGGCTCATATTTACGTTTAAGTATGAAAGTGGTCTTACGGACAAAAGAAAGTCAAACCGGAGGAAGTCAAACAAATGTGGATAAAGTTAAATCATGTTTACTCACTCTTATTTGTTGTTGTATACTTGCGCAAGTTTTCAGTAGATTGATCTGTTGTTTACAAAAATTCCTTAACATTGTGATTAATATTTTACGGAATTCCAATCAACAAAAATTTCAGGAAGAATCACTCGTTATAAAATGCGGTTATCAACAGCTGTTTTTGACATCTGTTATGCAACTATGTCTCAATAGAATATTAATAGAGATGAGTATTGAGCTGCATACAGGCTGAAAGTAAATGTGTCCGAAATACACTTTGCCCAAAACGGTACGCACATGTAATAGAGGCTGCAGCAAGGTTATCATATGTACCTTCACATCAGAGCAACTTTTATTGTTGTGCAAGCCCTTGTTGTTAAGGACATATTTTGACCGTATTGTGCGCCACGTTGTTAAAGTTCGTCTTTGACACTAAAATTGATGCTGTCCCAACTACTTTAAGCGGCTCCAACACGGCGAGTACCAACCCTTCATTTTAGAACTGGGAACGAGCACCAAAAAAATTTAACTAGGAAAAAAAAACAAAACAAAAAAAAAAATTTTACACAAATACGAACACATTTTCGAGGAAGGAATGTTTTTCACATCTTCCGCCCTACCACGACCGCAAATGTTACCAAATCAGTGTATTTTGCGAACCCACAAAACACTAGCACCTATCACTTATTACATCTTTCCATAATAATAACGCTTACCACGGCATATTTTCTTAAGAAACTATCAACAAATTGTATTTCGACTAATAACTACATACATTTAATTTCTAATTTAACAAAAAAAAAAACAAATTAACGAATCCATAAAGTTTCATAAAGCACTCTTTAGTCGAAATCACTCTACCTAAATGAGCTCACTGGGGTCGATATTTTCTGCACTATTGCGTCCACAACTGCTATTTACGCCGAAAAACTTTGTAAGCCTGCTTGAAAAAATATACGAATCACAACAAATAAAACATTTTAAAGACCTAACGTATTATATCAAAGTACCATAAAATCTAATTTTTCAAAACTACCTTAAAAAAACTGAATTCTAGGTATTATCATTTGTTTTCCGTATTTCCTTTCTTTCTTTTTCCAAGTTGTCCCAAGCTTTATTGGCGTTTACTTTTGGCGAAGGTACGTGTCAATTACCAATTATTTAGTACGAATTTTGCCTTTATTTTAATAAGTTATTAAATATAAAATAAAATATAAAATATAAAAGAGGACTACTAAACCGATAAAGTTCAATTGCAACGTAATAACTTCTGATCAAATACAACTCTGAATCAAAGCACAATAAAAGAAGCAAAATTGTAATTTAATTAAGTTTTCCGATAAGAAATTACAGAGCAACCATTGATTTTTGCTTAACTAGGCCAATTTGCATATATCGTATCCTAAGAGACGAGGTAATGCAATCATCTTTCATTCCTAAAACTAATCATTATACTTAATTTAGTGCAATTGAGTGGAAGAATTGGTCTAAATGAAGCTGGGAGGAAAATGGGAGGTTCCAAAGAAGACGTGGTTATCCGGTTGATTTTTACAAAGTCTACCGATCATTATAATTTAATAAAATTAACAGATACATGTGATACTGTAATCTACGGCTTAGCAACTACAGGGAAAGACCAAATTTCTTTAAACCGGCGAATTTGTACGGAACTATTAGAAATGGTTATTTTCACTCCCAGGATTTCGCTCATTAAACGCATAATGTGCGCTAAATTACACTGAATTCGGAACCACTTCTTGAAAGATATGAAACTGGTTACAAAGGGTTTAAATCTGTAATTTGTTTAGGAAGCACCAGTTTCTAAGTTGAGTTTTCCCAAATTTTTGGCAAGCATTATATTATATAATCTATTGCAGCCTTTTGATTGGAAATAAAAAAAAACATTTAATTTCGGAAAATAGTTAAATTTTGCAAGTTTTTACAACACTAAGATTTCTGAAAGGAAGTTTTCCCGCCACAAAATAATAAACAACTGCATTCTTCCCCTCGTTTTCAGAAAAACAGCTTTCGCCGTAAAATTACAATGAAAAGAATGTTTTTCATTATAGACATATCAGAAGAAATTATTTCGAAACTACCTTGCTCTATGGTGCAACAGTTGTGAGCCAAAAGTCTTTGAGGCAGTAATACCGGTATAGACGGCTCCATGTGAAAGGTTTAATACATGAGAAAAACGTATTTATGTCTGTTGAAAGAATAAAACGTGAATGCATTAGTTGTCGATGACACTTCCTGGAGATAAATCCCTGCTTTAATACAATAATCCTCCGCTTTAATACAATAACTTGTCTCTTAGACTAGTTTGTATTTATCGCACACCTGTATTTTGTACGAAAACGCAACCTTACCTAATCTAATTCGAGAAAATTGGTAAATGTTTTTTAAGGCGACGTCAACCCTAAAAAATTTAACACTTATTGGCAAAATTTGTCAATGTTATGAAAGAAAACTTAATCAAGTTACCCATATCTAACAAAGAACCCAAACTAAAGATTTTCTTTTCTTATATTAAAAAATACATTTTTTTAGGCATACTAATTTGGAATTTGTACGCACGATTCAGTAAAATAATTGATAGCGGGACAATTAGCCTATTTTGGCTTTCAATACGGCAATGTCTTTTTAAATACTTACCATAACTTAGACTTTTAATCAAAAAGTTCAGATCTAAAATTGATTTAAAATACATATAAAATTATATATATTTTAATTCCTTCGGATGAACGTATAGTTATGACTTTCTCATTTTTGTAGAACAACCTCAGTATAAATTTCTTAAGTATAAAAACTGTTTAAATGATCTAAATGTAGCTGGCAACACATGTTAGTGTGTAAATATTGATTTTCTATCCTCCAAAATGGGGTTGATTCGGATCTGTGTTAGATGTTCCAATAATAGGACATTTGACACGTGAGTTCAAAAAATTGGTTTCTAATGGCTCTAGGGTCCATAGGTCCGGTACCCATACTTTAAACTTGTTATTGTTTGGTTGTATTATATTAAGCTTATAGTAAATAAAAATTAATATATAAACTTGTAGTAGCGTTACCAAAAACTTATTAATATTTTAAATTAACTATATGACCATATTAACATGCCAGACGAAGTTGTACACCGTATTGACGTTGACTAGTTGACTTAACGGTATTCAATCAATTGTTCCTTTAAACTTGACTTCTCGATGTTTGTAGACCCACAGTCCGTACAAAGCAAAATTATACATCGATAATAATTAACCCATATCATGGCACTGTCAAGTTTTGGGTGTGAAAACTTGAGAAAGATCCATTTTCCTAGCAAAAAGCAAAAATGCATTCAGCGAAATGTGCTATGAAGACGTTATCGTAAATGGCGCCCGCCCTCATATGATGATTTCTAACTTTTTAGTCCAAAATGCAAGAGCTGAATCTATTCCGCGCAGCATGCGAAATATTCTTTGGAAAACTATAATACACGCATTATTAGATAGATAGGCGATATGGGTCTTTAAAAAGTCGTTCAAATTTTTCTGAACTTCTGCTAGGGTTCACTTGCAACGTATTTGTAGTTAACTTTTACATAAAATAATTTTAAAAAGCAAAATAATTTAGTCTTAAATAGTGTCGATTGAAAGTTATATTACTTATATTTCATCATTTTCTGTTGTTTATTACATAACTCAAAGATAGGGAAATCGTGCTTTGGACCTCATTTAAACGTTACAAACGTTGTGCCTCAAAGATGTAAAGATAAACTTTCAAAATCTTTTAATAAAATGATAACAAAACATTCTGTGTCAAATATGCCATTATTAAAGTATGGCTTTAGTCATGCAAATTTTATATGAGAATTATCAGAGTGGTAATGGCAAAAAACTTGTGCGCGTGGAAAATTATTTGACCAAACATGTAATTTTAAGACATAAACTTAGAAGTGAAGCAAAATTTGATGCCTTAAAAAACATTATGAATGTGTCACGAGCGATTAGTGTATTACATTCTGAAATACTTCTTAAAACGATCATTTTTAGCGATATAAACTAACTTTTGACCAGGTTGAAAAATTGACCATTTTGTACTCTGAGACCAAATATAACATAGTTTTATAGTCACGTAGAACAGATTTGCGAACAACACATCAAACACTTCCTTCTTTGCAATAGTGGCCACCTTTAAGAGCAATTCTATCTCTAAATGATGGTAACACATTCGTTTAATTATAACTTCGTCATTCGTTCATATATGTACATTACAATCTGCTATATTTTTTTCAATTATAATTTGGCACAAAACATCCACAATCGGCGCGTCCCCCCTTCTTTATATCTTTTGCACGTAAAGTAAAATCTTCCGCAGAAAGCGTATCTTCCATTCCAATATTTTGTATTTTTTATACAAAGCAGAACTTCTTACACATATACTAGTATATATTATGATATCCTTCAAATAGTTTGTTATAATTCGTGTTGATTATGCCATCAAATGGTATATGGATAACAATTAAATTGACCTGTAAAGATACTTAAGGCAACGTAACAAATTACAACCGGTGACGTCTTTTAAAACAAACAAATTTTGGCAGTAAAAACAATAATGAACCCCTGCTTAAAGTTTCCTTGTTCCTCTAAATTGTGGAAAACATCAAAGACAAGTTTCATTAAAAAAAGAAGAAAATCACCATGTATCCTCTCACATTATGCAGACCTATCAGTGTACACCTTTGCTTTACCAAAGTCCTTGGAAAATAATTTAAGGGTCGTAGCATCTTACTCCATCAACAATTTGGATTTAAGAGAGAAGCGCATGTCCTGAATGTTGGAGTTTATCGCCCGAAAGTTGCACTGTCAGTATTTTCTGGTGATATTCAATCATATTATCAGTCTGCCTTAAACCAGTTGTACAAATATTATAATAAATGGAACATACTACTAACCAAACCATATATCAGCACGAGAAAGAGAATCATGATTCATACCACAAAACACACTGACGTTTTTAAATCGGGGCATTTACCAGAGCACAAGAATGCAATGTCTGAAAATTATACTTAATGAAGAATTATAATTTTACTCCAGCAAGGTCACTCCGCACAAAATGAAGTCTATGAAATATATAACTAATCCTGGCACCCCTCAACGAAAAGACTACACCATGTTCGGGCTTGAATAAAAAAGAAACCCGAAACAACAAATCACAACGTGAGATACCAATCTTTCTAATACAGATTAATGAGTTGAGCTCATCATTATTTGACCTGTTGAAAACTTAGTTATTATAATTCAAAAAAAAAAACTTCTTTACCAATTTCCTCGACAATGTTGCAATTTTATAATGAAATAGAAGAAAGTTGTAATTTCCAGAAAAAAAACAAACTTTTTATTTTAAATGAGTAAAGACAAATTCTGTTAGACATATTTCTCAAGAATATACATTACAACTGACATAGAACTTTGCAAACACTACTGTGGTACCTGCTTCTACCCAATTCCCTCAATTCTTTATGTTCTTAATGACATCTGGGTGACAAAAAGTTTCTGAATGCATTAATAAGCCATATTGTGCCACCGTGATACTTACGAAACTTGCCAGCTCTATGAGGATATAATGAAAAAATTTTTTGGGGAAAAACAACATATTTTAGGAAATAAAGAGTTGGAAATTATACAAATTCTACGTTTTATTTCATTAAACAAGGGAGTTGATGTGATAACTCAGTAAATAAAGGAAAAGACAAAACAATTGAGGTAACAAATTTTTTCATTCCTTAATTTTCTAGGTATGGGAATAATATAACAGTCGGTAGTTGAACCAAATAGAAAAATTTAAATTTTTGCATATAGTTAAGGGAGAAACAAAAAAGCTGAAAATAAAGTTGAGTACGACACCTAAAATGTTGTGTCCAATAGCAAAAAAATTTTTGTTTAACTTTTTTGTTGTGGAACCGATGTCGGTTTTTAACACTTTTTGGTCAAACTCGTTCGACACTTAATTTTTGCATTTAAATAAAATTATAATGTTTCGACTAATCATCATTAATTGCCCAAAGGGTTTCATGAGCAGAAAGGATTTTGAATTGTTATAGATACTCTAAAAACTTCAAGCGGTGTGGTTTTTAAACGTAAAAAAGTTTGAACGTAATTGCTAAAGATATTAATGTACCAGAAATTAATTTACAGCTTTAAGTTCTACCTCGAAGACTAATGTGCTGTTGGGTGGAATGGTTGGAGGAGAACCGCGAGCACCATAGGCCATGTGAGCAGGGCATGTAATGCGACGTTTGCCACCAACTTTCATTCCGACAACACCGACGTCCCAGCCCTTGATAACCTCACCACGACCAAGGCTGAATTTGAATCCAGCGCCAGTCTTCAAGCTGTCGAATACCTTGTTGTTGGAAAGCAAACGACCTTCGTAGTAGACTTGAGTACGTTTGCCGGGCTTAGCCTCAGGACCGTTACCAATGCGAAGATCTACCACTTTGACGCCACCAGAAAGCACGCGCTCAGCTCCGGTTTTTTGTTGTTTATCTTGTTGTTGTTTGTTTTGCTGCTGTTGTTGCTGTTTTTGCTCCTTTTTGTCCTTTTTCGTTTTTTTCTCGGACTGTTGCCCCTTTGGTTTGGCTACGCCATTCTGTTGCTTTTCAGGCTTATCCAGTTTAGGTTGTTTAGCTTTTGGCTGCTGCACTTCCTCATCTTCGGACTCATCATCATCCTCTTCATCATCTTCTTCATCCTCGTCATCATCCTCTTCCTCATCACCTTCGGCATCATCTTCATCATCACCCTGTGGATTTTCACTATCACTATCATCTTCATCCTCGTCATCGTCATCATCTTCTGCCTCAACCGCTGCTTTAGCTTTAGCTTTATCGCCTTTCTTCTTCTTTTGGGCTTTCTTAGCGTTCAAAGCGTTGCGTAAATCTTGTTCAACCGCTTCAGCTTCTGAATCAACTTCCTCGTCTTCTTCCTCTTCCTCATCACCATTCATGAAATCGTCGGCCACATCATCTTCAATCACGTAGCCGGACAATGCCACATTACCATTTCCAACACTTTGGAAGCATATTTCGTTGCCAGCAGCAAAATTCAAGTCCAGCATAACTTGCTCACAAATTTCTTTGCGCAACGTGCATATGAGGAACCGTTGGTTTTCGCTGCTTATCCAAATTTGTGTGGGACCGCCTTGGGACGATTCGGAGTCTAAAGCAGCTTGTGAAATGTGAAACGATTTCTCAGTAGTTTGAGAATATTTCCGATTAGGTTTTAAATTGAGACCTAAAAATTAACACAAGAGCACAAAAACGCATTTAAAATCCAGACATTTTCCATTTACCCAATCAGGAACACGTGGTGAAACACTGAACTCCGTTCTCCATCGATATTGATTTACATTTTGTTCTAACTTACCCCAAAACATGCTGATTTATTTATATATTACAAAACAATTACGAGTATTTCTTAAAATTTGCAAGTTTTCCAGTTTTCTGCGAATGCAAAAAATGCCGGCACGTTTAATTCCTCGCTAATTTCTGAATTGGACGAAAGAAAGACAGTGTACACGGAATGATGAGAATCATGCAGAAGAGAATGACGAAAATAACGCGTGTGTGACGGTTGCAATAGTTTCAGTATTGACAGCGCGCACAAAACGTAAATTAGTGTTGCCAATAATGTTGCCACAATGTCCTCATATTAGTATTTTTAAGTTGATTGTTGGCAGGTTATAAGAACCAAAACCAAACCAAAACAAATTCCCCACAAGTAGTTTTAAGTTTGTCAGACCAATCCAATATTATGTCATATCCTTAAGGCTGTTATTTTGCCGATTTTCCATAATGAAACCTCATATGAAACAAATGGGTTTTTTCAGAAGAAACACTTTTTTAAGCGACTAAGATGCTTTATTGTAATAAAATTGTCGTGAAATTTGAAGTTAAGCTTTTTTCTAGTGCTGAGAACTAAAAAGGTTTACGCTGCCACTTGCAAAAAATTTCCTCACGAAAAACATACTACTGTTCATCGGAAAAATTTAGCTTCAAATTTTACGACCATTTTTTATGTGGGTTTTAACCGCGTAAAGCCAGCATAGTACCAGATTTTACGTCATCATATGTTCAATAATATATGTGAAAAATTTTAGAATTGTATCTTTCTGTTACTATTTTATTTCGAGACTTCACAAATGTATTACTGAACCTATTATGATTAAAAAAATGTAAGGTATTTTGATTTCAGTGCTGGAAACCAACAAGAAAAGACTGATGTTGCCAGTTTAAAAAATCTTCCTTGCAAAAGTACAATGGTGTCGGTGAAAAAACTTAGCCTCAAGTTTTACAATTTTCTATATAGTGTTTCACCCAGTCTTTGCATACTGATTACTATTAAAATAGTAAATTTAAACCATTTAAAGCATGATCAAATGGCCATACGATTTTGACAGAAAACAAACTGAAAAATTCTTTAAAGTGGGACCAAGTTTTGGTCAAAAACAACTGATAATGCAATTAAATAACTAGTCAAAAATTTTCTATGTCTACCTCATTCCTAACTAAGGCACAAAATCGCAACTGAACTTCTGCGCGAAACTAGATTCTAGTTCAACTTCAATTTTATTCAAAGCATGTTTATTCAGAACGGAGACCTTTATATTTGGGTTATCGTACCTTTTCACAAAAAGTTTCCTTATGAACGCTATTACGTGAATGTCCATACAACATAACATAAAAGTTTTATTAAAATGTTGGTTGTTTTGAGAGAAAACAAATTTTAAATTATAAGGTCTCCGAAAAACGATTTTACGTGCCTTGATAAATGGATAAATAACAAACGAAATTCCGCTCGTTGCACAGTTTTGAAGTATTTGAAAATCCAGTTAAATTTGTCAGATTTAACTGGCAATGTTTCATGCTTTAAGGATAATATTAATTTGTTTTCTTCACGTCCGTTTATCCATATAGGGAAAATGTTTTACAGAATTTGGAGGGAAAGAACCTAATTTTTGTATTTTTAATGCTTAAAACGTTTTAAATCTCCCAACTATAAACATTTCTATGCGTTGTAGTTATTAAAATGTTTCATGTAACATAAGCATTTCTATAATAGCATTCTTAAATGAAATTTTCCTGAAGAACTGTATGTATTTCATTCAAAAATTTCAACTGCTGAAAATTCAGAAGAATAATAAACATGCTTGCTTTGTGGGAAGTGGAGATTGCTTTTGAACTGCATGCCATGTTATGCTCACTATCAAATAATTCGCTCTTTCATGTGAAAATATTTATTTTAATATTACTAACCAAGTGTCTATGCTACAAAAATTTTTTTGTCTCACGAATTTTTTCCTCAAGTCTTAAGTTAGGTTTTAAACCCAAAATATACTCAAAAAAAAAAAAAATTCTACTATTCTACTAATTTTACATTAAAGTCCAAGAGGTGACAAAAAAGTCAAACGTGGAATAAAAGGCATAAGTGTGGACAACACGTCAACACTTTCAAAAGGGTGGAAATTTTAGTAGAAATCCATAGAACAAAAATTGTTAACGTGTTGGCCACACTTGTGCCTTTCATACCACGTTTGACTTTTTTGTCAACTCTTGGACTGTGGATTCTAGGGCCAGAAACATATTGGTCAAAATCCATAGAATTACAAAATTGTCAACCATTGTGAAATGGTTTTTGTTCTATGGATTTCTGCCAAAATTAAATTTCCACCCTTTTGAAAGTGTTGACGTGTTGTCCACACTTGTGCCTTTCATACCACGTTTGACTTTTTGTCACCTTTTGGATTTTGGGTTCTAGGAACGGAAACAATTTGTTCAACGTCGTAGGAGAGTCAAAACTTCAGCAGTAGTGAAAAAGGTTTTGACCTATTGATTTCTTTGCAAATTAAATTTCCACCACTTTGAGTGTGCAGGAGTATTGTGCACACTTTAGGTCATCGTTTCCAAACAGTCCTTTTTTGTCACCTTTTGGACTTTGGGTTCCAGAGGCCAAAATATACATATCCTTGGTGGAAATTTACTGATTTGTGTACAAAGGCACCCAGAAAACACGAGACTATCACTATTTACACCCCAAATTTGGCTAATAAAAAATGAAACACATGTAGTTCTATAGTTGTAAACTTATTTTATTTATTTATTTATAACTTTTAATTTATACAAATACAATTTATACAAATACAATACAAATTTTCTTATATCACTGGTTTGGTTTGTTATTCCTCCCATGTTTTGGTTTGTTATCTTGACGTTTTACGTCAAAATTTTCTTCGGGGCTATTGTGAGTTTTTAATCTGAAGAACAAGTGTTGCCGTGTAATTTAATTACTGTCTATTGCCACTCAAAATATATTAGCCTTGCCACTTTAATGTCAAACTTAATTATTGTCTGGCAGTGCTGAAATGAGAGGATTTTTCTTTCTCTGAAAGGATTTATTTTCTCTCTCTTCTTTTGGTGGTTTTCCTCTCTTTTTCAATTTGGTATGTTGAAAGTGGTTTGTTACCTTCACGCCGGTGATTTATTCACTGCTTGCATGTAGTAGTGTTTGTTTTATATTTGAAGACGTTTTTGCCACACGATTGTTGACAAAGCAAAACAACGAGAAGGAGACATACAATGCGAACACACGTACTCACATACAACACAACAGAGAAATGTCCGAAATTCACATTCTTCCGGCGGAATTTGTAGTAGTTCTGTGGCTACTACAAATTTTGGCAATTGCAAGGAAAAATTGTATTTCAAAACGATTTAAAATACAAAACATAAATTAAATTAAACATTTTATTAAGTGGTAAAATAATAAAATAATTTTTGTAATTTTCCTGTTTCAAATGGCGAAATGAAATTTTAACAGATGTAAATATAAGTTTCCACAGTGTGTTATGACAATTATAAAAACGATTAAAATATCTGCAAATTTATTTTCAAGCTTTTTTAGTTATATTTTACAACGAACTAATTGTAGGTTAGAAATTCTAGTTAATTTTCATTCATATTTCCAAAATCATTGAATTGTATTTCTAAAAAAATGTTTTCTTATTTGTATATATTTTCTAACATAACACATTTTTCATTATACGGCCAATATTTTCTGTTGCTTTTGAAATAACCTAACGTATGTACATCAGTTTCAGTCGTTTGAAACTGTATTACGATGCTCTTTTCCTTTAATAATTTTAATACATTTTGAAGAATTTTCTTTTAAATCATTGATGATTCATATTTTCATAGAAATTTATTGAATGTTTACAAATCAAATCATGTTCAAACATTCAATAAATTATTATGAATATGACTCTTCAAACACATTTTCAATTTGAACACTGTGATGTATAACATGCGAGAAAAACACATTACGTTCAGTTCTCTGTCTTGATTTCATGTGATTTTTTATGAAATTTATAGTTTAAAAATAGCATGGAAGTTATATATTGTTTCTTCTGCGAAATTTCAGGATATCATGAAAAACTAACACATTTTCGGATCTCCCAAGAAACAAAATATTTTGAGAAAATTCATTCTCTGGATATTACATCGAATAAGAGTTATATATACATACATATATGGAAAGTGCCAAAGGTGGGAATACACGACATGTGTTTTACATATCGCATGTTACTTTTTTGACCCGTCTGTCGTATGTCTGTCAAAATTATGAAAAAACGCGGCGTTCAATTTTATGTGGCCAAACGTGAATGTGTAAACCACATAACATTGTCATTAACAGCTGATGTTGTTGTGATACAATAAACCATTTTTTTTAAAAAGCAATCATTAATACTTTTATTTATATTGTTAATAAATTACTTACTTTTGCGTTTTGTCTATTCATTTTAAATTATTTTTATTTTATTTTTTTTTGTAGTCGTTGAACACTTGACGCTTTGTTGTTTATAATAAAACAGCTGACGGCGATGCGGTTTACATACAAAAATAGAACACGCTCTATTTCAAAAATTGCCATATGTATTGCATGATGCATGGTGCATATGGCATGTTTGATAGGGGCCACACGGCATGCATAATTTTTTTGTATGTAAAAGTGACATGTGATATGTAAAATACATGTCGTGTATTCCCACCCTAAACATTTCAACTTTGAGTCCAGAGAAGAAAAAAAGTTGGTCTGTACGTTTCCACCGTCTCTGGTTTTAATAGCTTTCCTCATAACATACGTTCGTAACAATAACTCGTCGGTGCCAAGAGAGATTTACTCGAAAGACATCGGCTGCATTTACATATCTTTATTAGTAGTTTTTCTAGTTCTGTTCTAATTAACAAAAAAATATATCATCAAATCTAGTTCTAATACCAACCAGAGAAATTAAAAACCAAACATATTACGAAAATAGTGCATATTGGGTGCTATTTGTGTTTGTAAAGTTGTTCTCTGTGAATAATTTGTAAATATTGCGCCAGGATAAATCTTTCCATGGATAAATGTCAAGGAACACGTTACGGATTGTAAGTTTGTCTTAACAATTCTAAGAGAAAATGTTTCTTTATCGCCATTATAAAAATGTCTACAAAAAAATTAGCGTGTACTATGAATAGATTAATAAAACTTACAAATTAATCAAATGTTGCGGTTTATCAGTTAATCGATTATTTACAACTATAATTAACCAAACAATTTGAATTTTGATTTAGCAAATTTGAATAACAACGTGCCTTTAATGTATCAAAGAAATTGTAGGGGGACATTTTGAGTGACACAAGAAACAAAATATGCAATATGGAATACTCAGCCATTTAAGTTTTCATTATTTGGAAATAAAGATTAATCATAAATATGATTAATCCAAACGTATGATTAATTAATTAAAAAATACAAAAGCAACCACAGTGCAAACGAATTTTATTTCTACATAGTATTTGGGGCTCTCCCTTTGATTACTTTCGCAGTAAATAACTTTCTCTTGCTTGAAATGATATAAACATAGATAGTTAGAAAGAGAGACAGTGATGGGAAAGAGGGAGAGGAAGAGGGAGAGAGCGCAAGCGGAGGAGACCTTCTTAATTGTGAATTTGCCCTCAACAGGACAAATCAACAGTTGGTCCATATGAGTGGTGTCAATATTTGACATTACTTTTGAATATCCTCATAAGCTTTTTCCATTGGAGCTTTTTCACAAAGCAGAAAGAAAGTGAAAGGACTTGTGACACTAATTGAGTCACACGTAGATACTTTATTCTAGAGAAAGGTTCGGGCTGAAAAACTAACAGAAATATAAAACAGTTTATGTATAGTGCATTAGTTTTTAGTATAAAAAACCATCCAATTTTACGTTCGTTTTTAATAAAATAATTTTGTTTAAGAACACTCTCGACGACAATACAAATGTTACGTGAAATGTGTGAAAGATTTAAACATTTACAACCTGATTAAGTTCTTTGAAATAGAAAGTGCATTTCATATACGAGTACATATGCGTATATGCATATATATACATATACATCCATAATTTTCAATCTTAAATTATGTAAAAATTCCAAAGGATACGGTAAATAAATATTGGAAACTGATTAAGAGAATCCTATAAAACAAACGCCTTTAAGAGAAGTAGAAAAACAAAAGGTAAGTTTTTCAAAATACTTTAAGTACTACTTTGAGTATCTCATTAGAAATTCTAGTTGGAAATATGTGAAAAATCGATTTATCTTCTTTTCTCATACCCATTTTTGCATGTCCCTTTTGAGTGTTTTCCATCTGTCCCTCCTCCTACCGACACAAGATGTTTTCGTGGAAAAGCTTTCTATATAAACGTTTTGTTTGTGTTTCAGTTAACGTTTTGCTCTTTGTTTTGATAGGATTTTTTGTAAACACCGGATAACCAAGAACTCAGGTTTTCACTTTCTATTCGTTTTTACTCTGACACTTTCGATTTTTAATGATATCGAGTAGATTTTGGGTAATAATATTGTATGAGTAACATATGCTTTTTTTGGTTACAGATTCGGAAATGATAGTTACTTCGAATGTAGATAACTACGCATTAAATGGTAAGTGAAAGTATTTGAAAATACATTTTTAACTTCTTTCTTTTAACTTATCACTAATGATGACATTACCAAAGATACTAACTTACGGAAATTGCGTCTTAAGTACGGACAAGTGGATTTAAAAAATTAACGGAAATTGTTAGGGAATTGAAGACTGTTGCGTTACTGACTGGCTGATTGGCTGGCAGACTATCGCCCAGGACAAAAAAGTAAAGTTAGAAACATGAAAATTGGGTTGTACCCCTTATAGAGTAAGCGTGCGTTAAAGAGGGATTTTTCATAATTCGTACTTTTAGGGACAAAACAGGATGAAGACGGACAAATCTGGTAACGATGCGACAAGGAGGAATTTTTCGAAATTCGTAATATAGGGGTAAAAAAAGGGATAAAAGTGGTTAAATCTGATACAATTGTCTAACCCAAAAGTGTGAAACAGGGCCCAAAACAGGGTGAAAGTGAACAGATCTGTAACCATCGTCAAACGGCCAAACGTAGAATCATAAAAATTGATGTCGGGGGACACAGACTATAGCAAACACTTGATAAGAGAGAGTGTACAAAAATTGTCCTTTTATCCATTTCAAACGATTGGAGACATAGCGATATAATTGGAACTGTTCAGAAATGACAGGAACTGCTTTTTTCGGAATTTGGAAAGTATTATAAGACAGCAAAATGGTATCACGCTAATTTCATCAACATTATGGCTTACATTCATTTTACAGTATAGATGCGCGACAAGAAAAGATGTAGGTGCAGTTTGTAGGTGCAACTAAGGATAGGAGAGGAACGGAAATAGTATTTTCGCTTACAATAATTGACTGAAGATAAAATTATGAAGTTGCGTTTGTACACTCTGTGCATTTTTCGAATGTCCTACATTTACAATTCTCAACAATATAGGAGAAAAATCGACCAATTAACCGTGCCTGGTACCTTCCATACAAATGAATGATTTAACCCATATATCCTTATGCCTTTATCTTCGAATCGGTTGTACCAAATTCGGCCAAATTTACCACATATCATACGTTTGGTAATCTATGTTTTGAGAATCTATGTTCTGGTACCTCCAACACAAATTGTCCAATTTTTCGCAATTTTCGCAGTAATTGAACCCGCATTAAGCATTTAGTACTGGGAAGGGAAATAAATTGCGCTATCACAGCTCTTAGGATACCACAAGTGCAAATCAGACGATTTAGCAAAAATCACATTGTGAATTTCACAATTTTTCCCAAACGGAGGAAGTTAAAATTTTGCTTCCGTTATTCATCAGTATTTTTTACAGCAACACAAAAAGACGTTGGGTGAAGGTATATCAGTTCACCTGACTGAAAATCCTCTACCGGTTTTTGTTATTCATATTTTTCGATATTCGTATTTTATGAGATACAACAACAAAGAACGAGGACAAAATTCATACCATCTTCAAGAACGAAAGGATGAAGTTACAATCATGAAATTGGATATATAAATCCACATGTCAGTGTGAGTAAGGAATGAGAAGGGATTTGTAAAAATTCAGAGGGAAAAGTGAATGAATAAGGACAAAAATTGAACCATCACTCAAGACAAAAGGCTGATGCTGGATTTACCAAATTAATGTGGCCAGTACTATCACGGCATGCGCGTGCGATTAAAAGATATTTTCCGAAACCACTACTTTTACAGTATCAAATAGTTAAAGGGGCGCTTAACACTTAAATGGAACAGCAAAACATTGAGAGCGTAAATTCATCTGTTTATGTACGAGTGCGATAAATTGGCATTTCAGAAAGTCTTACTTTTCGAGAAAAAAAAAACCGAGAATAAACATACCAAAAATGAGACACAAAAAAAGTGGCTGTGGCTTAAATCATCAGCACACTGTTAAGAGGTATTTTGAGATTCATGCTTTATGAACAGGAAATAAATGACACGAAAATTAAGCATTGACTAAATCTGAAAGCCGCAGCTTAAAGGACGTAATGAAGGAGATGGTTTTTTCAGGAAAAAACCATATTCGGGACGGAACAAAAAAGGTGCCATCCTCTAGCTGCAGTCACCATAAAGTAAAATGCGTTACCCCACATTTTTAGGAGCTCAACTTGATGTGAGATAAAACAAATTTTAATCTGAATATTTTTTAATCTGCTGAATAAATTGCCGAATAATTACATTTTCTGTTTAATTTTTTTGTATTACTAAATCTATATAATCCATTGGGTGGTCCAATTTTGACCCGATTAGTTGAAATTTGAATCCAAACTCTCAAAATATTGATCAAAAAGAACAATAAATTGTATAAAATTGATTTTTTTAAATGATGTTGATACCTTATTGTTGGGTGTATTAGTTTTTAATTTATTTTTACTGAATGGGAAACACAACTTTCTATAATAATAAAATTTTAGTACCATTCTTAAGGCTCTAGATTCAGTGTTTTTAAATTTTTTTTAATATATTTCTGCTTGTTTAATAATAAAATTCCATTATAGTTTGTACCAAAGCATTGACATATTAATTCTTCTACACAAAAATTTAAATGTTCCAAATTTTCGTGCAAAGAATTTACTTCAAAGTTGTAAAAATTTGTCCAAGCTATTTAACAGCGTTCTGAATCTGCATCCTTTAACCCTTTTGGAGAACTATTCTTTTGGATAGTACTATTCGTCGCCACGTCGCACAGTGAGATTCTAAGTGCAAAAAGTCTATTTTTCGACTGTAAAATATTAAAAATGTAATGATGCAATTTTGTACGGAATTGTTTAGTTAAGAGAAATTCATCATTGCTTTTTTGAAAAAAATAATTTTTTATCGCAAAATAATTACTTAAAAATGCTTGCGCAAAACGACTAAGATTTTAATGCAACTTGAGGGCCTGTATATGCATATTTGTTGTTCGTTTAACTATTTTATGTCATGATGATCTAAAAATATGGTATTTTGTGATTCTTTAAGAAAAAAAGACAACTGGATAGCATAAATAGTTTCGAAACTATTTAAATTTAAAAAAAAGCGCTAGAAATTTCAGTGTTCTAAGTTTTCCTTGGATGAAAAAAAGGTTAGCTCCGGCGACCTCCATGATCTGACTGCAATCAAATGAAGGAAGGGAGTATATTATTGCGATTTATAAAAAAATCCTTATAATATTTTATACTGCTGAACAAAGTTATAAATTTTATGAAAAAAGTCACAAGAAATTACGCTACAAATTAAGCAAAGAAATAAAGACAAAACACGTATATGGTGCATATGGTCGGCGCTCGAAGACGAACATAAGGCAATGAAACAAGAAAACAAAGTCCGAATTCACAACGCATTTAAAGACCATATGCATTTACGTGTTGATGAGGTTCAGCAAGGCACTGGGACCTCCAACGACGGCAACACCTCAAGACGTTTTTTTTTTCCAATCCGTCACTTGTAGCTGACATAACTGAAGTTGAAGAGGAATTAATTGATAGGTTTCGCATAATATTACAAATAATCACATGTGGCCGAAATATTAATTCTTCGAAGTTTAAAAATTACACGCGGGATACGGCGAAACTTTATGTCGAAAAATACAGCTGGTATTATATGACAGTAACTGTG
>JAHXMU010000804.1:132553-165892 GCA_019455685.1 Philornis downsi
TTTCTTTCAGGAACCGTCGAGATTACCACAGTATTGTCAGCTCTGTTTGGTGTGATAGCGTTAATGCTGTTGTTTTTCCTTTATGTCAATCGCAAATGGTGTTTTCATGCTCGTCGAGGACTGCACTGTTGTGATGAGAAACATTTAGCTTCGAAGTGTGTTCAAAAGATATGTAAGTATGGCAAAATTAACAAAAGCGCACAGTAGGACAATCAGAAAACTAAACATAAATGAGATTGTAACAAGAATAACAAGAATTTCATACTTTTTCCGAACTTCACGTTCGGTTCTGGGGGTCAAAATCTGAGGAAAGTACTGGAACCATCTCCTACAAAGTTTTCATAGTTTGTGTCTGTGGCAATATTGCCAAATACACTTGTAGCGCTTGCTGTTAGGGAACGCCGTATGGAGAAGGAAGTAGGGGCGCACCGACTTTTTAAGCGGAAGAAGAAAATGTGAAAAATCCGGTAAAGATATAGAAAGATACACGGATAGATGTAAAGCTCGAAAATTAGAGTTAAAGCTCGAAAACTATATCAAAGGTTCCGAAGCAAAGGTTATGGAACTGGGCTCCTTTCTTATAAGGGCAGCGATGAAAATCTGGTCACAGATATAAAAAGTGTGCCGCAATGATGGAGAAAGCATTTCTATTAGTTACTAGTTACGAGTGCGGTCTTAAAACTAGCCGATCTAACAAAGAAGACAAAAAAAAAGGTTGCGAAAAATTTTCTTTATTTTTCAACATAATCTCCTTTTAGCACGAAACACTTTTTCCAGCGATAGCTTCTATATTCCTTGAAATAACCATCAACCGCAGACTCCACCTCTTCATTGTTGGCAAATCTTTTACCACCGAACCATTTTTTCTAAATAGAAAATAGTCGAGGGAGCTAAATCTGGTGAATAGGATGCGTGATGAAGCAATTCGAACTTTAATTCATAAATTTTGGTTATCACAAAAGTGATTGTGTG
This sequence comes from Philornis downsi, assembly GCA_019455685.1. Lineage (NCBI taxonomy): Eukaryota > Metazoa > Arthropoda > Insecta > Diptera > Muscidae > Philornis > Philornis downsi. Next base: position 133,526 of record JAHXMU010000804.1, read on the forward strand.
AACTGAAATATTGTCCTGATGAAACAGCACTTTCTTTTTTGTCAAATGCGCCCTTTTATCCCTAATTTCACCAGCCAAATGCTGTAAAAAGTTAGCATAATATTCGTTATTGATGGTTTTCCTTTCTAAAGATAATCAGTAACAATAATCTCATGCGCATCCCAAAAAACAGATGCCATGACCTTGCCTGCAGATGGAACCGTCTTCGCATTCCAGATCGCTGCTTTGACTGTTCCTTTGTCTCAGGTTTGAAGTGGTGGACCCATGTCTCATCCATGACTATAAATCGACGCAGAAATTCAACTTGTTTGCGGTTAAACATTGCCAAAATATTCAAATCTTCGTTCAATATACGATGTATTGCACTTTTCAGCTAGCTCACGCACCTTCAGCCGACGGTCATCCAATACCATTTTGTGGATTTTCTTAATCGTGTCTGATATGGACAGCTCAATTGGTCGACCATTACTGTGTTGGTCTTTGCAGCTCGTACGGTCTCGTTTAAACACTGCTACCTAACATATCACAGTCGTAAATGAAGGAGCAGACTCTCCCAGAGTAGAATCTAGCTTGGCTTTAACATTGGTTGGACTGAGATCTTTGAAAGGGAAATTTTGAATTACAAAACGGTGACCAACTTTTTCCATGTTTACAGATTCACTGAGACCCTTTATTTCGGATGACTCAGATAAAAATCTAAACAACGTGGCACCTTCGAACTTGGCACCATCTATACGTCAAGTCGGCTAGTTTTGGTATCGCCTTCGTAAGGTTGGCAATACAAGTAAATTAATCACGAAAATTATCGACGTTGACATAAATTACATATCGTCGGACCAAAACGACATCACAATTGCGGCTTAACACGAACAAATCTGGGAGTGTTGATACCCGCCGTCATACTTGTTTATGACCGAAGGTGATGGACTGATAATCAGCATGCATCATCTCCTAAATATAATTGGGCTCAAGAAATGCACGGCGATTAGAATTTAATTGTATAACGTCTCGTGCTCAACAAATGCGATTGTAATATGTGTATCAACTATCGCTATACCTACCGCTTATAAGCTTCTGTATGACAGCTGCTCTGATTGGACCTTATTAGTTCGACTTTGGACCAGCTAAACTAAAACTGACCAGGTATTCATCCCACTGTACATCTTGGAAAAAAAAAATCTTTTCATCGATTATATAGGTAAAGCTGTCCTAGACATTCCGATGCGGTAAATCTGTACGTGGCTTTGTTTGAGTTTGGTATTCCTGCTTATATGGTTTTGAAGGATGACACTGGCTGGCACCAAATATACCATAAAGGTGGACAGATTATGCTCGTCAAACTGTGATGTTAGGAACCGTCGTTTAACTGTGATTCCGGTTGAGTGAGTTTAAAAGTAGAATGCGTGTAAGCTCACTGAATGTGAGAAGCTCTCCCATGTTTTTGTCCATGACATGCAAGGAAATCCTTTTTTTCGTTCCGTGCGACTTTTTCAGCATACTTTTGCAGATGATTGTGAAGAAATCTGCAGTTAGCACGACTGGTATCATCTTTACACTGACGATACAGATGTCATTGTCAGAAAACTAGGAGACGTTAGTACAGCTTTCTCAAGTCTTGACACGGAGTCATCAAAAATCGGTCAGATATTTATCAAGGACGAAATCAGGTTATTTGTTTCGACGAACAAAGAGTTTGCTTGTTTGATACGCTGTGTGAACAATGATAGCTATAACTTTGGAGAGATGGATAAATATATCTACCTTTATGGCTCCGCCATAAGTAAAAACAATGATGTCAGCCTGGAAATTATGGGATAAGCAAACGATTGACGAATGACAAAATCCTCTTTAGACAAATAAGTCTTCGAGAGAAAAATAATCCAGAATATTTATAATCGTTATATACCGATGTCGATGTGGTGAAGCGCATTAAAATACTTCGGGTGAACCAAAACGTCATAGCATGAAAGGTTTGCGACAGCGAAATAGATGGTTGTCACAGAAATGGTGTTCAAAATCCTGTTGAAAGGGCCAGGCTTTTGAAATACCCGTAAAACTTGGTGTGGTGAATTGGAGAAGAAACTCAGAATACCGAAGCACTTGGGATAGTTTTCTAAGTGCTAAGTAACAGATAAGGACATCTACTCTAGGCTAAATACGGAAGTATACTATTGTGAAATATTGTGGTGTGAAATTCAGAAATTCATACATCGACATCGAAAGAATGTCTTGATATGAAGATAACAACTTTTTCAAGTTTGTGACTAGAGCGGTGATTTCTGACGGCACGTCAATGTGATGATAAAATAGTTTTGTTGAGTAGTGTAATGTTACAATTTTTTTTAGAATTTGCAGTCCAGAAAATGTGTATTGTAATTTTCGATTGGAGTTATGTGTATATATTTTTTTTCAAGACTGTAGTATAAAAAATATTTTTCAGGGGTAATGAAATTTGTTTCCAAATTGCAATTTTGCAAATTTGTTTTTTTACTTTTCCTTTATTTTAGTAAATTAAAAAGTCGTTGTTATAAAGAAAATTATTAATATAAAATGCTTTGAGATTATTTCAAATTTGTTTTTTTGTATTGAATACGAAACGCAATATCTTTCAAATGGCCGCATTGGCCTATTTGCAGATTTTTGCCTTTAACCCGAAACTTTCAGCCATTAATCCCCAGACATGCGCTTCAACTACAGCTGTACCGATGTAATCTTTTACCGCTGTAACAAGTTTCGAACCATTTGCAAAAACTTTCATTTTGGCTACTCCTCAAACAAAGGAATAAGGGGCCCATTTAAGGTTTTTACACAAACTGGAAACTATGTAGGCATCAAATTTAATATTATAATTGGCACCTTGAATTATGGGATGAATCCCTTATTTTTATCAATCAATTCCGGACACAAATATTACTCAATTATGTCGTTGTACACCGGGAGAAATATTGACCGTCTAGTGCAAATAATCACGCTCCTTCTGGTCCGTTTTGAATGACAAATTTAACGCATATTTTCTTTACTTACATCTTACAAGCAGCTGTACTGAACTCAGTCGAATTTGGCGCACTTGATAAACCTAACTCTGAGATTTATCGAAATTTTATTTTTCTCCCGTAATCCTAATTGCCAAAAATATTGCGTTATAAATTACCTAATTTATATACAAGGTGCCCGTCGGGAAGGTATACTACTTTGTTTGTTTATAATTTTTGACTAAATGAAACAGAATGGATCTTATATTGATGAATGTTTTGTTTAACGTCGGCAATTATGTATGGAATTTAATATCAGATAAATGTCCGCCACTGTTAGCCTCACAAATGCGAGCCCTTTTGAGCACATTTTTCATTACATTCTCACACATTTCACGCGGTATTTCATTAAGTTCATCACGAATATTTTGTTTGAGTTTCTCAAGCGTTTCTGGTTTGTTTGCATAAATTTTGCTTTTCAGATATCCCCACAAAAAGAAGTCCGGAGCAGTCAAATCAGGCGACTGTGGGGGCCAATCAACATCACCATTTCTTGAAATAACTTGTTGTGCAAAGAGGTCTCGCAGTAATTCCGTTGTAATCCTGGTTGTATGCGATGTGGCACCGTCTTGTTGATGTTAATCAAACCCAAAGCATGCAGTTGTGGCGTTAAAAAGCTTTCAATCATATCACGATATCGCTCCCCAGTTCAGTTTCAAAGAAGTAACGTCCAATGATTCCTCCTGACCAAATTGCGCACCAAACTGTCGCTTTTAATGTATGCAAAGCTCACTGATGAATAATTTGAGGGTTTGCCATTGCCCAGAACCGACTATTCTATTTATTCACATATCCATTCAAATGAAAATGGGCCTCGTCACTCATTATGATTTTTCCATGAAAATCGGGATTGTCATGGACGAGCTGTAACATTCTATTGGCATATGTACGGCGGCGTAAATGGTCTTGTGGAAGAAGCTCCTTTGTCAACTGAATCTTAAATGCAAACAAATACAAATCCTTGTGCAAAATTGTGGCCAAAGTTGTTCTTTGAAGAATAAGCCCCTGAGCACGGCGTCGAATTGAGGTTAATGGATTGTTTTGAACACTTTCTTGAGCAGCAGTAACGTTTTCAGCTGATCTTGCAGTACGTTGTGGTGCATGCTTGGCACTATCAGCTACAGACCCTCTTTCTTCGAAATCATTCACTACACGATAAATAGTGCATCTTATTGGCACGTTGTTTCTCCCAAAAATTTCACGTAACTTTCTCACCGTCACAATAATTGATTTTTAATTTGATAAAATGTTTTAACGATTAAAACAGGTTGGTTTATCGAATATTTTTCCATAATAAATTTGCCACGTCTCTACTTCACGACTGCCAAATATGAACTGTCAAGGCTGATGTCTACCAAAATGGCGGCAAAACAAAGTAGTTTGTATATTTTCCCGACGAACACCCTGTATTAACAAATTTTTATCTTTTATTCAATTTTAATAAACGGTCAATTTTTTTGAAAGCATTTTAAATCGCTATAAAACAATTGCATCCCATGATTGAGATATGGATATGGCTTCTCATCTTAAGTGAGCTTACAAGCATTCTATTTTTATACTCACTCAACGGGATCTACAGTTTAACGTCGATTCCAAACGTTACAGTTTAAGAGGCATACCAGTATTCGTCAGACATATCCAGGTGACCGCCGCTCAAATAATAACAGGCGGGTGAATGCGGAATTGAGCCCGCGATCATGCGGAGACCATCGCGCCTTGGTCGGTCTAAATCAATATAATGAACAAAAATGTTGGTTAAATTGAAAAGGAAAAAAAATACATTTTGAAAACCGATAATTTTGTACGAAGGGTGTCTATTTTTATGCTCATAACTATTATTTGCTCTTCAAATATCTTATGTGTGTCAAATTTGACAAAATTCTAAATAATTGTTAAGAAATATGTCTTAAATCGGTCAACCTATACAGGCGGTATCACATTTTGGCAAGCATTATAAAAAAAATACGGTGAACCAAGAGTTAGGCTACTGAAGTCAACGAATTAGGAGTTAAAGAGAAGCGATTGAATTTCGAAAAATCGATAAAGTCCATTTACAATCCCTGACTACGATTTGGCAAAATATTAAATTGTACCTAGTTTTAAGAAGTTTCATAGATTATAACAACAGTTGTCGTATGTGCAAGCTAGTCAGACAAACGGGCATCGCTTAGTTGACTTCTTTGGGAATTTAGGATCACGCGTTTCCAAATTGCGTCCATTTGTTGTCACAACACTGTTGCACAGATGCACAAGCAAACATATGCAAGTCCAAGTTCGAAAAACTCAATACATTCATTAGATTTTTACATTTTTGTAAAATAGTTCTTTACGAACATCAAGTCTTATTTTTCCCTATTAAATTCCAGCACGAAAGAGGCGCTACGACAACACCAGCTCCGACTCAGAAGAAGACATTTTACGGAGACTACGTTTGCAACAGGCTCGAATAGCATCATCATCCTGTGGGAGCGGATCTTTTACTAATTATGGCATAAATCAATTGAATCCGCTGTCGCAAAATTTCAGTTATTTCAACAGTGACCTGCAACGGGTTACGGTAGCACCCCGCGATTCATCTAAAGATCCATTGGCAATTGCGGAGCGAGGTAAAGTTGGTGTGCCATCATCACACAGTGAATGCAGTTCCAATGACTCTGTAGAGGCATCCATTGACAGTCATACAGGAATAATAACAGGAGAGAGAAAAGGTATGTTTTACAATTTCGAACTAACTTATAGTTTGTTCATTATCGCTAAGCAATTAGACATACTTTGAAATATGTATTTCGGATGAAATTTTATGAAATTTTTATGATATAGGAATTGCATTAGTTAATTTGGATTATTGCGTTATAGGATTTTTTGTTGCAAAATTTCGGCAAATTCAAGGCTTACATTATTTTATGTAAGTTGAGTAAAAAGAAATCTATTGTTTTTTATTTTTGGCTTTAGTAATCTGAATCTCGCATTGTATAAGAAAGTTCGAGCTATGCTAGATGACTTTAGAAAGATTATGTTTCGTACTTAAAATACATACTTCTCAGACAATTTTATGATTGAGCAGAGAAAATACACCATGTTTTATAGTTTTTCATTGATAAAGGCGAAAATGTAAGCCTGGCGTCCCAATTTTTGAACAGAGTTAATGCTCATAATATAGTAATATTCAATCATATGCAACTTCGGTTTCATCGATAGCTTTCCTGAAATTTTAATACCAAGAATGAACCACAATCTGGTATGCCAATCGTCGAAAATGTTGATAGAATAATGGAAATCGTAAATTCTGGCCAGCATGTAAGTATTGCTTCATGGACCGAGTTTCTATCTGTGAAACGTTTCTCAATTTCATTAACATCGATACATTTCTGAAGAGGATGATAACTGGTGATGAATGGTGATGATGGCGGGTTACTGAAAACAGCGTCAAGTGAAAACATTCGCGGTTGAATAGCGGAGAGACGGTACAAACGTCGACTGGGCCGGGATTGCTGTGTGTTTGGTGTGATTGGCTGGAAGTCATCTAGAGCTGATGGCCAAACGCTTAATTCGGACTTGTACAATCAACAGCTGGACCACCTGAAGGAAACAATAGCCAGAGACGGCCAATTTTGCTCAATAGGAGGGAATTTGAGTTCCACCTGGACAATGCCAGGCCACACACACCGATAGTGATTCGCCACAAGTTCTAGGAGCTTGGTTGGGTGGTTCTTATGCATCCCCCTTATAGTCCGACCTGGCACCAAGTGATTACCTTATGATCCTGCCTATGGCGAGTGATTTTACTTTTAAAAAATTCGACTCAAAAAAGCCTGTGAATATAGGATGAGAATGTTTTTTGTCAATAGGAACGATACTAAATTATACAGGATTATCCAATTTTAGGTTTCAAAAGTAAAGTTAAATAAAACAAACATACATCTATTATTTCGATGAAACTTTTATTTTATAATAATGCTTGGACCTTGTCCTTATGTACGAAATATAATCTCATTAAATGACCGCCTCTGGTTGCAGCAGTGGATCCTTTTGAGGTAGTTTTCGTTTTCGTTAGTTTGTTAGTTTTTTCACTTTTTCTGGATGCAATGGCTTTTCCACAATCTCTTCTGGGTTTTCCGAGCCCCATATGCGACAATTTTGCTTGTTGACGTAACCACCGAGTAAGAATTGAGCTTCATCGCTGAAAATTTTTGTTCGATTGAAAGTCCACATTTGAATCACTAGTTTTGTAGTAAGTTTCAACTGTTTTTACGAGTTCTTCGAATGTTAAGCTATCCATATTCGTAAATGACAAACCCTTCATTAAATAAGTAACACTTCAGATGACAGGTATTTAACACCTGACAACTCCCGAAAATTGAAAGTGCCACTCATACTTTCCGTGTGGAACTTATTTAATTATCAGTTCCTATTCTATTATTTATTTCAGAACGTCATCCATCAATTAGTAAGACTTCCGATATCTCTAATAGTGCTTCTCTGAAAGAATCTCGCATCGACCTAAATGTTGATCATCTCAAGACAACAAAATATCAAAAAATTACGTCCAGTTCAACTGCGACAACGCCTCCGCGTCAAGACAGCATAGAAGAAGATGTACCCGAGATACAGTCCAATAATAATACCCCAACCGCCAACTCTACCATCACCAACAACAATAACAATGAAGACGTAAGTCGAAGAGCTTGACTATCAAATACCACAATAACCTCATCCCATTTAATTCCAGGAACCTCTATTTGATACCAGCGATTTAAGATCTGTTAAATCCGATGATATATCTATGCAAACACAATGCTACGGCAAATCGGGTAGCATAGAAATCTCCCTCTTGTATGACGCGCCAATGCGCAAGATGACCGTACATGTTCTACAGGCTCGGGGCCTTCCGACATTAGGTAATGGTCAGCAGTGCCATACGCAAGTCCGCCTTTTAATGTTACCGAATAAGAAACAGAAACACAAGACCAAAATACGTTCAGGAGAAAACCCCCAGTATATGGAAAGTTTTCTGCTGCATCGCGTTACGCCCGAGGAGGTCAATAACATGGGTTTGCGTGTACGCTTGTATGGGTGTGAACGTTTGCGCAAAGAACGACTGATCGGTGAAGCTTACGTAAGCTTTGCTACGATAGATTTAGAATTGGAAACAAATCTGTGGCTACCATTGGAGCCAAGAAATACATCATCGGTAAGTTTGATGGGATTCATGAAAATCAATTCGAAGACTTTTATTTGAATGGTTCCAGAGGGTGGACAATGAAAGTTGCTGCATTAAGAAACTCAAATAATTTTTTGAATCCATAGAAATTATGTTTTATTAATTCGTTATAAAAATAATTCATTTTTATTAAGTCTTTTTAAAAGCTTTTAAAAATTGAAATAACCCCACTCTCGTTAACCCATTTATTACTGAGTGTACGGTTGCATCGGGTATTGCCACAATTATCGTTTATTTGCCTTACTTTAAATCATCCAAAACTCCCTGTTTTGCAATAACCCGCACAAGAAAAAATGTGGCGTTTCTTGATATCAGCTTACTGGGAATTTTTCGTATGAATTCTGCTAAAACAGGCCTGACTATATGATAATGTTTACCATCTTTTTGAAACCACACATTATTATTGTTATCCATTTTCTGTTTCAAAAGTAAAGTTAAATAAATCACACAAATACATGATTTCGATGAAACCTTTATTTCATTGTAATGCTTAGACGTTGCCATTATCTTCGAAATAAAACGTTATTTAAATGACCGCCTCTGAATTGGTTGTAGCAGTGGATCCTTTCGTTGAACTTTCTGACTGCTTTTGCGCACATTTCAGGCGATATCTGTTGGTTTTCAAATGATCCAACATTTGAGGATTATCCGCGTAAACGCGGTCTTTGACGTAGCCCCAAAGTCTAACGGTGTCAAATCGCATTACTGGTTAATTGACGCGTGAAATTACGCTTCTCATGCATAAAGGCAAAATCGATCGTGGTGAATCACATTTGTATTAAGTTTTAACCATTTTTACGCGTTTATCGGTTGTTAAACCTTTTAATAAGAATGATTAATTTTTCTATAACAGCTAAGCGGAGAACTTCAGTAAGTTATAAATCAGGTAGATTGATTGTGAACAACTTTTGCTGAGAAACCGGCGATTTACCACGCCCCAAATATACCAAAGCAAAATAAAATTTGTTGAAAGTATGTGTACATCAGTCCACCTGACTGAAATCAGTTAGGCACCTTATGCCATTTTATTTTTATTTCAAATTAAAAGCATAAAACTCTTATTTGAACACCTTTTTCTGTACTCAGCAATTTTTAAGAATTAATACAAATTAATTGCCTGTAATTTTTCAAAATTATTTCTATTGGATCATTTGGACCCTCAAGTGGTCCAAGTTCTTTTATCAATACATTCGATGACATCTTTCACGGTTCAGAAGATATGGAAACTAGATATTTGTGGCAGTACTGGCTACCTCGTTTGTGATATTTTGTTTAAACAATTTAAACGTTTCAAAGGAACAGAAAAAAATAGCAAAAAAAGAAGAAAAATATCTAATTTTTTCTTTAAGATGCTGCCACGGCTTCTATAGCATCCCTTCCCATTTTTTAGCAGTTGTAGGTCCAATTCATCTAGTTCCAACTAGAATTGTAATACCTTGAGCTACACTTTAGTTTGATGATATTTAAAACTAATATTTGGAGGAGCTAATTTATATTAAAATCCTTTTTTATATTTTACACACTTAAATTATTTTTTTTCTTTTCAGATTTTGGGATCATCTAGTGATCTATTAAGTTTAGCCCGCTCCGATAGTGCCGGCTCGACCACTTCAATGCAACATGGAGGTGTACCCGAGCTACTTTTAGGTTTAGGTTATAATGGCACCACAGGACGTTTAACCGTTGAAATAGTCAAAGGCAGCCATTTTCGTACGCTGTCATTAAACAAGGCGCCGGATACATATGTTAAACTATGTTTAGTCAGTAGTATAGGACAAGAGATATCAAGAGCGAAAACATCGACGAGACGTGGTCAGCCAAATCCTCTGTTTAAAGAGACATTTGTATTCCAGGTAAATATTTATAAAATTATCCTATTGTTTGATTTATTTTATATGATATATTTCCTGATATAATCAATTATAAAGTTATGTTGTAGCATAAAAAAATTAAGACCACTTTTTATTTAAAAAAAAAATGTTTATTTATTCATCTAAATTTCTTTCAATACCTTTAAAATACCATATTAACAAAACATTTTTAAAGTGGAATTACCTGACCCATTTAAAACCCCAGTATCATCATTATGGTCCCTAATCAATAATCGTTTGTTTTTGAGCAAGAAGTCTTGAATTTGTAACATTCACCGAAAGATATTGATCGTTTTTCGTAATTTTGCGAGTAACTCGAAGCTCAGAATTCGGTTATTTGAGCATTCTAGTTGCAATTACACAATAACAGGTGTATCTCATGTGGCCCCCATGAATACAGCGAAGCGTCTTCACGCATTCGTTAAATTTGTACAAATTAATAGAGGTAACATATTAATTTTACTTCTTAGCTGTCCCCCCATATTGCATTTTATTAATGTAAAAAATTTTTGAGTGTACTTAGTACGACAGTTTTCGATAATCCCCGATGTGTTCCATAATCTTCGGTTTATTCAGATGGCAACTACAATTGAAATTTGTATTTTTTACGCGCCGTTTCAGTTCTTTGTTCGTTGCCCAATTCGTTACACCAATACATAGAGAAAATAATAACAAGAGAAATCATTTGCTATTGTGAATTGTGGAATATGTTAACAACGACAACTAATTTTCATTTTCTAATCATTTCTCTCAAATAGGACAAAAATGGGAAATAGGGGAAACGTCAAATTGCTCCCATTACATGTGTTGTCACTTATTTCTTACCATTTGTTATTTATATATAGATATTGTTAGTAATTTATTGCCATCATTCTGGCTGGAAAGGAAGAGGAAATTGTTATCCGCTGCGCTATTTCAACGCCGCTAGACGACCATCATTCCAACTATTTTTATCCAAAGAGGACATATTCTCTCAATATACATATTTCTTTACTCTATGACCAGATACAGTCCGCCCCACCAGAATAGGTTCAAGCATTTTGATAGAAACAAATGTGAAGTATAGTAATAACAACGGGAGGAGAGGGCTGTGACATTAGTTTTATTTTGAAATCAATCATTGCAAAGAATAGTGCATCAAAAATTAATGCAAAATATTTCGCGGTAAAGTTCTTAGTACCGAAGAAAAAACGAAGATTCTAGTGCTACACTATGAAAAGCATACAACTCATCAAATTGCTGAAAAGCTGGAACGAAGCCAAAATGTAGTAGCAAAATTTTTAAGAGATAAGGAGAGCTATGGAATAGGTATGAATTAATGTACCCATGCTGTCACATCGCCTGCAGATCGTAGGGCCATCCTCAGGGTTGCCTCCAATTCTGCTGATTCTGTACCCAAAATTAAGGCTAAAACGGGTATGACTGTTAGTCTTTCTACAGCGAGGCGAGTAATTAAAGGAGCTGAGCAATTAAAAAGAAAAAAATTTCAGAAAAAACTTCCATTAAATACCGATCGGAGAAAAAAAATGATTAAACTTTGCTAAGCAACACATGACTTGGAACAAGAAGTGGCATTCATTCGTATTCTCCGATGAGAATAAGTTTAAACTTGATGGTTCTGATGGACATAACTTTTATTTCTATGATCTAAGAAATGAACAATTACATTTGGACCGTCGGCATAGCTGCGAATGAGGAAAAATTGTGTGCGGAGCGATCTCCTACTATGACCAAGCCGATTGCTATAAAGGGGTACTCCAAAAGGCTTTTCCGGATTTTTCCAACATTTTTGAATCCTTACAATGGACGTTCCAACAAGATAATGCTCCTATCCACAATGCAAGGGTTGTTAAATCATATATAAGCTAGCAAAACGTCAATGTCTTGGAGTGGCCACCGTACTCGCCAGACCTTAACAACATCGAGAATGTGTGGGGATGGCTTGTAAGAAAATTGTACAAACCCGGTCGACAATTTGGTGATAAAGCCACTTTAATTTTGGCGATAAAAGAAGCTTGGAATGAGACTAACTTAGAATATATCACGTCCCTGTACAAATCTATGCCTAAACGTATTTATGAGGCAATTTTAAGCAAAGGCGGAAGTACAAGTTATTAATTTTAGCTAAACTTACTGTTAAAATAAAAATAAATAATAAAAAAATAAAAATTAATTAATAAAAAATAATAAAAATTACTACTGTTTTATTTGAACCTTTTCCGGTGATGCATATTTAATGTATGCATTTTTGACGGGGCAAACAAAAGTAGTCTCCACAGTGGTACGGTAAATATTTTCCACTCATTTTGTTTGCTCTGTTCTTAAAAACGTTTGTATGCAACATAAAAATAATGGCACAGCCCTCTCCACCCCTTGTTGTTGCAGCACTTTGCAGTTATTTCGGTCAAAATGCTTGAACCTATTTTGGTGGTGCGAGCTGTATTGACAGTGTTTTAAAATCTCCTCCAGCACCGCCCAACTATTTTCCTCCTATAGCTTTTTGGCCCACCAACTTAAGACGAGCAGTTCACGTTATCGTTGTACCAGATTTTCAATTTTTCGGAGAAGCTTTGATTTCGATGAAACTTTTATTTCATTGTAATGCTTGCACCTTGCCATTATGTACGAAATATATTGTCATTAAAATGACTACTTCCGGATTGGTTGCAGCAGTGGATCCTTTGGAGGTAGTTTTCAACCACTTTTTCGCACATTTCGATCGATATTTCGACGATAACTGGACGAATGTTAGTTTTGAAATGCTCCAACGTTTGGCGATTTGACGTAGCCTCACAAAAAAATCTAATGGCGTCATATCGCATAATCTTGAAATTACGCTTTCTGGAAATTTCTCATATAATAAAGCCAAAATCGGTCGTGTTGTGTGGCCCGTTGCATTGTCTTGTCGAAATCACACGTTGTCCTCCAGCTTAATTTAAAAAAAAAATACGGTCCAATGACGCCTCCAGACCATAATGCGCACCAAACAGTCACTTTTCCGGGTGCCATGGCTTTTCCACAATCACTTCTGTGTTCTCCGAGCGACAATTCTGCGTTGGTTGTTGACGTAACCACCGAGGTTCATCGCTGAAGAAAACATTGTTCGAAAAATCAGCATTGAAAGCCTGTTGCTGTAACCCAATAAGCACATCTATGGCGTAGTGAATGGTCACTTCCGGCTTAAATTTATTCATGAGTTGGGCTCCACATAGATGGAGGTGCAAAACCAAATGTAAAATACACCATTTGTAGTAAGTTTTAACTATTTTTACGCGTTCTTCGATTTTTAAACGATTTATATTCGTAAATGGCAAACCTTTCATTTAAATAAAAACACTTCAGATGGCTGGTATTTACCAGCACAGCCTTGCCAGAGCGGCAGTTCTGAAACCACTAAATGGATAACCCTATATTATATTTAGCTTTTATTGCAGTTTTGTTAATTTAATCGATGTCCATGCAGAAATAGTTTTATATCATTGACAATACAGTAAAACACCGACAACAGTCATTCTATCTTAAATAAATATCTTAATAAAGTTAAAAAAGTATATAATCGTATGTATGTAATAAAGTAAATGAATTCAATTATATATATTTCCTTTATTCTTATAGGTGGCCTTGTTTCAGCTTAACGATGTTACGTTAATGGTTTCCGTTTACGCTAAGCGCAATATGAAGAAAAACGAAATGGTTGGTTGGTTTAGTTTAGGCCTTAACTCATCGGGACCGGAAGAAGTGGCCCATTGGGTGGACATGCGTGACATGGCTAAAGGTGAGTTATTGGCGCGATGGCACGTCTTGGTCGATTCCTGATTTGAGCAATTGGGACAATCTTCACGTCGTGGTAGCGGCTTGGGATTACTCGCCTCATTTACCACATCGAAAGATAAGTCCAAAGCGAAGAAGTCCAAAGATGAGGAAGATGGCATGACAAACCCTGACGTTGTTGCTGTCGATATAGAGACTGGCCTTGAATTGGATTTTGTTTAGACGAACACCAAAAAAACACACACAAAAACTCAACGCTAACGCATTAAAACTGAATGTTCCGTCTGAAGCAAAATTCGATTCTATTTTTTTAATAAGTTTTATTCTTTGTGAACAATGCGAAAAAGCTCGCCTAACAGAATATGTTTATTGCAAATTTGGTAAGTGTTTGAGTAAAAACATAATCACACAAACACACTCACATACATATGCATACTGCAATACTAAGGGACAGTTTTTTAGTTAAACATTTGAAGTTGAAATGCAACTTAAAACAGAACCTGACGTTTGTCTTGTACCAGAAAATGAAAGCACAGGACATCAAACAATCCTTAAAAAATGCATATACATATACGTATAGGTACATTCATACATACAAATATTAATAATTATAAATATATGCATTGGAATGATCCTAACATTCACCCTATCGCAGTTTTTACATAGATGGCAATCCAATCTCTTCATGAGGAGCTACGACTGTCGTTAAAATGGCTTTCCACAATTTTTGATTTGGCTTTGGCTTCACGTTGATTGTCGTATAACTACTCGTACATGCAAGTTATCCGTGCTCCTAGTCAGTTGGTAGCCGGTTTTAAGAACTTTTTGACAAATAAAACTGATTTTTAAGATTTTGGTAACGAACTGGTTGACAAATGCATAAAAATTATATTATTTCAGATTAGTCCATCCGTCGTGCGCTGCAACGGCATCATAATATTGAATAAAAACCATTTCCTATAACCAACCGAAGCGTTGTATTAATATCCAAGGTCGTACACAAAACGGAACATGGATTGAGTGGGCAATATCGCTTTTCAAATTTGAGATTTGAATGACTCAAACGTTTTCATATGTATTCAGAAACAGTTAACAATATTCAGTTCATTATGGCAGTCCTTGAATCTGTTTTGTTTTTCACATAAATCTCTAACTATTAATTCCAATAGTTTGTGAGATATGATCGTCTAAATCTATGTGCCCCTATGCCACTTCCAGTTTTTGTAATCATTTAAGGGAACGACGCATTAACAAACCGATCAGACAGAATTACCTCTATTTGTGGTCAATTTCCTTAAATTTTCGTACGAAACACTTGGCAATTTTTGCGAACAAGGCTATACCTGTCAAATCCCCTTTATATGGGACGATTTCGTGGTTGATACTGATGTTTTATTTGATTCAGTTTTTTCTTTTCTTAGAAGCACCCTTTGTTGCTAATACATATCCCTTTCTCTAGAAGCTTATGTCCACAATCTTTTATTTACGTCTCTAATAGCCCAAAAAATAGGTCCATTCAAACTGTCCAATCATAACCTAATTTTGGATATGGCAATTTCGAGAATGATACAAACATACTTTGGCCATTATAATAGATTCTTAACAGGAAGAGTGGCATCTCCACATATTTTCTAAGACATGCGCCTTTCTATACAGCAGCTTATGTACCAAATCCCATAAGTACATCTGTAATAATAGTTACATGCTTGTTCAAGATGTTATGTTGTGTAAGTAAGTTAAGTGCCACGCCTCTTTTCACGTTCTTCTCTCTATACAGCATATGACAGTTTCGTGGTTGATAATAACAAACTGATATATTTTTATGACGACAGGCCCGTTACCTTGGCCTCAAAAGAGATTTTTTTAACGGCGCTTGGAACATAATAGTTCATGAGGTAATAGCTCATTAGATATAAAAAAAAATGATCTTGTATCCCATGAATGCGACATGGAAGGGCTTGTCACATTCAGTAAATTTACATGTATCCTGTTTTTAGTCGAACTTAAAGGGACCTACAGTTTAACGACGCTTCCGAAGGTCAATTTGCAAAGCATTTAGTTGACTTCTCATTTACCCGACTACTGAAAGTAGTTCGCCAAAAACTATCCAACACTATATATGTGTTCTTTTGAGTAATTTCAATATCCTGTAAATATGTCTTAGACCATTTTCTGGATATTAAAGACAAATACAATTGAATCCACCTCAAATTCTACGTAAAGAATCGAAAATGAAAATCGTATATGAATCAAAATCTGGTAAGCCGATTTTTCTCTTAAAAATATTTATGGAAATTTTATGGAAATTATGTAATGTTGAGAGCGCTTACAAATTTTTAAAGTCGTGAAAAAAAGTGTAGAGGTAAGATTATTTAAAAACGTATAGAATACTTTGTGATAGGCCAGGCCATGAATATGATCATGCCTTTGAGCCTCGACAGAACCATCAAATCATTTTTTTGAACGGTAATCACATCAATATGGCTGACGAACACATTAAAAAATTTAAGTTTTATGGAAATCAACTAAATTTAAATGTATTGAGTGTTCGCACAATTTTTTAAAATCATGAAAAAAAGTGTAGAGGGGAGATTGTTTGAAAACGTGTAGAAAACTTAGCGACAGGCTATGACACGACAGCTAATTCACGTGCGACAGAACTATCAAATCCTTTTTTGAGCAGCGATCACCTTGATATATCTGACGAACACTACGAGTATCGACTTATCAAATTTGGCAAAGGCTTCTAAAACTGTTACTGATGAGGAACAACAACTAAATTTGCATTTTATAATATTTGTATTTTCCTTAAATTTCTTCTATAAAATTTGCATTGGGAAAAAATGATAAGTAGTACCCTAGGATTGACAGACGCTAATTTTGTAGTATAGGGTGGCGCATAAGTAACGTTAAAATTTGATCAGTGAAAGATTTGATCTAAGAAAAGTTATGGGAAATGTTTTGGAAAGAGCGCGTGAAGTAGAAGCAAACAATGGGCACCATTTGAAAGACATTATCTTTAAAACATAAAGTGAACATATTTCCAAACTATATTCTAAATTTTAATAAATGCAAACTTTAAATAAAAGCAGAAAGAAAAAAGTTATACATTGAATAAATCTTAACGTTATTTATGCGCCACCCTTTATAATAATTTTATAATATAATTAATACTACTTTAAGCAATATCCTAATTCCAAAAATTAAAAAAAAAAACTTAAATATTATAATACTGTATTGAATGTGATAAAGTTTGCTACAATGCCAACGGAATTTGAATTCACAACATATTGACTGTTTGGATCATATTGCATATATTATCCTACGACCTAACAACATAGTCCGACCTAAAACTTTCCAGTATCGCCAATAATTGAAAAGCCTTCTGTCCGTAGGAGGACTTTCGTTTCCATTATCCTGGGTTTAACACCCAATACAGCCACCTTCGAGTAATCGACAATTTCAGTGAAATTTTCTCAAACTATGACATTCGGAATCGCCGTTAAACTGTAGGTTCCTTTGAGCAAATTATTGCACAGTGAATGTGAGAAGCTCTCACACATCCCTTGGGTTGCGGAGCAATTTCTTTTCTTTTTTATATTCACTGCAGAGACCTCGTGTGTATTTTCATTTATTACACAGGTTGTCATTGTAGAGTAAGTCCTTCCTTTTCATTACATCAGGTCTCAAAAGTAAGTTCCCAATTCTATGTAACAGAAAGAAATCCGTGAGAATAAAAAGGAAGAGAAATGTAAGTTTAAAGGACTCAATAAAAGGCGTTGCAGAATAAAATCACATGATATCTTCATTGCCGATGTCTACTGGAAGACTTGCATTAGGTCTTCAAAAAGAATGGAATAGTAATGGCGAACGAAACTCATACCACTCTCTTTTAAAAGTTCTTTGACAGCTTTATCGCATTTAATTTGTAAGATCTAAGCATATTAGAATTTAAGCAATTTGTAGTTTGCAAATATAGCAAATTTTCAGAGTAAGATAGTTTAAGACTTGCTTGCATTTTTATTTCAGAGCTGCTTTAAAAAGTTTGTCACTCCGTTTCCGTATTTGTACTTTAACGATTTTCGCCTTCCTTTGACAATTTAAAGTATTTAAAAAGTTGCAGGCAACTAAGTTTTTGGAAAATTGACCGCATTCAGCAGCTTTCACAACAGTAGCAAGAATTTCATTGTTTGTTCATCTCCTTCGTACACACGGCATTTCATATACAGACATTTCATTCTTAGTACAAAAATGTAAATTAACTTATGTCGCCCCTGCGGTGCGTACAATATTTCAATTGCGTGTTAAATTTACTAAATTTTACTTGCATTACTGAGGTTATGAAAGGGAATGCATTAAGAGAAAAGTATTTTCCATATTTACAAAGACAGTCAGAAAGCTAAATCTGCCAAGGCTCAGGGATTAGGAAAAAATTCCTGCTTACATTTTGAATGCCAGTCAAAAATGTTGTTATCATTGCGAACACTGCTTAACAGAAGAAAAAATGGAGTTATGATTTCTTACAATTTACTACCATTCCTTTTTCATTCCATTTTGTATATACCCATTCCAACGTTAGTGTAAAATTGACAAGGAAACATTTTTGTTCGAACACGACACTCAACATGAAACATGCTGGCTCAAACCAGCAAACAACAAACTAATGTTGGCAAATTAAAAGGGAACGGGATGAATTATTTAAAGCATCTTAAACAATTCGATCCAAGAATAGTTTGATCTTTGAAGAGGCTACAGTTACTTACTGAAATGATGCGAAAAATAAATCGAATAAAACATTTAAAAGTTTTCGTGAATGAAAATTTTTATACTCTGGTTCGAAATTACATTTACTCAAAAACTGACCTTAGCAAATTGTATTCGTATAACATATTTGTATTTGTAATTTTTGTAAGATGAAACATTTTTAAAGAAAAACAGAAAAATCAAAAATATTTTTTAGATTAAAAATTACCTCACCAAACAGGCGGAGGCGTGAACAAAAACAAAACTTTGGCAAAATAATTAACACATTTTGTATGAACAATAACATCAATTTAGCTTGTAATTCTTTGTCACTTTAAATAAATTCTACGCGCACATATTGAATAAATATAAATAAATACTTTTTGGTAACCAAAAATTTAATGCAACAAAACCCCAACAAAGGAAAACCAAATTAAATATAAAAACAAATTGCTAATATAAGGACAAATTTTTTATATATGAAGTTTAAATTTAAAAGAATCCAAATACAACAAAAACCTATTTAGATTACATTTGTAATATTTAAGCCAATGAAATTTTTTATATTTTACACTTGACATACTTACTAATAATATGCGAAAGAATACACTTTTGCTATAAATATTAACAATTTAAAATGGAAATACATAATATGTCATATGAACTTATCACAAAAAATACAACTTAACGTAACTTAAAAATAAAGTACTAGCTGGAATGCAAATAAACATAAATAATTAACTCGTATGTATCTTGTGATAATACCCACCCCCCGTTCTAAACAAGGAGCGAGAGTTAGATGTGGTCGTAATGCACTGACTTGCCAGGCTTATGAAACTCTCTAATTTTATGGGATATTTAAGTATGAATTTATTCGATACAAATAATAAATTTGTTGATTTTTCAGTATTCACATGCGACTTGAAACCATTGTTTGCTAAACTACATAACGCGATGTACGATACGAACAATGCAAAGGAGAAACTTGGCAAGCAATATGTATGTGTGTGTTACGTATGGGCTCACATTGCATCCATCCAATTGTAGTGTGACTTTGACATGTTATTACTTAGTTATCTGGTTTGGTTACTGTGTAATGCTCTAGCAGGTAGATAATTTAATTAATAAGATTTTTGCATATAATGTAGGCATGCCAATCAAATACGGCCAATTAGTTTAAAACAATTTTACTTTAATTTTACTCTCTAGAAAAAACTCGAATTAACACGATTTACCTCATTTGAAGAAGACATCTTTTCGAAAAGTAAATAGCGACTATTGTTCGCATTAATGCGGGTTCAATACAGGCACCTATCATTATTTGAACTGCGGCTGCCTCGACCTGTCTGATGAACACTTCGTGTAGCTGCGCAATCGCTAAGTCTGGTAAATGCTTCTTAAACTGTGATGTTCGGAACTGTCATCAAACTGTTCCGTCCCGTTGAGTGAGTCTAAAAATAGAATGCGTGTAAGCTCACTGAATGGGAGAAGCTCTCCATATCTCATTCATGGGATGCATGGAAATTTGTTTCTTTTTCCTTTTAAAATTATATTTTTTTTACAAAATACACAAAGATATTGGTTAAAAATCATAGCAAATGTGAAGTTCAAATACTAATGTATGTCGTTGAATACGAATCCGTAAACTCGAATTTTGAAGAATCATATAATTTTTTTCGAATTTGTTTCAAAGGCATTAAATTGTAGAAATTCGCCTTAAAACTACTTTTGAAATATTATTTTTCAGAAAGCTTACGAAATTTCAATTTCAAAAAATTTTCAAAAGTGAATTTTTGGTAGTGTTTCTGAAAAATACTTCGAGATGTATCTAACTAGAACAGAGGAAATGAAATAAATTTGAAATCTCAAGTTACGTAACACCCAAAATGGTAACTCAGTATAAATTTTATTTTTGACTTCCGCCAGTCTTCAATGTGATGCGAGTTTTTGTTCATATTCTGTAAACAGTTACGCAGGCCACCGAGATATGATTTTAACATTTAACGTTCATGATATTAAATATGACGTTTTAAAATTCCCAAAAATGTCCAAAATGCTCATTGTAGAGACATCTCTAATGCAATGACTTAAAATCCGAATCTTTGTTTATAACAATTTTAAATTTAACGTTGTGTTAAATTAACTTATTTCCCTTTCTTTACAAATTAGTTTTTCTTTTTTACTAACATTATATTTTTGGGTAAGAAGCAGATGAGCTTTATAAATAATATAATTTTTCACTAAAAACAAAATTTTTCAGAAAAATGCTCGTTATATAAAATGAGCTTAAAAACATCTGCGACTTTTGTCAGTCAAACTGATGATAATAAAACATTCCACATTCAACAAAAGAAGGCCTGAGTCTCAGACAAATATTATTATTTTCTTATTTAATGAAGTTAGTTGCAGATCATCCATAGATGCCGACTAAGAATGTGTCAAATGCTATAATAGGAAAATGTTTTTAAATTTTAAATTAAATTGTTATATTTGCTTAGAATGTGTTCTAACTACAGCCTTACAAAGCTGTTTCGAAACTATTTATTACTATTTATTATATCTTGAAAAGTATACGCAATGTAACAAAATTAATGATAAATATTATGCAATAGTGATTCACATTTTCTTCAGCTTCAGTTAGATTTCATGATGTACTTAGGTCAAAAACGGGCAAAAGTACCAACTTTCTCAACCCTGATGCACAGTGAGAAATGAAAATATAACCGACAATCTATTTACCTTTTTTTTTTTTTTTTTAATCGAAGAATTAATATTTCCCCATGTGGAGAACGCATGATAAAATTTAGCGTTTAGTTCACAAACAGTTTTTAAGTGTTTATAAACAAATTTGCTTGGTGAAAAGTTGTTCAAAACTATTATAAAGTTTTGTAAATATGCAAATATAATTTTATTCTTGGTATAATATTTTTTCAGTTCATTGACTTATTCATCAAGAAAAACATCTCTCTGCCGATATGTTTCTTTAAGCTTGGAAATAGTAACAATTTTGCAGAATACCACAAATCAGAAAGTAATTCATGTAATTATTGCATGGGAACAAATATACAACAGTGCATTACCTTCATGATAGAAAAGTTTTGCAACATGCAGATCCATTTCTTTTGAAAAGTTATTGAAATCGTGCAATCAAAATAATATTCGAATTCGCTTTTTAGACGTTGAACTAAATGTATTACTTTGATGAGTCAATTTATAATTATTCGGAAACTGTAACATCGTCGAATGCTTTTTTTGTAATTAGTCCATACGTAATATCATTGCACTTATCCTACTTGCGTTGGACGTTTAAATCTCCAGTCATTCGACGTATTTCGGTATGGCTAAGTTTAAAATATAAGTTCAAAAATTCTTTATGGTTTCACGTCGTATTGTGAGTTGAGCCTATCACTAGTTAGGCACCATGAAATATATTTATTACAATGTTACTAATCCGGAACTATTTATACTAATTGGCTTTAGTGTAATGTAATGTCCTGCATCTAAACACATGTTGACATACTAAGAATTTGTGTGGATTTTTCAGTTTTTCACGTAAAAACTCGAACTCCATACTAGTCTTTAAATAAAATAATGATATTAATTTTTTGCCAACTACTTGTCTATCTTTCATAAACTAAAATTTAAAATTTTTTGTCGTATATGCGAAGATCTAAATTATTTTTAGACACTTCTTAGCCAAAATAAACGCGAAAAAAAACATAAAATAAACAATAAAGACAACAAAATACTAAACACGATAAAATTCGGGTTAAAGTTTTTAATAAATGAAATAAAACATAGTTGGAATCAATATGAGTAACTACTCATACGTAGAACAAATGGAATATTTAGAACGTAAGTAAAGTGAACTTTTTTTGAACATTGTTTGGAATGCTTGTAAATCCACAACTGTGGATCGATACCACAAATATTTGTATTAAAACAATGATGGTGATGATGATGATGATGATGATAATGTTATCGCAACGTAGTACCTACCATTCAGAAAATGAAAATAAGAATACAAAGAATACAACAAAGTATGCAACTTCTTATGCGCACAAATTAAAAACAAAAACAAAAAATACATGTTATTTTATATATCAAAAAATTATTTGCAATGAGTTTGTCATTATCTGAAATTTATTAAATTTCAACAACACTTTTATAAACCAAATGAATATCAAATTGTTTATTTTTATTAGCCACTTTTATCAATATAGACAAATTTTATATACTACATTTATTTATAAAAATTTTACTACATTATTTTATATAAATTAATTGTATCCATGGGTATCAATATTTGCGTCGTATGGAAGAAATTTTATGTACATAAATATGCAGAAAACTTATTGCAGATTATATAGAAGTTTAATTAAAGTTATTTCGGAAAATTGATACGCCTTCATTACGAATTTCATAGAGTTGGATTAGGACAGCTTATCTATGTTTGGCATTTAAAAAAAATTAAAGTCAGAGTAATTCATGTTTAATCCTCTACTTTAAATAAATTTGTACAAAAATGTCCTCAAACATTGAAATATCCTTCAAGTTCTCGTTTAGCGCTCATAGGATTCAACGTAGGACGATATTAATCAACTACATCGATACAATTTTTACATTTGATGATTATTTAGTAACTCACTCATCAGTTGAGCGTTTCATGCCTGCTGCATTCGTCTAAAGAGATTGGCGGGTTGTTCACAATGAGCTAAGAAATGTTATTTATAAACAAGAGGAAGCGATGCGCTTACGTCGTCTTGTTATAAATCCGGCGAGTAGGAAGAAAATAAACGAGAAGGAATTAGGTGGCAGTGTTGCCATAAAAAAATCAATGTATACCAATGTTTATAAGTGTTTTCTAATATTCAAAAGCGAATGATTTTTGTGTAATGCCGATGATATTGGAAAAACGTGTAAAGATAAACTCAAAAAGCTTACATTTGTCCCCACATGTAATAATATAAAGAAAAAAAAAAAAAGATTTTAAAATTGTGTAAAATTCTGCTCCAGAAATGTTGAATGCCTAGACATTTTACCCACTCGCCGCAATTATAATGGAGAGGAAATTTTCTAGTAACATGAGGGAATGGGTTTTTCTTGTTTATAAATATAATTTCTTTGCTATCATATTTTTGGGAAGTCAGGGATGGCACTTACACATGAAAAAAATAGTAAAATAGTATAATGTCTAAGATTTAGAACTAGAACAAAGATCTATGAAAACTTAATGAAAGTTTTGAATAAGTGGTGGTGGGGTTGGGTGCTTTGCTATATTTGAGTTATAAAGAATTAACAAATCAGGCGGACGAAAATGTTAATTATGCTGAAACCTTTTTACGCATATGTCTATCTATTTTTCCCTCGTGATTAAGTATTCATGCTAATTTGCCTATATCTCTGCGATAACCAGAGAAAATGGTTTTTCATCGTCAAAAATTCACGTGGCATATTCCGTATAAATTAAAATAAATTTTCATAATAGCGAAAAATACTTAATATTTCATGATAGTAAATACAGAGTTAAGTCGTCCTTCTTTACAAGTTCACATTAATGTAGACGTGATCTATTATATTCATTTGAAATGCCGATCAAAGACGTTATACGCAGAATATGACATCATTTGAGGAATCCAATCCAATCCTCTAAAGTTTATATCATAACGATGAGCGACGGCACAGACTACATTGACTTTGTGGGCACCGATCGTTTATGGTTTATTAGCATAATCGTGCGACTTAAGGATATCCCACAAGAAAAAGTTTAACGAGGTTAAATCGGTTTCTATTAACGTCTTCCTTCCATAACTGAAATAGTTGGATTTTATATGGATGTAGGCCCAAGTCTCAACGCAAAATTCGTCAAATTGATATGTGCGAAAGGCGGAGATCTTTCCTTGGCTTCTCCTAAACCCTCTCAAAGAAA
Organism: Philornis downsi; assembly: GCA_019455685.1. NCBI lineage: Eukaryota > Metazoa > Arthropoda > Insecta > Diptera > Muscidae > Philornis > Philornis downsi. Next base: position 158,093 of record JAHXMU010000804.1, read on the forward strand.
TCTTCGATGTTTTCTATAGGTTTTTTTTTATTTCGTTGACGGGTTGGCTGATTGTTCATTAGGCCAGTAAACTCAAATTTGGCCATCAAATATAAAGACAATATTCATTTGGATGAAAAAAAGTTTTTATCATTTGCATGTATCGTTTTATTTTGTGAAAATTAGCAAAAGTTTAAGCAACATAGCTAACATGAACTGGCACAATCTAGCCGTTCCTGCTAGTTTTCTACAGCTCATAGCTCTTTCCACTTCGTAGCTTTTTTACATTATTTCCAGACCCAACAGCCGTTTTTTATATACATAGACCATGTTGTATTTCGTATTGCTAACCCAGGGGATAAATCCTTTTCCCATCCTACTTTATGACTACTAATCACTCCATGCCACATTTTTTTTTTTGTGTGGCAGCCAGCAAAGCGGCCGAAATTTTATAAATTGGGTAGAAATCGATGATCAAACTGTTCTTTGTGATTTGAAATGTAATACGTCGAATGAATTATGAAGTTATTCCAATTTCAGTGGTGAAAACCAATAAAAAAAAGGTAGGCGTTGCCACTTAAAAACATTTTTCATGGAAAAAACATAGTACAGCCTGGTGGAAAACTTTAACTTTAAAATTTGTTTGATTGTGGAATGCTACCGCGAAAGTCTGCATACTACTAGCCTATTTGGAAAAGTTAGCATATCGCAAGACTTAAGGCAGGGTGATGTCATTAATGCTTCTTTTCTCGTCTGCTCTCCGTAATACATGCGCCGCAATTCGATTTTATTAATTATGTAGCTCTCATAAACCTTTAACTAAAATTACCAAAAATTTTCCAGTAATGTGCATATTTTTGGACATACATTTTCTCCATAAGATGTTGTTAGAATTTAAATTGAATGAAAATACCTAGAATTTCTAAACTTGAAATGCCTCATAATGCTATGAGAGGGAATTAATACTGTTTTGAAGATTCAAAATTCGTAAATTTTCATATTATATTTTCGGAATTACATCATTGTTAAGTTATTAAATACTTAACCAACATGAATAAAAGTGCAGACAAATATTTAAACCTCTTATGCACAGCATTAATTCTCTACGAGATAAATATTATGAATGTTATAGTCTTTGGAACTAATAGTACATATTGTCATTTTATATACGAATGTAGCTGAAAAAAATTTTATCCAAACATATGTAACCAGTCAGTATTTAAAGCAAATGTTCAAAAGGTTAGAAAAATGAAACAATATTTATTAATTACAAAATTATGAATTTGCGTAAACAAATGTAGAATAGAACTGTAGAGGAAACATAAATTCGCGCATATTTTGATAGATAACAATTACTAAAATGAATGAGTAAACATGTGGATGTTAAGAAAGAAATGTTGAGTATATCTAACACTGAAAAACAAACTGATTCAAAATAATTGTCATATATTTATACTATCGAAATTAATATAGATCATTAAAAAGTAAGCACACCAAAGTGAATTAAGGAACGAACTACACATTTGTCAAACATGAGCTTGAACATTGGTTAGTATTTGCGATCATTTTTATATTGTAGACATTCTCGATATAAAAACGAATGTAATCAACGGTAATTTAAACTTTGATTTGATTTAGATACAAAAGTATCGATCGCAATCAGGCCTCTGACTGACTTTTCTATGGTCTCCTTTATATGCTTACACGTCGTTGATAAATACTGAAACAATTTATTTTCAGGCGAAACAAATGTAATTTGTTAATACAAAACTCTGCAGATTTTTGTTGTAAGACTTAAGAACCTGTTATAAAATATCCTAATTTTGGGACATGCCATATAGGCGTGTCTTGCTCCTTGTAACTGCGTTATGGTCGAATTACTCACAAAGTTAGAAGTAGAATAATATTAATTATTTGCCTTTCTTTACAAATTAGTTTTTCTTTTTTTATTAATATTATATTTTTCGATAAGAAACAGTTAAGCTTTGAAAATAATATCGTAAATTTTTCACTAAAAACCAAATTTTTTATAAAATTTCTCGTTATATAAAATGAGTTTTAAATAACCTTAAAAACATCTGCGACTTTTGTCAGTCAAACTGATGATAATAAATCATTCCACATTCAACAAAAAAAGGCCTGAGTCTCGAACAAATATTATTATTTCCTTATTTAATGAAGTTAATTGCAAATCTTCCGTAGATGCCGACTAAGAATGTATCAGATGCTATAATAGGAAAATGTTTTTAAATTTTGCGGTCTGTGATTTGACTGCGATTTGAAATTCTAGTGACATGGAAATAAATTAAAAAATTCAGCACGTCACTTAGAGGCAAGTTTAATTTCAATTGTAAAACCAAATTGTATTATCTAAAAGGTCCTTTTTTGGTTTGGTAATAAGCGGCAGTGTCAAGTCTTTCTTTTAAAACCCCATTAAAAGTGTCATTCGTTCATTCATTAGTTTGCGACTAAAATAGAAATACTTATCTGTTATGCGCCGCACGTGGAGAATTATTCCAACCGTTTCCGCACTTCGTTACAACAATTTTTGAAGTACATATTGATTGTCTTCTTTTGAGTCGACCATCGAGTTTGTTGTCAAAGACTTTTTGAGCCGAAACTAGAACTAAAACTAGAACTAGGACTAACGGCTGGTACGGTTATCTTGTTCGAGAGACGGCTTTATAATTAAATCGTTTTCTAAGTCCTTAGCAATATTTGTTTGCAAGCAATACTCTTCTCCTAATCTCCAAGCTGATATCATCATTTTTATTCACGACAGTGGTGAAGCAAACGAATTCTTCCACCACTCCAAAGTCGTATTTGTCAACGTTCATATGGCGTTCCAAGCAGATAATCTCTATATTCGTCAAAACGAATAGCTTGGTTTCGCCTCATTTAAATCAGATCTTTTCCTGGACATTGGTTCTCAATGCTTGAGAAGGCTGCAATGACATCCAGCAGTTCTCCGCTAATGATGTCTATCACCAGCATACGCAAGTAGCGCACGGTTTTTCTTAAAGAAGGTACCTACTCAAAGACGATAGTTTTGATGGAAGTAAAAAAAAACGCGTACTTCACAAACTAATAAGCAAACATATTGCCGTGTTATTGACTTGTCATTGACAATGTTGCATCAGACAATCCGGAATACAGAGTTGTATTTATGTTACGTGCAGGAAAATAATTTTAACAAAGATTAAATAAAAACTTATCAAAAGCAGGCATTTCATTTAAATGTCTTGCTTAACATCGACTTTAACCAAAGTCAAAATCATTGCGATAACTTTGTTGGGGGAAAATTGTACATGTATCTTTGTGGAATTGGAGAAAAAGAAATAAAAATAATTGTATAAATCACACATCATGATGCACTAGTAAAACCGTGATAAGTTTTTTTAAATTAATTTTTTTTTTTCATTTTTATACACGAAAAGAGGGGATCAAACATCACAAAACTATATTCAAAGCCAACATTTAAAATACTGAATATTGCAATTTCATTGCTTTCATAACTGGGGCCTTGTAAAGCATACATTCTATGTGGATTATGTTCCTTCATCATTTCTTCAAATGGTGTGAAAGAAGTATAACATATTTTATTCACATTCGTTTGATTTGGTGCTCTTAATAAGGCGTCAAGAAAATAATTAGCATTCAGTTTGGCAGAAGAGTTTTAGCGCAGTAGAAAGACAATCACTTTTATACACAAATTTCTAATGATATATTTCATTCTTCGATGCAAGGTATAATTTTCTCAGAAAGTTTGTTCCCATTTCGCATACGCTGCCGCAGTGCTTTGCGTCGATAATTTTTGATTTCCCAAAACCAAAATTGAAGGAAAATTGCTGATTACAATTTTTTGCTACTGGCTGCAACCGCTATATTCTGCTGATTTTAAATATATATCAGCTTTAAATGTCGAAAATTTGTGAGGTACTGTGAGGTATTTGTGAGTACATTATGTACAGGTTATAAGAGGAGGAAAACAAACAGATTTTTTAACTTCTCGTATATCATAAATTCGCATTTTTCCAATAGTGGTATTTTATGCACAATTAAGCTGCTAAGACTACTAGCAATTGAAACAGCTATATATGTATGATGAATTAATATTTTTAAAACATGTGGCAATCTTCTCTGTGAAATACCAAAAAAACAGTCATAAATGTGGCACCAATAGCAATTTATACCGACAAGTAAAATAATAATTCAGATCGTTTTCAATAAGTTAACGAATGCCTCGATTTTTTTCGTTTGCTGTTTTTCTGGCGCTTGCTTTTTTTGTGCTTTTCCCTTCTTCCTCATACTTGTCACAACGATTGATAATTTTTGTTCTATATAAAAAAGCAGGGCAACACAAAAAATTGGGCAACATCGTATTAGCTAAGATAAAAATTTCCCTTCATCATAATGTTTGACAGTGTTTATCTCAATCGGGATGTACCAACGGGAATTTTGGTATTTGAGGCTAATACAGAATTGAAAGTTAATGATCTGAGTATAGAAATGGTGAAATTTGGTGAATTTTACATGAAAGCCAGGAAAACAACAGAGGAATATTAAAATTTGCAATAAAACCAGCAAAGAAAATTTAGTGAGATGAACTGACTTATATATTCATGCTTACGACTTAATTCACAATTTATTATTTTGGGAAATTAAGTGGTTTTCAAAAAATCGCTATTGTGAAAATTTGTTATAACTCTCGAAATATATGAAATTTTGAAATTGAGCATAGACGACAATATGTTTCTTACGGATATAAATGTTAATAATAGAAAACACGTTTCTACTTATATCAAAAATGTGTAAATAATGCGTAAATTTCAAAAAAATCGCAATTTTGAAAATTTGCTACAGCTTTTAAACTACGCTGACTTTTGGAGTGTGTATTGGAGATGAGCATGCTTCTAAACAAGCACAAATATAATAATGAATATAATCATCTTTATTCTAACTCCGCTTAAATATATTTTCCTTGTTACCACAGATACATTTGCGGTGGTGCAACAGCAGGCGGGGTGTCAGAATTTTAGTTTATTGAAAAAAATATCTAAATTAAGGCATAGCAAGAGCTGTCTGTAGTTTACACAAAGCTTAGCTTACGTCTATGAATTGTTGAGGGATCATTAATTTTTGCAGCATCGACCGATCTGTGTGTGTGATACCCTAATGGCTGTGGCTCTGCAGTTCATTTTCATTCACAGAACTGAATTTAGTGTATTTCAAGGCAAATGTAAACCTGGAATATGTGGATTAATTTAGTAATTTACATGATAAGAGGGAAGTAGTTCTCCGGCCAATATACATATATATAGATTAATAACAGATCGCTTTATATGGGGGTAATAAAAAGGGAGTGGCAATGCTTACACTTATATTCACAGAAATAGGTTCAGTAAGCACATGATGTGTATCAAATTTGGCTGAATTCAGTGCACTTCAGTGCACGCTTAAAAATATGAATATAAGAATATATGAGACAACTTTGTCATCCGTATGCGATATACCAAAAGAGGTGTGTATATTCCTTTATTTATTCCTTCGGAGGAAGATATAAAAATGAATTTCAGTGAATATCTTTCATTTTGTTTAAATCCTCTCTGACTTTGTTGCTCTACGCAAATATTTTTTTTTCTTTTTTGTAGTGATAAAGGCAAAACTGACCAAAAGGATTTGAGTTTGAGGTCAAATCCTTTAAGCAATCCTTGCTTAGTTAAGCAGAAAATTACTTAATTCCCCACACAAAATTACGCAAAATTTATGGCAAATGAAGCGCTTATTTTATAACGTTGCGGCGCTTAATGTAGTTTTTTTTCGTGCATGCGATATTACGGGATTCTCACAGTCTGCATTCATCGCTTCATCTGCACCGCTATAATAATAATATCAATCTATAATTCACTATATTAAAATAATCGAAATAACAAGTCGTTATATTTTTAAATTATTATTTGTTTCAACTGGTTAGCATAATAACAATATTTGGAAATATTATGATGCAATACGATTTTGACATCCAGTTTGTTTTTCGTGCAAAGTATTAGAAGTTAATAACTTAATAATTAAACTAAACAAAAAGACATTAACCCGAACAATATACATGAAAAAATGTTACAATTTTGTCATTGAAATATAAAAGCTTTATACATAAATAATTACTTAAATTAATACTAAACGAAATATGAAATTCCCGAAAACAAATACACACATCTCAAAATAAAAACCCTAATCGATGTTTAATCGTTATTTTGTATAATAAAATGAATCTAACTTTATTATTATTATTAACACTTAAAAAACAAACAAACAGAACAACATTAAACTAAGTTTAATAAATTAAGTAAATTATTTTTCTACCTTTTTAAATGTTTTTTATGTACAACATTATACTATTAAATTTCGAAAAATAACATATTTAAATAACAAATTAGTTTAAAACAAAAATATCTGAATGTTTTTTGTACTCAATTGTTATAAAGAAAACAAACTCATGTGTTCTTTAACCAAAAATCTTTGTAAGACAAGCAACATCTAAATCGAAATTAACATAATCTATTTTTTGTAACGCTTAAAAATAACACTTTTACCCAAATTTATAAAAAAAAACATTAACAAGTTTTTAACTACCAAGTATTGGCTTTATTCCTCCTACCTTGTAACCTTAAACTTCAAACGATAAAAGAAGAAAACCCTAAATCTTAAACCTTAATCATAATCATTTTTATTTCTTAAACGGTAAACCCACTAATGTGTTATTGAGACTGTCTTTATAAAACAAAAATTGCTAACGAATATTATTATTATATTACTATTGGACCTTAATTAAATCTTGTAACAGAACGAAATTTAAAGCGAAAAAAATGGAATTGGCACTTATCTAAGAAACTTTAACCAACTATAAAATTAAATATAGCATAATCATTGATATGATTAACAACTAAAAATTATATTTAATAAAATTGGAGCATTTTCGGCTGGAAAAAATAATTTATGAGTAATTTACAAAATAAAAAAAATCATCTGGGAAGTGTGGGTAGTTGACCCGCTTTCATAAATGAACATAAATTTAATATTTAGTTTAAAAGCAATTCCGTTATAAAATATATGAGAAATGCATCTAAATGTGTCGTAACTTAATTGAGTTAGGTAAGACAGAATAGACTGGATTTTAGAATTATGAAAGATCCTTTTCGATCTCAAGTTCGCTTTTTAGTTTTATTTGGCCCTATTTGTAAAAATTAGCGTATATTTAGTACTAAAGTTTAGGCGCATTGACCTCAAATAGAGTTAAATCTGTCAGATAGGTCAGTTAGTGTGTCATCTCCTTAAGGTAAACGTTTTAATGCCTTTTACTCGTGTATGAAAATGATTGAATTAGATGTAGATGATTTTAAAAGTATACCTATAAAGTTTATTAGCGACACAAATTATAAGCTCCATACACTCTGTTGTGATTACCAATATGAGACATGAGACTGGAAATGATCTATCAAAGGATTGATTTGACGTTATTACCCCTTTTTTTGAAAATTGATAAATCTTTAATATGAAAATTTAGCAAAATTATTCACAAACAGGATTAAATCTGTCAGCCCTGTCTGTTACTATGTCATCCGCTTTCAAACTGCTACGAAATTAAACAATCAGATTGAATTTTGAGATGACATGCTTATCGAGTTGTCATATGATCAAATTTCGTTAACAGCTGACAGTAGTTTATTTACAACTATATCATTCATCCATTCTGAAATACTTGTGCAAGTGATGAGATATACAAATAATTTGTGCGAAATTCTTAATTCCGTATTTACGAAG
>JAHXMU010000804.1:166292-195832 GCA_019455685.1 Philornis downsi
CGTAGGTCTAATTCTTGTTTGAACAAGGGTTTTCCCCTATTAGGCCGATTTTGTGCAGCTTCGAACTTAACCTGAATTTAGTAACACTTGGATCAAGCGGTGAGATCTCTATCGTCCTTACAACATAAATTTGTACGACGAATCAAGTAAATAAACCTGTACTTGCAAAGAAAAACTTTTTAACTTAGAACGAAGTTGGGTTTAGGAATTATAAATATTTTACTTATTCTGAAGCATTTTTACGTCCAATTCCCGTCCCAAAACTCAATGTAATTCCCAAATTATAACAATTTTTGATAACAGCGTTTTTTTTTTAAATTGATAAAATCTCTACATTTTGATGTTAATAAGAACACATTGTTTATTGTTATTAATGTCCTTAAGATATATACTGTCGTCTAAGCACGATTTCCAAATTCCATACGAGTATATTTAGAAAGTTATAACTGATTTCCATAATAGCCATTTTTTAAAAAACGCTTAATGCCACAAAACGGAAAATTTGTAGTCAAGTCATTTTTTCTTTGTAAGTTTCTTTGGTGTTAGGTCTACAAATTTTTAAAAGTATAAATTAGTTTTCAGTACCCACTTAAAAAATTACTCGTTAGTGCAGAGTATTCAAAAATACTGACATTTTTCCCGTTTTCTGGCTATAGTTGTGAAAAAGATAGTTTTTGGCATTGAGACGGATATACGAAAACTACTTTCGATCCGATTTCCAAATGTGTAAATTTCGCAAACATCAAAATATGTGAGAAATTGTTTCCATTCGAGACAATTTCGTGACAAATGATATATATATATATAATATATGTATAATGCTTTGGAATCAAGTTGGTACAATTGGATGTTTCCACATTCTTAATTGCAGTTATAAGTTATATTTTACTTGGAAATCGTTATTTTATTGTATAAAAAACATAAAAATATGAGTCTGAAGCGATAACTTATTAAATTCTATTTTCAAATGACTGTCAGCATACTTGCATAATTGCTTAATGTCAAAGAAGACAAATGCATTGATATCCTTGTGTTCCAGAGAGTCTCATATAAAAAACACTCTAGTACAGAAATTTCAGTCAGGTGAACTGACCTACGTATACCTCCATCCAGTTTTCTTTTCAGTTACTGCAGAAATGGGAGTGGTACCAAAAAAGGCGACGTAAATTTGTTTGTTCTCATTAAATAATAATATCATTGCCATTATTTCGAGTGAAAGTATAAGCTATTTGAAAATACACGTAACATTTCTATCTTCAAAACGAGATAAGTAATTTCGTTAGCTTTGCAAAATAAAGATTAAATAAATCTATGTTACGGTATGTGTATGCCTCAACACTTCTAAGGCTTTTTTGAGGCTCATCGACAACAATTAATCTGTTAATCTGGATATTCTGTAATTGAATCAGAAGCATTTCTATATTTTGTAAAAGATATTCATTTGGCTTACTTTTAAATTCTGAAACTATAATTTTTTTAAAAATCGAATAAAACGCTCAAATTTGCATCACATGTCAAAATTTTTTTTTATTGGAATCTATAAATAGGTCTTTGCTATTTAATTTTTAAAGATAATTTCATGTAAATGTTGTCCGCGGCTCCGTCTCAAAATGTCCATTCCATTCCAATTTTTTGTCACTTTTTCGAGCATTTCGGCCTGTATTTCACGAATAACGCGCGTTATGTTATCCTATAAGGCTTTAATAGTGTTCGGCTTGTCCACTAGACTAACGACTTGACATAACCCGACAAGAAATAATCAAGATGCGTTAAATCACGAGATCTTGGGGGCCAACTCACAGGGCCAAATCGAGAGATAAGCTGCCCAGCAATTTCATCACTCAACATATCCATTGTTTCACGAGCAATGTGACATGTTGTACCGTCCTGATGAAACCACATGCCAACCAAAGTTCAACTCAGCCAATTGGAGCAAAAAAAAAAAAAAATTCCTTGTGGTTGCCCAATCGCTGACTACGGTGACGAATTGACATTTCACGATCGTCATTAATATTGGTCGCTACGGCTGCAATATTTTCTTCGGTACGCACTCTACGCATGCGAGTCGATGGTTTTATGTCCAACAAAGTAAATTTGGTGCGAAATTTGGAGACAACAGCACAAATTGTTGATTGTTGGTCGATTATAACGACCATAAAATGGTCGTATCAAACGAGGCACATTTGTCACGGACCACGAATTTTGATAATAAATTTGTTAGTCTTTCCATGATGAAATGGCAGAATATACTGTACACTTTTCATTTTGACTGCTGCCAGCTTGAAAAACTTAAATCTTAAAAAATCACCCAATATTTGTAATTTTTTTATAACTGTGGCAGGTTGTTATACTCAACGCTACCTGCATATTCAATTCGAAGTTTGGTTGTTTCTAGACGATTAGTACTGGCAACACTAAGATTAGTACTGTTTCTTGTATAAAAATTATGCTTATATTTCTAAAAAGTAATTGTGTGGTATCCAATACTATGCTTCATTTCATATATCCCCTAGACTGGTAAAATATTTTTTCCAAAATCTCTGTACAATTTCAATATGAAAAATATGATGGGAAGATTGCAAATAATTTTCAGGGATTTGTCTGAAATATCTGTAACTATTTCAAATCGGAATTTCTTTTACACTCACAGAAGTTTGGTTCTTTCATCAAACTTATTTTTTAATTTATACAAATTTATAATTTATACAAAATTTGGACATTAGTTTCTTAACATGTAATTTCTAGCATAACTATTTTAAATGTGAATTCCAAGATATCTTATACTAGGAATTTCTGAAATCTCCGTTCAATCTACGATGTCAATCGTACAGTTATCATTCTCTTGCGACAATTATCTATATCTTATATAGCTTGTTTTACCAACGTTTAATTCTGTTTAGCATATTCAGATTTAACACCACCGTCTCTTTCAATAAAGATTTCCAGAACCAAATTCTATTTATAAGGATACAGAAGATACACACATTATCCGCACAGAAAAAAAGTTTTTGTTGAATTTGGCAAAATATTAGGATGTACCAAAAAATTATGAAAGTTATGAAACGCATTTTGTCAGAAGATAATTGGTATTAAAAATTTTTTTTTTTCTGGATGCGACATTTTTTACCGTGTCAAATGATATATGTGTCAGTAATTATGATATAATGATAAATATGATTATGAAAAAATATTACGTTTATTAAACCAGTTTCGCATAATCAAAAAAAAAAAAAATGTTGTTAGAGTAGATTTATGTAAGTCATGTTCACCAGTATGCCTCCCATTCTTATTTTGAACATAGTTCAAGTGATAAGCATTCGTTCAAAATTGAAGAAAGTAAGGAAGAAATGGAAAGTAATTTGAAAATGTAATAAGCAGAATGAAAGGGAACAGCAAATGCCACGATAACACTTAACAAATTATCCAGTGGACGACTTTTTTTTAAAAAACACATAATTACAAGCAAGTAAATACAGAATATTTCATAAACACCTAATTCAGAATACTTCAAAAGGAAAGGAAGATCACAACTTTTCAAAATATATCCTCTGTATCCTTGCACACCCATACTAGAGCTACAACACATGAAAATTTTAAAAGTATACTTGCCCTGTTGGAGTATAGACTTCCAACTTATCACGAATATTATAAGTGGTTCAACGGCAATAATATTATTTTAAAAACTGAAAATTAATTTTACGCTTATCAAACAGGTACTATAAATAAATATTTTATAATAAAACACGTTATTTGATTGGAAATACGAAACTTTTTTTTTATAATATTTAATGTGACAATTGGACCATTACACGTGGTCTAATTAAATTAAACACGTTTACAATTTCGTTAATTCTGAAAGTGGTCTATGCGAATTCGTACCTTAATGGTCAAAAGCGACTGGTCCAAAGCGACTATAAAAACAAGCAGTTCCTTCCAAAAAAGTTAAAAAAATTTTCATAAAAATATTTCAGTATTTAGTGCAAAAAATTATGTGCAATTCGTTAAAATGCAAACTTTTAAAATTTTCAAAACGGATTAAATGGCGTTTGGACACCAAATCACAATTACTGGGGTATCAAATCACATTCCTTCGGGTAAAGGTATAAAAATATATCGGGTAAAGAAAGAAAAAATGTAGATGTAAGAGCAAATGCAATATGATTTTCTAAAACGATCGTCGAGTATTTCCCTAACGATGGAATTTTGGTCAAGCCCTAACTTTCTATGACGTACAAAGACGTATATTAGCGCGAACGCATAAGATTTTATGGAAACAAAAGTTGATACTGCCTCTGTTCAAGGCCTGAAGCAAAATTTTAGAATATAGAATCGTTCCGTTTTGATACTTTTGATAAGTCAGTTTGATTTAGCCGTTGGCGTTAACGGCAATAACCTGAATCTGGCCATAAATCTCGTATTATTGAAGTACTTTAATATCAGAAAAAAAATTGTAATCGGTTGTGTTGCTTTCTGCTTGAAGTAAGCAACGAACTTTGTAACGTAATAATGATTATGGGAACTGTACCAACAATTTTCGGCAACAAACAAAATCGAATACATCTGAGAGCGGCAGTAACGTGATATATTGTTGATAATTTACTTACATCGCTACTCTGCTTAAACGAGCTGGCTAATCAGTTAAGCTGATGATCATGTTTATGCATTAATTTCGTTTTAAATTCGGAAATGTAATTTATATAATTTAACCATATGTTAAAAAAGCAACACTTTTATAATAAAAAATATTGTTCCTTAATTCCTTTCCTTCATTCACTTTAAACTTCACGCGCGGAATTAGAAACAATGTGTTATAAATCCTTATATGGTTTCGGTTAAGCCTATAATAAGTCTATATTTTAAAGAAAATGTTTAAAATTTAAATCTTTAAAATTAACTTGCAATACAGACTAAACAGAAGCAAACAATTTACTAATATTTTTTATGAATTTTAAATAAGTAAATGAGGATCTCTTCATATAAAGAAATGCATTTTTAATTCACTATATTACACCTCTCTATTAACATAAAAATCCAAAAATAAATCAAATTTTGTGTCATCTGCACTATTTTAAGTAAAATCTCAATATACAATTTTATTTTCAAACGAATTTTCATCAAAAGTATTGAAGTTTTCACAATAAAATACACAACTACAGTTACTTTTTAATTTCACAAACATGTCAACAAAAACTAAAACGGCATTCTTTTTACAATCTAAACATTCCCTTATAATCTTGTGTAAGATCAAAAAAAAAAAAAGTAACTGATTAAAATTAAAAATATAATAAACCAAAAAATGAACATCAAAAAAGTACTTGCCAATAATAACAATGAAAATTTGGAAAGAATGGACATTCGCAAATAATATAAATAATATTAAATTAATAAATGTATACATATATATTTATGTATATATATGAAATTTTGTTAATAAAATCTTGATACAAAAAAGAAAAACGGTGTTTTCTTTAAAAGAGCATATAGATGGCCTCAATCAGGTTTACAGTGCAACATATATTATCTGAATAGATGATTCTTTCACCAAATGATTATACTGAGAGAGTAAAATCAAGTCACAAAAATGGAGGCAGATACAGATACGTGTTGCGGACAGGCATATACTTTTTTTTGCTCGATATTTTCAAAAGTTGATTCAAAATTCGTTTCTCCCCTATAACGGATACTTCATCAACATGTTATTCAGATTTACTTGTTTTCAAATCATTACTGCAAGTAAAAATATAGGAGAAAAAAACAAACATATAAATTAAAAAAAATAAATAAATTGAACTGAGCGACAACGCATGTAGCCGTAAGGTAATTCGGAAACTTCGCCGGTGATGTTGCCAGCTCTATTGGCACGGTGTAAATTTGATGTATTCATTCTACATAGCCAAAAATTAATTTTTTTTATTGAAAATACCTCGATTGAGACTGAATCTCTTTCTAAAATTAGTATTAATCTATAGACATTTCAGTAAAATGTATACGTAGCCTTCATCCAACTTCGCACGGGGGGTGTAAAGGTAAATACAGCAAAGTGTAATGCGTAAGCTATTAGTGGTTTGATAGATTTTAATAAAATTTTCCATAGACGTTTTTGTGGTGTTGGGACGCTTATGTTGGAAGATTCAGCACTTCAGGAACACAGTGGGGGTCCAAAATATGGTACCTTGGGTTTTGTAAAATTTGTATTGTTCTGCCAAAGCTATGCTTCTGTTCAGTTCACAACATTTTTTATGTCATTGGCTAGCTGCGATTGTAAAACGTTGGGTAGCTGAGTTTAAACGAGGCCGTACAAGGTGCCAAAACGAATGCCGTAGTGGTCGATCGATTGAGGTATCCACCTCACGCACGATTAATATAATCCGCAAAATGGTATTGGATGCTCGTCGGCTAAAGGTGCGTAAGCTCGCTGAAATGGTAGGCACTTCAAAAAGTGTTCTGCATCGTATATTGACCGAAGATTTGAAAATGAGAAAGCTGTGTGCAAGATGGGTGCCGCGGTTGCTTTCAATAGATCATAAACAGCATCGTGAAGATGTTTCAGTAGAGTGCTGATGTTTCACTGCAATAAAGCCGAATGTTTGTGTCGACACTCACAGCAGAGACAAAGGAACAGTCAAAGCAGTGGACTGGAGTGGGAGAATCGTGTCTAAAGAAGGCGAAAATGGTTCCATTTGCAGGCAAGGTCATGGCCTCTTTTCGACGTTTTTTTGGGATGCGCATGAGATTATTGTCATTGATTATCACCAGAAAGTTGATTTTAGATAATAAAATAATGGAAAAAGGGCACATTTGACGAACAAGAAATGGCTGTTTCATCAAAACAATTCTCCAATTCATACACCTACTATTGGGATGGCCAAAATTAATGAACTAAAGTTAGAATTGTTTCATCACGCACCTTATTCGCCAGGTTTAGCTCCCACAGACTATTTTCTATTCTCAAACTTCAAAAAGTGGCTCGGCGGTAAAAAATTTGACAACATTAAAGGAGTGGAGTCCGCGGTTGATGCCTATTTTAAGGATATTGTTTTGCTATGAATAGAGTATAGAAGCTATTAAATATCGCTGGAACAAGTGTAACAAGCTCAATTATAGTAAAAACTATGTTATTATTTAAAAAAAATAAAGAAAATTTCCTAACGCCATCGTATATTGTAAAATTGTTTAATTGCGTCGTTTTTATTTTTTCAAATTTATAAATGCATTATCTAACATATTGTGGTGTTTTAATGTTAATGACATACTCTGTTAAATAATGCTGTTTCCAAATTTTGAACATATTTAGGCATATCTTTTGGAATTGTTAAGAAAGCGGTACAGAACACGTAGGAGTATATACAAGAGCAAGCGGTCGAAGTATCACCAACTGTTGTAGCAACGGTGCAGTTAAAATTATTACTGAAATAGAATTGAAAGTGATAGTGATATTGATTTGTATTTGGCTGGAAAATCACAACTTGATATCAAAAACAAATTAGGTCAGCGAATTGCCCTACAGAAGCAAGTACCTGCGTCAGTGATTGTTTGGATGGATGGATCGTCAGAAAATGTTAAACGATTCTTTGTGACGTTGGACATATCAGCAATTTTAACGTTTCAACAAGACTAGTCATCATTCCATGAAACCCAACATCCTTTTACAATGAAAAGTACATTCCTTCGCAACAATGGCCCCCATATTCCCCGGACTTAATCTCAAGTGTCCCTTACAGATTGCTCTTGACTGAGAACACTCACACTCGATGCTATTACACGCGCTAAATGTGGCTACATCGAATAATAACATATTTTTTCTTAAAAATTTAAATGTTTTTACGATATACTGAATAAAAATTGTCAAAATTACAGCATTTTGAATTCGTAACATTTCGATCGCTGACCTCCGTATAGTAAGGAAGATATATAGATATATCTTCTATAATATAAAAATGAATCGCTAAATGTGTTGGTAAGCGCATAACTCAAGAACGCCTGGACCAATTTGGCTCAAAATTTTTCTCAATTGTTCGTAATTGCCTGGAGAAGGTTTTTACGAAAGAAAATTTTGGGAAAACCCTCCGGAAAACTCGGAAAATTGAAAAAATCGAAAATTGATTTTTTGTATGGAATCTTGTGTGCAATTGTTCCGGAATGTCTTTTCGAATGGCAAAATAGAAAACTGTTAGTGGAAAACACGAAAAATTCCGGAAAAGCGTGAAAAATTAAAATTTGTTTCGACGAAATTTTTTTTATCACATGATTTGATGATTTTGCGCGATATAAAAGTGGAAAATTCGTTGTGAAGCTCGGAAAATTTCGGAAAATTACGAAATTTATTGCCATAAAATATGTTTTGCGTGAATTTTGGGTGGAGAAGTTAACGAGACAAATAACAGATGGCGCTGTGCTGCGTTCAATGCTGAAACTAAGCGCAATTTGACAGCTGCACTTTTCGCATTGTGATTTTCTATTAAACAAATGTGCTATTTTTCTTGCTGCAATTGATACGAGTTTTGTGTATTATTACACTGAATTCGGATACTCATATATCGCGTATCACATCCGTTAACGGTACGAGCAGTACGATCAATTGAAATTTAGTGCAATGTTTATCAATTCGATTATTTTTTCAGAAAATAAGTTTGCGTAAAGTGAGGTTACCTTATTGAATTGCGGGCATTTATTGCGATACATTAATTTCGTAAGTTTTTTTTTTTGAAAAAAATTGTCTTTTTAATAGGATTAGTCAAAAAGGACTTTATTCCATTTCAGGGAGAGTTATTTGACTAATACCACCTATTAGACGATCAAATCGTGGACTTCGTACAGGTAGTGCAATAATTAGTCAGAAAGTCCGTGATAATCAAATGCAAGAGGAACGCGCAGAACTTCAATTTGATTATTCAAAGTCAAATCGCTGGGGAACTGCATTCGTACAAATCCGTTGACAGCGTGACCGAAGAGGATGAAGCGACAAACTATCCGACGGAATTTTTGAACTCGCTTGATGTGCCAGGAACACCGCGGCATAATTTACAGCTGAAGGTAGGATCGATCATAATCATGTTGCGGAATCTGAATCATCCGAAATTGTGCAACGGCACGCGGTTGTCCATCAAGAAACTGATGAACAATGTGATTCAAGCGACGATTATCGAGGGCAAATTCAAAGAAGAAGAAGTCCTTATTCCACGAATTCCGAGAATTCCAACTGATCTTCCATTTCAATTCAAGCGGATTCAGTTCCCCATTCGATTGACTTTTGCGATGACAATCAATAACTCGCAAAGCCAATCATTGGAAGTCTGTGGAATTGATCTCGAATTTCCCTGTTTTTCGCACGGTCAGCTGTACGTTGCCTGTTCGCGTGTTGGGAAACCGTCTTCGTTGTTTGTTTTTGCGCCGGAAAACAAATCAAAAAACATTGTTCATCATATCGCTCTCTACTGATTTCGATTCCACTCAAATAAATCGCGTTGAAATTTGAACTATCTGTGTTTTATTATTACTCGAGAGTTTATCTGAAGGCGTTAAATTGTGGCGAGTCGAAGTTCGCCGGGTCAGCTAGTATACGTATAAAAAATTCTTAAAAAATCCCAAAATGTCCATAGATGTCCAAAAATGACACTTTTGACGAATTACTTTGAATCTTCTTCTTAATAGATAACGGGTGATGGTGGTTTTTAAACAAAAGCAGTTATAAATGGTGGCGCATAAATAACGTTAACGGCGACTATATTGAATGCGTTCTTGTGCACCATTCGGTATTAACTTGTGAACCAATTGCATCTTATATGGAAAAAGATGTGTAGTACGTGAGTGTAATTTCTCTAAGTGTATATTCGAGAAACATCATCAAAACCGCTCCAAAGACATTCAAGTATGATATATGTAATCTCTTTCCCTCTTTATCTGTAAATAAGACTTTTCTAGAATTACGTCCAGGACAGTAAGTTATGTTTGTACCTCTCACTCCTTTTATATAGTCTATTGTTATCTCCTTTTCACTTTTTATGTAAATAAGAACATTCTAGAATTAAGTCTATGAAAAACAACACTATTCTGTAAATATGTTTGTCTTTGTTGCACCCATTATGTAATTATGTGTTCTCTCTGAAATGTCGTAACATATTCTAGAATAAGTCATTTTA
This sequence comes from Philornis downsi, assembly GCA_019455685.1. Classification (NCBI taxonomy): domain Eukaryota; kingdom Metazoa; phylum Arthropoda; class Insecta; order Diptera; family Muscidae; genus Philornis; species Philornis downsi. Next base: position 176,432 of record JAHXMU010000804.1, read on the forward strand.
GTATAAATAGAGCCACTTTGTACGTTTGAATGGATTAATAAAGTTGACGTTGATGTGGAAATACGTTCCACGATACCAAAGATGCAACCTATGTAAAATTCTTTGCAAAGACCGCCTAGACATCTCTAATTGCTCAGACGTCGCCTGGTGCAAGTTTCGGAGTTTTCCTCAATACTTGCTTGCACGCGGAAGATCATAGACAGCCCTTTGTTGCCAAAAACGCTGAAGCAGTCGGTAAATTGTTGAAGCGTTAGGAGCATTTCGAACATGAAAGAAATTTCAATATGATCTGAATAATAGACTTTCAAAATAAAATTGAACAACTTTGGTTGTTTGTTCTGTGGTGAGCCTTTCCATCATAAATTTCCTAAGCATTATTTAGTTAGTTCTGTAAAGAGACAAAAAAAGACAAACAAAAAATGTATTCACTGATCAAATCTTAGCGTTACTTATGCGCCACCCTATACATTCGTGTCTAAACAATTGAAAAGGAAGTTGTACATTTAAAGATATTTTAGGTTAATTTTTTGTTCGAAAATATCACATATCTAGAACAAGCTGTGGTTGCCATTTCAACATCTAGGAAGTGTTCTAAATCATATTATCTCCAGAATTATACAACCATGGTGTTTACACCTGAATAACTTCATCGGCAAACGGCGACCGAGTGATTGTTGCCAGAATACGATATTTTTAACAAACTTCGAATTGGGACTACTGCCATTTTTAACATACCGAAGACATTGTAGTAATTTCTTTTACAGTTTGTTTGAAATTTTACTGCTGTTCGAAAACAGATTTTGCGAAGTAATTCAGACTTTTATTTGCTTAACAATAGAAAAAAAACTAAAAGAGTCAGAAGAAAAATATTAAAAAAACATATTTTTAATCTCATATACCACAAACTATAAGAAATAACCGAGATATTTACTCGTATACGAGGTTTTTGCAGATACAATGCTAATCGATAATGTAAGTACCGTTACAATCGAGCCAGAAAAGTGGTTTTGACAGCACAATTGTTCAAACTGGGAAACTAGTTAAGGAAATGCCTAATCATGAAAGTAACACAACAAAAGGAGCCCTGACTAAGCGATGTCATTCATATGACGTCAAATGTTGTTAAGAAATCCTTAATTCATGATCATCCTAGTTCCATAAGATGGATTTTTAAAATCCACTTTTTCAGTAAATAGTCACCTTCATTATAAAGTGATACCACTTGCGCTGTTGAATGGTTCACTTATGTCTGATGGCATCCATGGACGTTATAACACCTATTTGTATGCCACAGCCTCCATAGACTCTATGACATTGGACGTTATGACAGCCCCCAAATTCAGCATTTAAAAATAATCGTATTTGCACAAAGTGCAACTTATCACACAAAAATGTAAAATACAAAATCAACAAGTTTAAAAAAAATGTATAGCTTACCAAGAATTTTAAGGTCTAAATATTGCAGGTTGAACAGGTTTAGTAAAAAAGCAATAATTAATTATTTTTTTCAATTCTGTGCATAATTCACAAAATATTTTTCCTGCATTTTTTTCAACACCATTACCGATTTCTTCCGCGACTAAGGCTTGATACTATGTTTAGAAGCATTGCATTTTTTTTTGTATTGCTTTCCAACAATGTTATCTTAGCAACATATATAATATTTTGCGTATTAGGGACGTGAGAACTATCAAGATAATATTTATTTTCTATTAAATAAATATTTAAAGATATTACGTAATTTTTAAAAAATTGCTCTTTTGAAAAATTACTGTCAATTGTGAAATATAGAGCATTTTAGATATCTATGATATCTGTGCTTACAAGGAAAAACGACTTAATTAGCAATTTGATTTTATGAGATTTTGATTGTTTTTCAAAGAATCGTTTTTATGATTTTTTTTTTTACACTCGAAATATACAGAATTTTGAAACCAGGCTTAGAAGACAACATGGGCCTTAAAAACAACAACAGCAGAAAAAATAATCTTGTACCAATTTTTAGAGATATTATTATTGGCTATATCTTGTGAATTACATCAAATTTTCGGCGGTGGTTTGACGCGAATGCGTGCTTAAATAACGACAGCAATAATAAAGAGCAAACTGGATTTTGTTCCAAATTCACCCAAATTGTTTTTTCTTGTGAACACAGATATTTTGTAAAATTATGTTTGTTTTTTTATTACAACTGGCCAGCCTGGCGATGAAAACATCTTTTATAATTGTATAATAACTCACCTCCATACTTAATACAATCTGAGTTGAATTAGTAAACTTTTCCTAATGTAATCTTGCTCGGTCGACAATTCAATATTATTACATTATTATTTTACGAACTTCGTTGCGAAGTATATGACTTGTTTCTTCTTTGCCAATAGCAAATGTAGAAAAATTTATATATTTATTTCTAACAGCTTATGAGATATGGTCGCTTAGATCTTCGTGTAGTGAGGGTAAAGCCACGTTTTTTTTTCAATCATAACCTTATATAGCCCATGGCAATTTCGTGATTGACAGTGACATGCCCTTAAATTATGATAACGATCGGAGTGGCCACAATATCGGTTTTCAAATAAAAAAAAAAGAATCAGGTACCGCCCGCCCGCCTTTTGCTAGGCATATGCTACGTTCTGAATCTATAATATACATACGTATCAAGTCCCGCAGTCATGCTTCTGATATCTCGTGATATATGGCAATTTAAATTGTTAGGTCGTGTGGGCGGTATTGCTCCCTTTTCCCTAATCTTAACCCGATAGTTATTATTTCGTCATAATTTCGCAATTCATGGCAATACATTGCTTAATTGTTATGGTGCTCGATCGGTTAGTTCGACCATTTTACTGGATTATTAAAAAGGGCGTGGCACCGATCAGTTTCGCTGAAATATAGGGTGTTCGTCGGAAGGTATATACCATTTTGGTAAACATTAGTCATGACAGTTCATATTTGGCAGTCGTGAAGTAGAGACGTGGCAAATTTATTATGGAAAAATATTCGATAAACTAACGTATTTTAATCGTTAAAACATTTTACCAAAATCAATCATCGATTACTGTGATGATGAGAAAGTTACGTGAAATTTGTGGGAGAAACAACGTGCCAACAAAACGCACCATTTATCGTGTAGTGAATGATTTCGAAGAAAGAGGGTCTGTAGCTGATGGGGCCAAGCATGGGCCACAACGTACTGCAAAATCGGCTGAAAACATTGCTGCTGCTCAAAAAAGTGTTCAAAACAAGCTTGGTCTTTAAAGAACCACTTTGGCCACAATTTTGCATAAACTTTTGCATTTGTTTCCATTTAAGATTCAGTTAACACAAGAGTTTCCACAAGACAATTTACGCCACCAATAGGATGTCACAGCTCGCTTATGACAAGCCCGATTTTCATGTAAAAATCATGAGTGACGAGGCCCATTTTCATTTGAATGGATATGTGAATAAATAGAATAGTCGGTTCTGGGCAATGGCAAACCCTCAAATTTTTCATCACTTACCTTTGCATCCGTTTAAAGTGAGAGTCTGGTGTGCAATTTGGTTAGGAGGAATCATTGGATCTTACTTCCTTGAAACTGAAAACGGCGTAATGGTAACTGTCAATGGGGAGCCATATCGTGATATGATTAAAAACTTTTTAACGCCACATCTGCAAGACCTCTTTCCACAACAAGTTATTTCAAGAAATGGTGATGTTGATTGGCCTCCACTGTCGGCTGATTTGACTGCTCCGGACTTCTTTTTGTGGGGATATCTGAAAAGCAAGGTTTACGCAAACAAACCAGAGACGCTTGAGCAACTCAAACAAAATATTCGTGATGAAATTAATGAAATACCGCGTGAAATGTGTGAGTTGTAATGAAAATGTGCTCAAAAAGGCTCGCATTTGTGAGGCTAACAGAGGCGGACATTTATCTGATATTGTATTTCATAAATAATTGCCGACATTAAATAAAACATTTATCAATATAAGATCCATTCTCTTTCATTTAATCAAAAATTATAAACAAAGTCGTATACCTTCCATTTCGTCCTAGTAGTATACACCCAAACGAATTGTCCGGAAATATTACATGTCAAATTTCATCTTCGTATCTCCAGAAGTTCATGAGGTACGACCGTTCAAAATGTAATAGCACCACTACGCTTTTTTCCAATCCTAACCTAATATAGCATATGACAATTTCGTCATCGATAGTAACAGTGATCGGTTTCGTCGACCACTATAAGAGAATCTCAAAAAACGGCGGGGGACCGCCCAATTCTTATTCAAAGACTTCCTTTTTATGCCAGTAACTGACGTACCAACCAAATCTCTTCTGTGTACCTCAAATACTTCATTAGACATAGCCGTTCAAATTTGTTATTTGTATGGATGGTGACACGTACCTTTGTCCTATCAACATCTAATATAGTCTATGGTTCCTTCCTGGGAGACATAAGTATAATGTGAAAATTACATGACAATCAGTTAGTTTAGACGCCTCTTCGGAGCAAATATACAAGTATTTAGTTATATATAGGTATATATAGATTTCATTTCACAGGCTTACAAGAATCTTATTGAAAATATTATGATAAAACATTTTCTTTGCAAAAAACATAAAACATTAAAATTTCACGACAATTTGTTTTTATAGGGAGTTTCACCGCAAAATGTTAGCACAGTAACAGTCTTAAATGGTGGTTTCGATATATTTTCAAAAAAAGTGAGACAAAACTTTGTTGCATAATTTATATTTGTACCTTAAATAAAAGGTATGAAAAATAGTCATATTTGTAAAGTTCAAACAGATGTACAAACAATATATATGTATGTAACAAAATTAATTATATGTAAACTAAAATCTAGGTATCAGTTACTTTCTACGTTTTCGGCGTAATTTCTTATTCAACGATGAGTCATCATCATCATCATCACTGTCATTGGAAAAATCATTTGATGCGGACGAGTGTTGATGGTGATCTTTCATCGAGGCTAATCCTTGTTGCTGAGCATCCCATTCTTTGCGCAATTCACTCAACATACTCGGAGTTAGAAGACCCTGAGCGATTAAGCGATCCGTCAATCGCCCTCGTGAAGTACTGGGAATTCGAGGCTCTAAAGAGAGAACAATCTAATTTAAAAAAAATCAGGTAAAAAAGATATTAATATGTATATTTACGTTTGGTTTGGGTAATGCGTCGCAAATTATAGCTGGTATCCCCATCTGCTGCATTTTGACTGGCTTCAGTGTTTTTCAAGAGTCGCGTTATTTGGAATACGCCTTGCTGTATGATTTCATCAAGTTCTTTTTGCGCTGCTCGTACCGAAAGAGTATCGGGAAATAAATCGGTAAAACGGTAGCTAAGCCAGAGATACAAATCCATAACATCAAACACTGACTCCAAATGCACTAAATCTAGAATAGTTTTTGGCAACGCAAATGGCCATCCACAATTTTTGGTAATAAATTCAAATGTTATTGGTTCATTCCGACTGTATTGCCTAGCAATCTGAAAAAAGAAGAAAAAAATTATTTCATGTTGGTTAATGATAATGTATTTGCATTATAAACAACATTAAACTTATATAACAACAATATCTAAACTATGGCCCATTTGACATTTCCATTCGGCCAACTAGAAGTGTTTTAGAACTTATATAGCCTGACAAAATTTTTGGCCAACAAATCTAGATCCGATTTTCAGCAACACGGTCAAACTAATACTGAGAAAAATTTTTAAATGTTCACTCTTATTTTGGAAACTTCACGATGCAGACTTCGTAGAAATCCATTTTTAGCATTTTGGAAGGCTATACATGTGGTAGCACTATTACAAAAGGCTTCTACTTTAGTTTAGTCTAGTTTATTTGGTTTAGTTTAATTTTTTTTAGAAAATTTAATTAGAAAAATTAAAATTGTTCTTACTTTTCACGACAACATTTTCACTATCTCTGTTCATTTTGTTAGAGGTTAATGCCTAGGTGGTGATAATTAACGTCCGCTTATTTCAACGGTTTTTTTTTTCTTTTGCAGTCGTTTTTAGATAACGTGAACTTTATAAAATTCTATTGTTGTGTGTGTAAATACGAATGGTTTTTTGGTATCTTCATAAATTTTATATGCCATGGCATACTATGGCTCTATAACCTTTTTTTTTGTAGATTTGCTTACAATGGTCCAAAATGGTCCAGTACAGGAAATGATTTGCATATACTCTCATCTAACGTCCTTTCTCGTTGCTGCAAGTGTGAGTGATCCCAACCAAAAGGGTCTTGATAAATTACCAGATACTTATCAAAAAATACTCTGAATTAAAGCATAATCCAAGAAATAAGATTGTAACTTTCTGAAGTCCTCCATATTTTCGTTCTCAGAAATTAGTTTACCAAATGCATACTATATGACAAATTTGTCCTAATTTGGTACAACGCATTGAAAAATATGGAAGTTAAATGAGTCATTTGTATGGGATTGAACAGAAAGAATTATAGAGCAATGTAACGCATCAAAATCTAAATCACTACAACCTAATAATGGGAAGTTGCAGAGAAATTATGGAATTTCGAAATATCCATCAATTTGTATTGGAGATGCCAGGATAGATCTAGCATTGTGCATCGTTTTCATTCCATTATCCTATTTTGTCAGAAGCTCAACGTGTACCAAATTTAGTGTACCTACATAAAAGATATGAACCTTAAGATATAAAAATTAAATAGGCCAAATTTGTGAGAGGTATCAAAAGGAGTGTGGTTAATCGGTCGATTCTTGCAAATTTTACCAAGCGGTATAGATTAATGCGAAACACAAAAGTTTTGTTTGCTGCAGGTTACGGTTTAGGGGCTGCAGAAAAAAAAATTGTTTCAAAACATCGATCAATTTGTATGGAAAGTAGCAGAGTGTATAGGCCCATAGAGTCCATTTGCAATACCACGCCAAGATCTTGAAAAATTAAGGCTGTACTAAGTTTTAAGAAGTTCCATGAATATGCACGGCTGTTATCCTGTCTGCCAGTCAGCTAGACAGACGGACATCGCTCAATCGGCTTAGAAAGTCATGAAGCGTATTTGGTCAGAAGATATCAGTAACTTTAAATGTTTCTTCTGACGTTAAATTTTTGCCGTATTATATACCATCATTCCTTCGGTTGAAACTGAAAATCCGAATTTGTCAACTTTGTTATATCTCATGAACTATGTGAGATGCGAAAAAGAACATATAATCTTTTTTAATAAGTTGGTTTGTGCAATTTAAGAAGTGGTTTTTTAGAATAACACCAAATTAAGTTTAGTGCAGTTTAAATTTGTTCATATTTTAGTATGCTTATATGGCAATTCTTTAAATTTTAATACGAGTAGATCATATTTTCAACTAATGTAAGATTATGGAAAATGGAAAACTCTGAACTTTACCACCTCGTTAACGGATAATGGGAATACAATAAAGATATCATTTTAGCTTTAAATGAACCAACTTTCAGCATTGTATGAATTAATCTGACTAATAACCCATTTCCCTGCCAAGATGTAACAATAACTTGAAAGTATTTCCGGCATAATTACTACCCCATCTAATTTAAACATTTGCCGTGCTTTAAGAATATATATATATATATTATAGTCCTCAAGCATTTGTACAAGAAAATTTGTTGCTAATACAGAGATTCCAAATACAGGGTGTTCGTCAGGAAAGTATACTACTTTGTTTTGCCGCCATTTTGGTAAACAATAGTCTTGGCACTTCGTATTTGACAGTCGTGAAGTAGAGACGCGGCAAATTAATTATGGAAAAATATTCGATAAACTAACGTGTTTTAATCGTTTAAACATTTTATCAAAATCAATCATCGATTACTGTGACGATGAGATAGTTACGTAAAATTTGTGGGAGAAACAACGTGCCAACACGACGCACTATTTATCATGTAGTGAATGATTTCGAAGAAAGAGGGTTTGTAGCTGATAGGGCCAAGCATGGACCACAACGTACTGCAAAATCGGCTGAGAACATTACTGCTGCTCAAGACAATCAAAACAATCCGTCAACCTCAATTCGACGCCGTGCGCAGGAGCTTGGTCTTCAAAGAACAACTTTGGCCACAATTTTGCACAAGGATTTGCATTTGTTTCCATTCAAGACACAAGAGCCACAGTCCACAAGACCATTGACGCCGATGTACATATGTCAATATGATGTTACAGCTCACCCATGACAACCTCGATTTTCATGAAAAAATCATGATGGGTGACGGGGCACATTTTCATTTGAATGGATATGTGAATAAACAGAATAGTCGGTTCTGGTTCTGGGCAATGGAAACCCCTCAAATTATTTATCAGTCACCTTTGCACCCATTGAAAGTGACAGTCTGTATTAAATTCTACCTACTTTCTTAAGTATAGGCACTATATGAGAGAATTCAATTTTCTAGATAAATATCTTTATAAACAATACATTTCCAAATTTGAGACAAACATAAAATCAAATCCTAGTTCATTTTGGCGATTTGTAAAGTCTAAAAAAGGCTGTTCAAATATTCCTTCATCGATGTATTACGGTGAAGAATTATCTGATGATGCTGGAAGTACGGCAAATCTTTTGCGGCTTTTTTTAAATCAAACTATGAATTGTTTAATAATCATGTTCCTCAGGTATCTGACAATATGGATCATGTGTTAGATTTTGGATCTTTTTCTGTAACCACAGATGATGTTTTAAAAGGTATTTGGGGGCTTAAAATGTCGACGCGTCTTGATGACGATGGATTTTGTGCATTTTTTATTAAAGCCTGTGCGGATAATTTGGCTTATCCTCTAATGTTAATTTTTAATAGTTCATTGCATTCTGGTGTTTTTCTTGATTGTTGGAAGGTGGCTATGATAACTCCAATTTATAAGTCTGGTTGTAAAAACAATGTAGCCAATTACAGGCCTATCACTAAATTGAATGTTATTTCGAAACTTTTTGAGTCGATTGTTAAGGACAAACTTTACTTTGCAATAAAAAATTTAATTTCACCCTACCAGCATGGTTTTGTTTCGGGTCGTTCAACCATTACAAATTTATTGTTATTTTCTGAATATTGCATAGAAGCGTTTCAGCAAGGCTGTCAAGTTGATGTTATTTATACTGACTTTTCAAAAGCGTTTGACAAAATGTCGCATTCCCTGTTAATCAAAAAGTGTCAATTGTTGGTTTTTCATCCCAGTTTTCTGAAATGGCTTAAATCATATTTACACAATCGACAATGTGCTGTTGCTGTTGATAATATCAAGTCTTTCTTTTTCCTCGCTACTTCTGGTGTTCCTCAAGGAAGTATTTTGGGTCCTTTGTTATTTATCATTTTTATCAATGATATAACATCTTTGTTTGTGTCTTGTAAATGTCTGCTTTATGCTGTTGATCTCAAAATCTTCTTGAAAGTCAGAAATGCATCTGATGTTGTAGTCCTTCAAAGTGAACTGTATAAACTCTATGATTGGTGTAAGAATAATTATCTTTTTCTCAATCTGAAAAAATGTGTTTTCATGTCCTGTTCTAAGACCCTTCTTCCTACCATATTTCGAACAACACTCTTACGTCTGTTTCTCAGTTTAAGGATCTTGGAGTAGTATTTGACTCATGTTTTTCTTTTCGATCCCATCTTGACTTTATTATCCCAAAAGCCTATGCAATGTTAGCTTTTATAAGGCGTAATGGGTCCTCTTTCAAGAATCCATATACTCTTAAGGTTCTATTCACTAGTCTTGTTCGTTTAAGGTTAGAATATGCATCAGTTATATGGAATCCCTTTTATGAAGTGCACAAAGTAAGGCTTGAAAGAGTGCAGAAATCTTTTACTAGGTTTGCTTTACGCTCACTGAACTTTGACACTGTTCTTCTACCTTATGGTGTGCGATGTCTTTTGATTGGATTAAAAACTTTAGAAAATAGAAGAAAAATCTTGTCAATGCTTTTGTTATCTGATATTGTTTCTGGTGGTGTTGATTGTCCTGCACTACTTAGCAAAATTCACTTTAATGTACCACAAAGAAGTCTTAGAATTTGTGATACTTTTCACATAAATACTGTTCGGAGTAATTATGCTGCTAATCCGCCTATTTTAAGGATTTTGAAATTATATACTGATAATTCTCAGGATTGTAACTTAGATCTTAGCTTTTCCAAAAATATTTTGAGTTTTATGTTAAATAATATTCTTTAAGTATTCTTTAAGTATTTAAAAAATTGTGAAATATATTCCTTTATCTAGTCTGTAAGAATCTATGTTCATAGACTTAATAAACATTAAATTAAATTAAATTAAATTAAAAGAACATATGAAGCAGTCAAATAAGCATATGAAAATAATTACTTTGTTTTCTGCCTAAATGATGGCCAAAGAATTTCGTTTAAAAAAATCAAACTCACCTTTAAGAACATTGAACATACAAAAGCCATTTTACGATTAATGGGAGCACAGCAGAAAACATAACGTGCCCTTAACGGAAGAGGAACATGTTGAATCATTTCAGCTAAAAATTTAAAATCTTCAATATTACACATAAAGTATAATGAATCATCCACAGTGCAGAGGTTAACAAAGATGTCCTTAGAAAAATGAAACGAATAATTAATGCAAAATGTAATCATTTTTATCAATGCCACGAACTTACCATCAAATTACTTAGCGTGGAGTTTGGTAAATGATAAGCATACAATTCAATTTGATCTGCAGTAGGATGTAAACCAGCCTTTTCTAAGGGCTCTGGAGTTTGTGAGAGAATTTTATTTAAAGTTGGTAAATCTTCTTGCTTGAAAGTGGTAACATAGCCATGCTCCCATTGCGTACGAAAACGACCAGCTCTTCCAGCGATTTGCAATGCGGCAGACACAGAGATGTTATCGATTTCACGTTCGCCCTTTTCATTCATTGTTGGCTTTACGAGCGAGTAGAAAATTATGCGACGTATGCTCCTAAAAAAAAAGAGTTAAGTAAAACAAATAAATTAACGACGAAAGGTTATTATTATTATTATTATAAGAATGCATAAAACATCAGAAGCGTAAATCAATCAAAAATTAGCATCGCCCACAAAACATATTATACTTAAGCAAACAATCAAATTTCCAGGTGTCTTATGAATTGAACATGGGCGGACTGCACTTATATTTTGAAAATTGAGCTAACATTTCCTTAATTGTGTTATTTTGTTTTTTTTTATAATTCACTTACAAATTTAACCCCATACCAATTGCATCTGTCGCCACCATGACTTTGCAACTGTTTTCAGGATCATTAAATTTAGCTGCTTGCGCCAATTTTGTCCCGGGTGGTAGCCCACCGTATATTACAGCGACTTCTTTACCCCTGCAAAAAAATGTTTACAACTTGAAAGTATATAATTTTTCAGAAGAAACTATAAACATACCTTGCCTCTATTTCCCTTGATACCGAATATATATCATTTTTACTAAAGCAGACAATGCAATCACCTGATTGTACATTATCCAATGTCACTAGCGCAGATTCTTCTATAGTCAATTCTGTAAGACGATTATAATTATGAACTTCAACCTTTTCATTTGTTGTCTCACAAATTTTCTCTAACAATTCTAAAGTGCCGGCTTCACCACACACATGAACTTCTTCGGCTATGAGGCCAAGAAAAGCTCTTGTCCAAGCCCAGCCTCTTTGGGGATCTCGAAGCTGTTGAATTTCATCAATGATAGCCACCTCATCTGCATGAAGCAAATTAACGCACAACGATGAAATTTGTTTTTGTTTTTGATGTCTGTATATAAACTTACATGGTGTATTTACAGAGGTCATTTCGACTGTGCAGGCTACGTGGGCTGCGGGTGTGTTTTCATTTATGCCATATTTGCGTTCCTCTCCAGTAACCAAATCGCAAGGAGTCCCCTGGAAAAACAGAGTGAAAAGAATGAACATTTGGCCTGATCTACATATATATATGTACATTATTCAATATTTAATTCTTTCATTATTTTTATTTCCCTTCATATCGCCTACTTTGTGGTGCACTTCAATTTGAGCGTTATAGATAATTAGTTATTAGTTAATTTAATTTTATATTCTAAGTTATATTTTGTTTTTCAAATTCAAGTAGTATTTATTTTATGCATTTTGTAATTTGTTTAATATTGGCCAAAAGGCTTTAAATTACAAGACTGTTCAATAAATGAAATGAAATGAAATCATTTTTTGTTAAATGTTTGTTAAAGTGTTAAACGTGTTAAATGTTTGTTAAATATAAAAATGATACTGTCTTAAAGGGGTAGAAAATATTGAGCACAAAATGTTAATAATAAATTTCATCATTACGAAATTAAACATGTGCCCATATGTAATGCTCCGTTTAGTGCATAACAAGTAACATTTCGGTTTACTGTTCCATAACAATATTTCGAGTATTTCGAAATATCGAGTAAGATTCGTTATACTACATAAAACACGTTGCTGTAAGTTAGTATAAAAGGTCAGTTTAATTTGCCAACATAAAACATATGAAAATTGGACTTTCAAATTATAATTTGCCTGCGTAAGGTGCAGAAAAATGAAGCAAATGGTAGTCTTTGAGTCATCATATCCTAAAACTATACCGGATACGCTAAATTACAAACACCAATTTGCAAAATAATATCCCTTACATATGTGAAACTGGAAGTACTTCTTCATCTCTGATCGAAAATAATAAATTATTAATTGAAAATGACAAGTTTCCGTTAAAATTGAAGAAAAGTATACCGAAATTGAAAATGTATATTTAATATTGAGAAAACATCTATTGAAAATAAGAACTTTCGTTTAATATAGAAAACATCAATTGAAAATGTGAAATTTCATTTAATATTGAGAAAAAATCGATTGAAAAGAAGAATTTCTATCGAATATTGGGAAAAGACTAATTGAAAATGAAAATGTCCATTTAACGTTAAGAAAACATCTACGGAAAGTGAAAATTTTCGTTTGAAATTGAGTGCAATCCATTTGATGAGAATTTGTGTTATTTTTTTTATTGGGAAAATAAGAAATTTTCTTTTGTATTTGGGAGAATACCAATTGAAGTTGGGAATTTTCCAATTGATACCGGGAAAGAAATAAGTTACAATAATTAAAAATTTTGTATTTAAAAATAAGATAAGTTCATATGATATTAATGTTTTACATTAAATATTGAGAAACAAAACAATTGTAGTTGAAAATATTATACTAAACAAGTGAAAAAGCTCTATGTTGAACAGATGTCATAAGTCATAAGCAAGGACGATCTACCGTCTCATTATCAGATAGGTGGGTGTGCCAAAAACGGCTTCTTCCCATATATAGTACATTAATTCAACTCACTTTTTAAGCGGAAAATTGCAAATACACGAAGGTAGAAGAAGCTTTATATGATTTAAGTGCAAAGGGCGCTGTATTTCCCTATCGTATACACCATATTAATTTCGGGTTTTCATAAAAGAAATATCTCGTTGCAAAAAAAAAAAAAAAAAATCCGGAAAACATTCGTTCGGTGGGTACTCTTTTAACAGCAGTACACTATAGCATTCTGATCGTAGGAGAAGTATTACAGCATATTATAATTATTATTCATTGATTCCGTTCCAAAAATTTGATGCCAAAGACTACAGGAAAACGGAAATCGTCAAGTCTGCACAAAGTCATCCCACAAAAAACAGTTCAGAATATAAGGCTGGATACAAAAAGAAAATTAACGTATAGATGTCACACGAGTTAACGCAAAGAAACACCATGGACCGAATGTTCACCTTCGAATCGCCGCGGAAATAAAAAAATGCATTTCTGGGGCAGATGACGACTAGTGATGAAAAGTGGGTCACTTACGACGACGTCAAGCGAAGACGTTCGCGGTCGAACCACAAATGGAAAGCAAGGAGCAGGAAAGTTTTGGTGTGTGTTTGTTGGAATTGGCAAGGAATCATATGAGCTCAAACTCTTAATTCCGACCTGTACCGCCAGCATTTCGAGCCCGTGGAGGAAACAAAAATAATGAAGCATTTTTCTAAAAGATACATATAACAAATTTTTAACAGTTGAATGTATCCATTGAAAATCGTAATTAGGACCATGAAAGTATACTCTCTGAAAATCGAGGTAGAAGACGATGAGCATTATTTAATACAATGCGTAGTACAATTGACTGACTAACAAAATATATTGAATGGAATTGAATTGGAATAAACTGAAGGGAATAAATTCATCTGAATATATGTAAGATTCGATTTTTTTTATCAAAAAATTGTGCAATTCAAATGATCTTGGTATAACTTTATTATTTATTTTATTTTTACTTTATTTTAGTACACTACAAAATGTTTGAAAATGGGTCAAAACTGACTCTAATTCAGGCTTTAGAATATTACACTTTCACGATGCTGGGCTTTTACTGTAAAAATTTGCACTCTGACTTCAAATTAATGTCTTTTCACAAATCTTTCAACAAAAAGGTTTTTATTCAAGATAATTTTATTGGGTTTCGTTGATAAGCTTTGTTTTTACATATATTTTGTTTTTAAACTGGTTGTTTCGAATACAAATTTTATTTACATTGCTTCTTGTGTGACTGTTGGTGTACTTAAAACATCTCATTTCAAAAGGATATAGATGTAAATTAAACTGCTTAATTAAACTTCTATTTTGTCAATAACCCCATCTTCTTCACATGATTTAAAGAATGAAATGAAATGTGAAAACGCAAGGATGTTATATTTGAAATACTCTCTGCGATTATAACCTTTGATTTGGTTCTTCGATAAAATTCGGCTCTATTCTACAAAAACAAAAACTGACAAATCTATAAAACTAAGAAAAATATGCAAATGTTTAGAAAACTGTGCATTTCAGATCGTGTGTAACTACAAAACACTTACACCCATTTCATTATGTCGACCCATGTCGAACGCAAGAATATTTTTGTTAATTACGGATTTTCAAAATTGTCTTACAGCCACCAGGAGGGTTTCAATAATGTCTTTCTGAATTTACAATAAGCTTTAATTCATTGGGAGCACTACCATGACTCAAATGTTAAAAAAGAGCCAATTTGCTGTTTTTATGAAATCATTCAAAGAGCCAATTTGCTATTTTTATGAAATCATTCAAAATCCACCATTCATATAGGTGGAAATCAAAGGAAAAATTTAGTTTTTTTTATGATTTTTTTATCTTCAGCATAATTTTTCTATTGAAGCTATGAAAATATATGAAAGAAGTTAAAAGATATTCTTCCCCACAATAATTCTGTGGATCGCAACGCTTCTAACACAATCTTTGCCTAACATTTCAATATCATATATTGTATATATTTTTTATTATATTATATGATATATATTATAGAGTGAACTTACATAAATTTGAAATCAATGTAAATGTACTCTAATATTAGAGATACTATATAGAAAAAATTTCTCTCAATATAGTAAGTTTTGTCCATGGTTCTGACAGATGCGGAAATATTAGACTTGTTCCAATAACATTATTTTAATTTACTTACACTTTCATTTGACTTATTAAAGACCTCTGTGGCGAGTAGCTTTAGAGGTCCACAATAAACTCCCGATTTAGCCGACAAAAATCTTTTCATTGCATGATAAGTTTTGCCGGAATTTGTAGGTCCAGCATGAAACACTATTTTACGCGTTATTGCACGAGCACTAGGATACCAATTTGCCGGTGTTCTTAAATCCGAAATCTTCTTCAAATCATCCATACAATCCAAGTGGGGAAATATAGTTTTGGCATGTCTTATAAAATAGGGAAATATATCGTCCACATGTCCAACACCTTGTATGATATCGCTAAAAATTATATGTAAGTCCACTGGAAGGTTTTCCGATTCAATGCAATAACGACGAAAAGACGCAAAAGCCTGTTGTTGGAGATAATCTAAGGGAATAGCCAAATCATGGTCTATAAATACCACTTACTTAAATATAGTCGCACTTACTATCTAAGCCATGCTCTGTACACAGAGCCTTTATTTCCCTTCTCTGAGTAAATTTATTAAGAGTCTTCAACACTAATGACTTTTCTAATCTCCCAGCCAGTTCGGAGCCGACATCATATTCATCGGCATTATGCTGGACCTGCATCGGCTTAAATAGGGCTGAAACATTTGCAGGGTGCTGTTTTCTATTGCGTGCTCTTTGCGCTTCTTTCACATACAAAAGTCTTCGTGGAATTGTCATAAGGCCAGAGACGGGTGCCTCTGGATTAACTAGCGTACATCTCAATGTAAGATTCTGCGTTGCCGTGCAAAGCAACCTCAGGCTTTTTCGAGAATTTTGCATTGTTAGCCAATAACGAACCGCGCCACACCAAGTTCAATTGTAATTTCATTCACTAATTTGACGTATTTACAGAGAAATTTTTAAAAATCTTGCATTTGTCCGAAATTGCAACTATGATGCAACGAATTTGTTAGAAAAGAAGGAATCAAAGATGTTGAAAGACCGATTATAACCTACAATTTGGATCAATGAAAATGTCAGGTGGTAATAGAGAACAGAAAACATATGTTGCAAAGACAGGGCTGTTAATGTCGCAGTATTTGTCATTTAAGTCTAGTTCTCATTGGAGTGTCTAATGACAAGCAGTTGATTAACGATAGCTTAAATTATCCATTCTAGTTAGCGACATTATTAGTTACTGTCTCTTAGCACGAGTTTCTTATTGGTGGAATTGTTAACAAAATTTGTTGAAAACAAATGTTAAATAATTTCAAACGCAAAATAACTTTCTGAAGGTAGCGGAAAAATATTTGTGATATGTTATACTCATTGGAGAACAATGAGCGATTTATTTGCAGTAAGTTTAATTGAATGAAATGAATTTTTCTCATAAAGAATTTTTTTTCTTATGAACAACGGACCTTAAAAAATGGCTTGTTAGAACCTGCTTATACAGAAAAGTCAATTACCTAGAGTAATAATGACAAAAGTTAGCTTATTTTTAAAATATTTATCCCCAAGTTGAATACTAAATTTTTAATTGAAAATTTTCAACCCTGAAATATATTTTGTGGTATATTCCTATAAAGAATGTCTTTCCATAAGAAAATTGTCATTTAACAATTTCCTGTATGTGTGATTGTTTTCCACGATAGTTTTCTATATGAAAAGTATCTTCATGACAGTTATTTATAGAAAAAATATGTCTTTCAATAACACTTTTCTCTGCGGAATTGACTCTCGGCACAATTTTTTATATAAAAGAACCTCGCAAAATACATTTAAAAATGACGAAATATATAAAAACCCAATCGTAAGATATATTGCTATAGATTCTCTTGGAAAAAGTATTGGTACAAAAAACATTCCATATACAAAACGATCTTCGAAGACATTAAATGTGCAAAAATCTCTTAGGATTTGGAGGAAACTGCTCATATAAAATATAATAGCCAGGGGTCCACGTTTCTAAAACACATTTTATATAAATACTTCATGGAAGATAATTATGTTTAACTGAGTTAATTATTTTTCTGCCTGTGTAAATAAGGTGTTGAAATTCTCTTAAAACCTCTTAATTTTTCTAAGTGTAAGCAAATGACTTTTCACAGATGCCAAAATATTCTTATTTCGACTTATCACATGCTGAATCATGAGTTAGAAAATATATATGAAATTAAAGATTTAGGTATTGTATTTGATTCAAAATTAACATTCGTACCTCATGTGAATTATATTGTTCCCAAAGCATATTCTTCATTGTATTTCATTCGTAGGAATTCTACACAATTTACTGATCCGTACATTAAAAAGATTTTATATACATCGTTTGTACGATCAAAATTAGAATATGCTTCATTAATTTGGAGTCCAACAACTACAATTTATATTAATCACATTCTTATTCCAGCAGATGTCTTCTTTTATCTTTAAAATTATTAAGCTCAAGAAGAGATATTTGTTCAATAATGTCTCTTCATGGCATAATTTCTGGATTTGTTGATTGTCCGGATTTATTATCTTTAATTTCATTTAATGTTCCTCCATTATTATTGCGTTATTACTATCCGCTCCATATTGATATTCACTCTACTAACCTCTTCGTAGATCTATGAGACTTTATAACTCGATATGTAATTCAATTGATTATACTCTACCTCGAGATAAGTTCAAAACCATTTTATTCAGTTTAAGTATTTAAATCGTATTTATCAATGTACTATTGCTAGTCTGTAAGGAAACTTAAATATCCATAGAATAAATAAATGAAATGTAATTTACTATACACTTTTTTTTGATTTGTTTATTCGAAAATCGCGTTGCTAGGCTTAACACTTTGTCCAATTTCGTGATAAGAAAATTGTTGTACGGGTAAATATTTTTATACGTAAAAGAGTATAAATAGTTAAATACTTTACACGTACCTATAAGCAAAATGTGCAGCATAACCTAATGTTCTTGAGGATACTGAATGATTTATTTATATTAAAAAATAAAAGTTTTAAACAATTATTTGATATTCTCTTTAGCGATTTAAGGGCCTTATTCATAATAAATTAAAATGGATTTATTACAAATTGTATTCAGAAACTTTATTTTGTAAAGCTATTTTTGTCAAATATTTGGAAATTTTTTGATTGTACTGTTTTACTTATTTTGATAATCCATGCATCTACGTAATCATTCCATATGTTAGCTTTAGTTATTATCAAAATTAAATAAATAAGTTTACCAAAACAATCTTTGTTATTCAGATCTTACATGCGGTTGCTAGAGAATTCAAACGAATTTATTTATGATTATGTTTTTTCTATATATATTAAAAACCAATATCAATCGTTACAATTTGTAAGTACTTCAATCCAGTATTGGGAGAAATTTGTGAATAAGTTACATACAAATTTACAGAACGTGTATAGTTTTTCAGAATATCGGTTCTTGTTTACTGTTTGTGCACACCACAATCAGTTTAAATTCAATGTAAACAGACAAAAGTCTGTTTTTGTTCATTAATTAGATTATGAGCGATTATGAAAGCTTTAGTAAGCACAAAAATGCTCAACAATAAAATGCAATTTGAAAGCTATTTCGGTGTTTCTTGCACATTGCCAATAGCTGCATGAGTATTATCAATCAAGTATTCAAAAAAATTTCTCGCGGTGAAACTCCATAAAAAAATGATAGTGATATTTGAAGCTAAATTTTTCCAACAGACGAAATTGTTTTATGTGGCAACGCTAACTTTCTTTTTTTCCAACACTGGAATCGGACTAATTTAAAATTTCTCTTCATAACATGTTCGTAAGTATATTAGTTATCTGACGAAATGAAATAGTAATGGAAAAGACATAACTTTACAATTTTGAAAATATATTACTGAACATATTATGATACAAAAACGTAAATTGTAGATTTCGGTGTTGAAAATCAATTTAAG